>CM076583.1:351103-588024 GCA_034641835.2 Pinus albicaulis
GGAACAAATTTTATCATTAAATTTTTTTTGGCTCTTGATGTCTCTTTAAGGCCTCATGCCTCTGTCCAAAATCCTCATTACTGTTCCTATTAATTTTGCTGATTTCCTGTAAGAAACTGCTGAAGAAACCATCACTTTTCCCCTTTCTCCCACTCATAACTAACCTTCATTTACTCCACCTTTTCTCCATATTATTTCCCTACTTTTCATAAGTTTCTCCCTCCATTCGTGAAAGTCCTCCTGACATGGTTTAAAAATTCTTTTTGAGCTATGCTGAACCCCCAAAATCGCCTTTAAAATCTTTCCCCTAACCTTTGTTGGCCATTTTTCTCCCTTACCCCTCTATCGTTCCTTTCCTTGGCCTTCAAATTCCATTTAAAAAGGCCAAAACCCTCCTTCCAACCTTAATATAGGCATAAGCCCCCTCCCGCTAGACCCTTTCAAACCACTTCCCCACACATGCCCCGACGCTGGGGCCAAGCGCTTAAGTCCCAAGCGCTAAATCGCAATCGGAAGTCGGGCGGGTGCACAAATCCTTTGTAAATAGTCAAAAATCCGATGCAATTTATTTATAACAATAAGTCTGGCAATGCGTTCCGCACCGTTGATCTTCCGCGGAGATCTGATGGTGGAGCGCTAATCGCAGCCCCCCGCCCGATTGCAATCGCAATGCTTCAAGTGTACCCTCCGATCAATCACAGTCCATACCTCCAATCTTCTGATCCTGCTCTCCCTCCGATTTATTCTTGACCGTTGATCTATCCTGCCGATCCAACGGTCCACGCAAAATCGCATCGCAATGTTTCACCCCCTTGCGATTACCTCTGATTCATTCCCCGCCGTCGATCTGGTCCTCAGATCAGCGGCCAGCGCTCAATCGCAAAGTTTCCAATCGCATCCCCTTTTCTGCCACCCCCGATTGAGACCCTCCGATTAAGATCTGGACCGTCCACGTGTCCAGATCAGACGGTCCAAAACTGCTCCTCCTTATTCTTCTCCCGCTATCATTTTTGCCTTTCTATGCAGATCTCCACCGTTAGATGTTTTTATCCGATGGCTACGCTCCTCCCCCGCCATCTGAAGCAGTTTAAACCTATTTTCTGCAGGATTTATTAATTGTTTTGTGTTTGGTGCAGGTGTTCTAAATGGTTTTCCATTGTATAACGAAGAAATGCCAAGGGCTGGGAATGATGATTCTCATGCCCTCGTTTCATTACAGAGAGGCCATCCGGGGGCTCCATTCCATGCTTCGTCAGTGCTCTATGAGTATTGATGCCGTAAGGCCCGGTGCGGCTCTGCACATTGACAAGACACTGTGTTTTAACGTGATTTTAAAAGAGTATAAGTTTTAAAGAACAGAGCGTGGAAGGATAGAAGATTGAAGATAGATTTGGGGGATTATGGCTAAGAATGCTTATAAAAACCTAATTCCCCGAATTTAGACACTATTTAAGAAAATCATAAGTGTTTCGCTGACAGAAAGGTTTCCACCGCTTCAACTAAGGCGAATTGATTCCTCAGCTACTACAAAGAGCCACCTGTTGCCTCAAACCTTTCAAACAGAGGCCGAAGTTATTGATTCAGGAAATATCTGCCTCCAGCGCTGCCAAGAAGTTAATTCTGCCAAAGGAGTGTAATAGAAAATAGCTGCAGAGTTGCTCCGGATAGAACATAGAGCCTCAAAGTCAAATAAAGCTCCCACCGAGCTTTGATATTAATTGTAAAACATTAATACAGTGATCCACCTGTACACTTCTCCATCGAACCCCTCAAGAGACCAAGAAGTCATTTAATCTGTATTAATGGTTCACGAGATATTTTTGTTAGTTCTCACCTCCTCATCTTCCTATAAGTACTTCTGCATAAGATGAGAAGGTTGGTTGCTATTTGATCACAAGTTGTAATATTGAAACTCTCTGAAATAAATATATAAGTCTGTTGAAGTTGAAAATAATTTGGAGTCTTGGATGTCTTGATGATGTCGTTGCATGTCTGTTCCTGAGAAGGCTCTATCATTGGATCCATGAGCTTGGCTATTGGTGAAGTGCTCTGAACTGTTAAATGTTTTTTCCCTTGTTTTCATTATGTTCCATAATTTCTTACTACAGTAGGCTGAAAGTTTTAGGCTAAGAAATGACTCCTGGAAGCACCTTAGACCTGTTCACCCTTCATTGTTTTATGTTTTCTTCTGCTAAAGTATTTTAGAGGCTTTAAAACTTCTCTTTAGTCTTCATGCTCATTTATTTCCTTGATATCTCAAATAGTTGGTTTCAGCATGTTATGGTTCTCCCTGCTTGTCTGCCATCACTTGAAAGCCGTTATTGAAATCTCCCTTCGAAGTACCATTGTCTTAAGTTAACCAAAGAGGTCGGTTTTGATCTTACCCTTTGCCCCTACTTAAACAGTTGTTTTGAAGGTCTTTATAGTTGCAAACACAGATGTTATTTAGGTGTTCCCTCTTCTATGAATGCAATTATCAGTGAATCTTTTATGTTTTCTAGATCCTTTAAAATAAGATCTTTGAGGAAATAGGGTGTTCCCCGAATCTTAGATTTCATTTTAGAAGTTGTCTTGAAATCATTATTTTCTTAAAGAATGTTTGTAGAATTTATAGTTAGCCCTGTTTATCAAATATCTCTTTATTGATAAGTCATGTTTCTCAAGTTCCCTTTGTTGAGAATTAAACTTCTTTTTCCAAACCATTAATGTCCATCTCATTCCAAAACAAAGGATCCTATGGCCAAGTTAGATTTTCCCTTTGATATCCCATATCCCTTGAAGAGTTTGTTATGATCTTATTTTGACTCCATTGCCTAATGAACCGGATATTTCCTCTTTCTGTCTATCTTTCCTAGACCTTTCATATTCTGCTGTATCAACTCAACCCAATCAAACAAACATCTGCACGTAATAACTAGTCTAAAATCCATAACCAAAGCAAACAAGATAAACCTTTGCAAACAAATAATTGAGAGATCCCTCTCTGAGAACAGGAGGACTAGATCCTGGAACTCTAAAGATTGGTTCTGATGTTGCCTTGTCTTTTGATTTGCCGAACTGTCAAAACACGGGATACCAACATAATGGCGATCACGGTGGGACTTGCTGAGAATTAGAGGTTTGCGAAACCTTTTCCTTCAACTTTAGGTCCAGTATAACATAAGTAACTTTCTTCAAGCACTTCCTAACATAATGTCAATCATGATAGGACTCTTTTGAATCAGTGACAAACTAAGTAACCCTTAGGATTCCTTTAAATCCTTATCAAACCTTGAAGGAACCAGTGACCAAGCCATAAGAGCAACTCTGTTTCTTTGAACACCTTAGCTAAGTGAAAAATTAGACTTAGAACACTCTCTTAACCTATAAAAACAAAATAAACTCAGAAAAACCCAAAATATTTCAAGTTTGGCTTCATAATAAACATGGTGGTGGACCATAAAACCTTTTACCTCCTTAAGAGCTAAAAAATCTTCCACCTGGCGATTCCATAATCCTGAGCAGACCTTAAAGACTCCACTGGAAAGAACCCTTACCATTATACAGTTTCCTAATCCAGTTAGAGGATTGTAAGATCAAAATTTATGTAAACAGATCAGTTAACCTCTCAAAGATTGTCATACTTTGATCCGGATTTATGCAGGAACGCAACAGAATAAACATATAACCATAAATACAGAGATGCAGCGGAAATAACACTTCATTTCATTAATATCAAAGAACTGAAATTTGCTTACAGACGGAATGGAAATAAAACTAGCTAGGGCGCTGGTAGCTATCTCTGAGAAGAGATGTGGCGGCTACAGGCCTCTGAACTGAGTTACAATGAGGCTCGGGGGCCTATTTATCATTTAGAAACAATGGGAAATCCTAAACAGCCAAAACCCTAACCCTAGGAGATGAAGCGCCAAAACTATGGGCCCCGTTTGGGTAAATTGGTGTTTCAACTTCCCAGGGGCGTAACTTTGGCATACAATCTCCGTTTGACGCGTACCATACCTCGTTAGAAAGATCTATCCGAGGACTAAAAATTTGGAACGAGCAACATCGGTCCATTGACCCATGTTGCTCTCTGTTTTCCCAAAAAACGTCGTTTAGGGCCTCAAAACGGCTCCGGAAGTTTAGGACCCGAAAAACTGCTAAAAATAGTAAACTGTGCCGAAACTGAAAAACTGAAATGGACAATGGTGGAGCCCCAAGTGGAATAGGCGGGTGACCACCAATATCCACCTGGATCATTCCTCCCCCTTAGGAAGCAATGGTCCCCATTGCGTTAAGTTCCTCCATGAGATGAGGAAATTTCTGCTGAACTTGGTCCCTGGTGAACCACTTTCCTTGGTGCAGGAGTTGGCCAACTTTGACAACCCGATATAGTTGGATCTTCTGCTGGCGAGTGTTCTTGATTTGCATGTCCATGATGCAATCTGTGGTGGCCTGTTCCATGCAGTCTGGATTTAACTCAGTTGGTGTGAGTTGTTCTGCAATGTCCGAGGTGTTCAGTAGAGGTGGGAAGTAAGGACGAAGGCGATCCACATTGAAGACTGGGTGCAGACCAAGGAATGGTGGAATACTGAGCTCGAATGCATTGTTCCCTATAGCCGTGGTGATGGTGTACGGCCCGTATCGGAGCGGGCGAAGCTTGCGGTGGGGTCCAGTGAGGCGCTCCTTCTGCAAATGTAGCCATACTTTGTCACCCACCTGGAAGTTGTGTGGCACCCGGTGTTGATCATGGCGTTGCTTGTACTTGGCATTGGCTCTGTCCAATATATCATGAACTTGTTGGTGGATGTGTTGAATGCGCTCGATGAAGCTACTGGCTTTGTCAACTTCAGACTGGACATGAGCTGAATTGGCCTGAGCAGCTGCAAATGGCATGGCTACGTCAATGGGACATAGTGGCTGGAATCCCAAGCCCACCCGAAAGGGGCTATGGCCGATTGAACTGTGGAGAGCCCGATTATAACTATGTTGTACATAAGGGAGGCTCTCGTCCCATGTGCGTGGATGCTTTGAATTGTACATGCGCAAAATGTGTACAATCATTCTGTTGACGACCTCTGTCTGGCCATCTGTTTGGGGATGGAAAGCTGTGGACTTGGTGAGCTTTGTGTCCAACATTGACCAGAGGCTGGACCAAAATGTTCTGAGGAACCTGCTATCTCGATCTGATATGATAGACTGTGGGATCCCAAAGTGCACCCACACTCGTTCAAAGAAGAGTTTAGCAGTGGCTTCTGCTGTGATATTCTTCTTACGGGCCACCATAATGGTCATCTTCGAGAATCTGTCGACGACCACGAAAACACAGTCATTTCCTTGCTTAGTAGAAGGCATGCCCAACATGTAGTCCATGGAGATGGATTCCCAAGGTCGGCTAGGGGTAGGTAGAGGAGTATATAGGCCTTGCTTCTTGATGGTCGGTTTGGCAATGGCACAAGCAGTGCAGGATCTGATGTGCTTCTCGACATCCTTTCGAAGGTTCGACCAATAGAAATACTTCTGTAGTATTGCTACTATTTTCTCGACCCCGAAATGCCCAGCGACTCGACTGTAGTGTGCTTCCCATATCATCTTGGCACGCTCGCTTGAAGGAACACAAAGGTGTCCCACGTGACATAAAAGTGCATCTTGGAGGTGAAAATTTGGAACTTGCGTACCCCCCAAGAGTGCCTTGTAAGTGTGGCCGAATTCTGGGTCACTCTCATAGAGAAGCGGCCAATCAGAAGTCTCGTGCCCACAAGAGTTGAGCACGGTGGTGAGCGCTACGATCGGTGGTCGGCTGAGGCAGTCTGCAACATTATTGGTGCTACCCTTCTTGTACTTGATGTTCAAATGAAACTGTTGCAGATATGTGGACCACTTCTGATGGCGATCATTCTGCAACTTCCCTTGTGTCTGTATGAACTGCAGGGGCCGGTGGTCTGTGTGGATGATTGATTCCTTCCCCAAAATGTAATGCTTCCATTGTCGACAAGCTTATGATGGAGTACATTTCTTTGTCATATGTGGGGTACTACGAGTGTGTCGGACAATGTCTCAGCGTGAAATGCCTTGGATGTTCTGGTGAGTAAGACTGCTGATAGCATAGTCGAGGCATACGTCTCGATCTCAAATAGGTAATTGCAAGTGCGGTAAAGTGAGCAGGGCGAACGGAGCGGTGCACAGTGCAATGACGCCTTACGGTGAGGTCCAGACCAAATTTTTTGCTCTTGCTCTCCTTGGTGACTTGACTCAAGGGCCAAGTGATATGACAGAATCCCAACACGAACCTCCAGTAGAAATTAGCAAGACCCAGAAAGCTGCGAAGCTCTGTTATAGTGGTTGGGGCTGGCCAATCCCGAATGACTTGGATCTTGGCTGGATCCACATGCACCCCCCTTTCATCAATAATGTATCCCGGATATTGAACCTGGGTCATGCCAAAAGTGCACTTCTCCAAATTGGCACACAACTTGTGTTGCCGCAGTGTTTGGAGGACTTGTCGGATGTGGTGAAGGTGATCTTCCCAAGTCTGGCTGAAGATCAGAATGTCATCCAAGTACACCACTACAAATGAGTTGGTGAATGGCCGCAAGATGTCGTCCATCATCCTCATGAAGGTTGCGGGAGCATTCGTCAACCCGAAAGGCATGACCAGCCATTCGAAAAGGCCTTCCTTGGCTTTGAAGGTAGTCTTCCACACATCGGAGGGTTCAATTGGTACCTGGTGATACCCAGACTTCAGGTCGATCTTGCTGAAATATTTTTCACCTTTGAGTTGGTCCAGAAGGTCATCAATCCGTGGGATTGGGTACCTATTCCGGACAGTGATCTTGTTCAGCGCCCGATAGTCAATACAGAGTCTCCATGTCCCATCCTTCTTCTGTACCAACACGATCGGGCTCCCACAGGGCGATGAACTTGGTCTGATGTGACCTTTCTGCAAGAGCTCCTGAATCTGTCTCTTGATTTCATCATTCTCTAGAACAGAACGCCGATAGATCGGTCCATTAGGTAGCGGCGCACCTGGGGTCTGATCAATCGGGTGCTTGACCTGACAGTGCAGAGGAACCCCTATGGGTGAGGTGAATATGTCCCTGTACTCCTCCACAACCTTATCCATTTGTTGTTGTTGTGCAGAGGAGCCCTGTTTGGAGGTCATGGCCACAGTCTTCTTCTTGCCCTGGGGGCGGATCATCAGGAAAACGAATTTCCTGGTTTGGGAAATGAGCTTACTGCATTGTTTTGCAGTAACCAAAGAGATAGCGGCAGGAGGTGGTACCTCTGGTATCCTGTACAGCTTATTTCCCAAAGTAACAATAACAGCACGAGGTCGAGACTCATACACAGCATGACGCTTCCACAAGTATGGTTGTCCTAATAATACATCAGAAACATCAATAGGGGCAACGTCACATAATACCTCATCCGTGAAGGGCTTGATGCTATAGGGAAGGCGACACTGCTGGCTGACGCGGAGATCTCGTCCTTGGTGAAGCCACCCGATGGTGTATGGATGGGGGTGAGCTGTGGTCGGCAAGCCCAACCGCTTCACGGCGTCTGCTGAAATGAGGTTCTTTTGGCTCCCATTGTCGACAATGAACTGTACCGGGGAGCCCTTTACCCACATCTGGGAGTGGAAGAGACGTTCCTCCTCCTCTGGATCTTCCGGTTCCTCCTTTTGGATCTTTGTAGTGGCAACAGTGGCATTGGGCTCCACATCAATAATCTGTTTCCCTTTTTCATTCGCCTTTTCAGGTTCTGATTCGGAGTCAGAGCATGCATCTGACTCAGAAGCCCTCATCTCGGCCACTAGTGACTGCTTGGCCCGACACTCACTTGTGTTGTGAGTGGAGCTCTTATGGAACTCACACCACTTTCCGTGTCCTTCTTTGGCTTTGCGGTGCTGTTCTTTTCTTGTGGCTTCGATGAGTTGTCTTTAGCCGCCATGCCTTGGCTCGGTCCTTTGTTCTGCGGTTTGGAAGCACCTTTCCCTTACTTTTGATTCGCAGATCCAAAGTCTCGCTTCTTCTGCTTGAATTTCTACTCAATCTTGGTAGCATACCGGTATGCCGTACCAAGCGAGGAGATGTCAAGGAACTCCATTTCCTCCTGAATGTATTTGTGCAGACAGCTGCGATACTTTAGCACCGGATGTTTCTCTGAATCTTTGATACCCAACTTTGTGCGCAGGGTATGGAACAGATTCGTCAGCTCATGCACATCTTGATCCCTTTGTTGTCGCAGCGTGGTCCATTGTATGTACTTGTCCTCATAGCTCCCCACGGGATAGTATTGTTCCTTGACGGCGTCTCGGAAAGAATTCCAAGTTGGTACGGCCGAGAACGGAGAGGGTTCTGTCTGGTCCTTGTTCTCACAGTAGGTTTCCCACCAGTCCTTAACATGGGGGGTAGCTTTGAGGAGTGCAAAAATAATCTTCTCCCGATCTGAAAAGTCATGAACAAAGAAATATCCTTCTAATAGATTCAACCATCTATCTACGGCATCTGCGTCTATTTGACCCTCAAATATGGGAATGTCAAAATTTACTTGTACCTTAAAAGGAGTCGCGCCTCTAGAGTGGCTGCTGGATGCAGATGCGCCGCCGGTGGGTAGCCGTTGAAGGATCTGAGCAAAGTTATCCATCATCGCGTTCCTTTGTTTTTCGAGGGCCTCCTCGAGCAATATTTTGATAGGATCTTCTGCTCCCTCATCTTTCTTTTCATCCCCCATGGGCGTCCGTCGAGGTTTGCGAGGCTGATCTTGCAAAGGTTCCACCAGATCAAGCCCTAGCTCCTTATACCCAGACCTCGTTGGGGACATGCAAAGAAGGATCGAGAAAAAGCAGACCGCTCTGATACCACTGATCCGGATTTATGCAGGAACGCAACAGAATAAACACATAACCATAAATACAGAGATGCAGCGGAAATAACACTTCATTTCATTAATATCAAAGAACTGAAATTTGCTTACAGAGAGAATGGAAATAAAACTAGCTAGGGCGCTGGTAGCTATCTCTGAGAAGAGATGTGGCGGCTACAGGCCTCTGAACTGAGTTACAATGAGGCTCGAGGGCTTATTTATCATTTAGAAACAATGGGAAATCCTAAACAGCCAAAACCCTAACCCTAGGAGATGAAGCGCCAAAACTATGGGCCCCGTTTGGGTAAATTGGTGTTTCAACTTCCCAGGGGCGTAACTTTGGCATACGATCTCCATTTGACGCGTACCATACCTCGTTAGAAAGATCTATCCGAGGACTAAAAATTTGGAACGAGCAACATCAGTCCATGAACCCATGTTGCTCTTCGTTTTCCCAAAAAACGTCGTTTAGGGCCTCAAAACGGCTCCGGAAGTTTAGGACTCGAAAAACTGCTAAAAATAGTAAACTGTGCCGAAACTGAAAAACTGAAATAGACAATGGTGGAGCCCCAAGTGGAATAGGCGGGTGACCACCAATATCCACCTGGATCATACTTGGTTGAACTTTTCCTGTCATTTGGATCTCAAATTACGGCATAGTGGCTTCTAGGAAGATTTATACTAGAGCCCATCCTGATCCCGATCCACTTGAGATAGTTGATGACCCAGAAAGTATCCTTTGGAAGTCTCCTAAGGTTAAATTTTCAACTGTTTTCAGATCACCCTTGAGAGCTAATTCAGTTCCTGAAAATCTTTTAGCTTTACAAAAATCACAAGTTGACTTAGTAAACCCAGTTAGAACTAGGTCATTTGATGATATAATTCAGATAGATTTTGAGTCTTCACTTTCATCCCCGGAAACAAGTGAATATCCTGATAGAGAATCAACACCTCCTGATCCACATTTTATTTTTAACCTAAGTGTCTCTCATCCAAAATCAGCTCAGCAATCTGCTGCTGTTCCATCCACTTCTGTATACCATTCATCCACTGTTCAAACCACTCCACTCCAGCCAACTCCCCCTCTTGTAAATCCCCCTCTTGTTAATCCACCACTTATTAATCCACCCCCACCACATATCATGGTAGCATGGTATGCTCCCTTAGCCCTTAATATACCACTAGTCAATCTTCCACAGGACTATTAGTCCAAAATTACATTATATGATGCTAATAATGCTACAACTGCATCACAACATGTGGATAAGATGAATGACTATTTTGATCGAAATGAAATCAATGATGATTCTATCAAACTCAGACTGTTTTCTCAGAGCTTAGGGGGAGAAGTAAGAAAATGGTTTAAAGGTTTAGCCCCCCGTAGTATAAATGACCTCCAAGGCTTCCATCAAACATTCTTAAACAAGTGGGAAGTGAGAAAGAATCCTCTCCAAGTCCTTGCTGATTATAACAATCTCCATAGGAACCCTGGGGAAAGTGTACAAGCTTATTGTACCAAATTTAACAGCGTGTATAATGCACTTTCCCCTGAACTAAAACCTCCTCAGGGCTCAGCTTTAAACAATTTTCCTGAAGGGTTTGACCCAGACATGACATATTCACTCAGAGAAAGAGTTTTTGCAACTTTGGAAGATATGCAAAGAAATCATCACACATAAGCAACACACATGAAAACCAGGATTTTAGGTGGAACCCAAGTCGGGAGAAAACCACCGCTGTCGTTGTCTCAGCCTTCAATATTTTATTATAGAGAAAACATCTTACAACATATGTGCTGGCGCAGCCTCCTACCATCACGCAGGCACCCACCTGCGCTCGTTTACCCAAATGCCCTCTCCCCGGAAGGGAGCTACACCTCGACTCGCTACTTCTCACCCCCTCCCCGGAAGGAGCCACGACCCCCCCCTCGTCTGCCATTACCAACCTCTCCTGGAAGGGAGCTACGACCTCTTGATCTCGTTTACCAGCCTCACCTGGAAGGGAGCTACAACCCCCTAATCTAGTTTACCAGCCTCTCCTGGAAGGGAGCTACAACCCCCTGACTGAAGGCTACAACCCTCAGCACCACCTTGGACCACGTTTCATCAATTTTCACATTGGATCCAACAACTTCAATAGAACACAACTTGCAGGCCACGTTTCATCATATTTTCAGACTGGACCCTCTCCATGCATTTAAGCACATTCAAACATCAACAACAGATAGCTAAAACAGAGCAGATCAGATCAGAGATTTCATACCCCATGCTTCAGCAAACCCTAGTTTGCATACGCGCTTTCCTTTCACTGATGTCGCGTATATACGCGCTTCCGTCCACATCAACCAGTGTATACCTCTGTATTAATTTCACTGCGCATACGCGCTTTCTCTTCAGCGAAGCCGTGTATATACGCGTTTCCTCTGCGACGAACTAGCGTATAGATCTTTAACCATTTCAGAGCTTCATACTTCTTCAGATCAGACATTCAGTTCAGATTCAACCCTTTACTTCAGACAGATGTTCGCCTCATTTTAGATCTAATCATTCCATAAACAGATCTAGCAGATACAAATATATTCCAGATCTAGATTCCCTTCTTCAGCATTTCTTCATTGGAGCATCATACATTCAGATCTATCATTCAACTATAACCCTTTCCATTCAGATATACTTCAGAGAGAAGTATTCATTCAAGTTCAGACATCTAGCTCCCACACTCATAATTTGCACAATGAATTTCTTCTCCTTATATAGGTTTATCCTTTTTCAATACCACGAGCCCCTTTTTCAATACCATGAGCCAAAACAATACCATGAGCCTTCAATACCACGGGCCCCTTTTTCAATACCATGAGCCAAAACAATACCAAGAGCCCAAAACTACATTACTTCCGATGGTATTCCTGGACGGGGTCATTTAGACGAATCATTACCCAATACAATGGGTCCATACCATGGTGGTTACTCCTGGATTTTCACTTTATGAGTGCTTTTGCCCATACGCGACTTGGAACGTTGTTTCCTGCGTGCATACGTGACTTCCCCTAGACAGATCCGCGTATGTCTTGAAACATACTCTTTTAATCATAGATCTAGCCCATAATGAATTCCTTTCTTCATTACCTTCTGTACTCTCTGTAGATACATCAGATTTTCATCTTTAAACAGGTTCATCAAGACATTCTATCAAGCACAACTTCATCAAGTAAGTTGCCATCATCTTCATCAGATGGGTTTCCATTCAAGAACAACTCTTTACATCATATTGTTCAACAACCATCATATCACATCAGATTTACATCATTTACCAAGTCCATCAAGTCAAGAATAGCTTCATCAGGTGGATTGCCATCAAGGACAACACAAGTCAACAATCGCATGTCTTCATCTTCATTCAGTGGGTTGCCATCAAGGACAACACTCTGCATCATATTGCCAACAATCTAATTTCATCATAACCAAATATCATTAACCCTTTTTGAGAGAGCCCTCTCAGACTAAAGAGGCTAAGCTTCAGTCACAAGTTGGTTTGAAACAATTACATGCATTTGTCTGATTAGAAGCCAATCAAGTGCAATTTTGTGATAACAATTAGTAACTTTCCACTTACCATCAAGCCCCCATACTCGACCAGGCGTCAGTGGCAAGTCTGGGTCCCCATGATAACTCATCCCACTATAGGGATAGTCGTCTATGTATAGTGGCATATGATCCAAATGAGAAACAAAATTGGGTCAAAACACCCATCCGACTGCCCCACCTCCCCCTCTGCACTGTAGCTGCCCTCAGTGGCATATCCTGGGCTCTCTTAGGCCCCCGTCTTGGATCTATATGTGAGGTCAAAGTGTCGAGATCTTCCCAAAGAAGAGTGATCACAACATTGTACCATATGCACATTCATGGTTCACTTGCTGCTTGCATAGCAACAACTATCATTTCAATGATGGCAACATCATTTGGGCCCACCCATAGTAGGTCCCACTCAACACACTCTCAACAAGCATCATCTAACCCCCAATGATGTGGTGGAGTTCCTAGTTTCCCATGATCCGTAGCATCGCTGTGGCCATGACACAGGTCTCTAGCCTCTTTAGATCCACGATCGGTATCCATTTCCCCTTCACATGGAGACCTGGTCGAAAATGGCGCTCTACAAAATCCATGATGTTCAGCCCTCGCGGTAACACTGGCTGCTTATTCCCCACCATCCCAAGTGGTGGGAGACCAGTCAGGAAATATATATCTTGGACAGTCAACTCAATTAGGTGCCCTTTCACTATAAAGAGCTCATGATCCAGATCCCAATAGCTGACAATCCAGGCCAATAAGGGTTCCCCAACTCTCATCAAAGGGTTCTACACAAACTTCAGGACCCCAAAATTGGCCAAGGCACTGTGGACACTATGATCCTCTCGGATCTCCGACCGTAATGTGTCCAGGTCTCTCTCTCTCCAGTTGATCCTCAATTCTACCATATCTGCACAAAACCATCATATTTGTTAGTGTACAGGAAGGAAAGACTACATTCAACCATAAAAACCCAGTTATTAGCCAAGAAACAAGAGCAAAATCCCTCTCTCTGACAGGTCGCACTCTTCAGGATTTTTTTGGGGTAGGTAGCAGGGACCTGTTCCTGAACTCTAGGTGCCTAAAGTGAACTTTCAATCCACTAAAATGAAAGAGTAGGGTTAGGCCTCTTACCTACAACTAACGAATCTCAATTCCAATGGTTGGTTTGTCTGCTACGATCGCCACAAGATTTAGGGCCTTTTCTCTTCTCTACAGTCACCACCGCTACACTTCCAAATGAATCAAATTGGAGGGAAAATTATTTATTAAAAGAGAAACCCCATATTTTTCTTTCGCCAGCTGCGACCAAACCGTCAGGACTGTTGGAAAGCTCTCACCGAGCTCTCAAATGGGTATCCCTTAGTTTTTTTTCAATTTGATACTTCATCCGGACTCATTTTTTCCAAGAAGGGTCACTTCACCACTCCTCAAAATCAAATTTCTTCACTTGCAACACTTGTACTTGGGGCACCACTTTGCCTTCATACTTTTCCATCCTCGCGTCAATTTTCATCGTGAGTAACCATCTTGTGCTCATGTTTTTATGGTCCCCACCAGGCCTGTTCTATGTGGCAGCATCATCAAGTTGCCCTTGTTTAAAGCATCCGAGCTGAGTCATCATTGCATCTATAGAGTCTATCCCGAGTCCCTTTGTATCCCGCTATAGTACTCAATCCTTCATTGCTTTATTCCTCTCTCGTGTCGCACATTTTGGCCTTCAGTCATATTGTCCCCTATCCCCTCTGGTATTGTGTTAGTTGCTTCTAGGTCATCCATGCCCTTTATGCTGTAACAAGGGAAGTCGTCAGCCCACTACTCAGTACCCCCATTCCATCACTATCCCTGGTGTCAGTCTATTAGTCATTCTACTATTGTCTCTCGTGCCTTAGTTGAGGATCCTTTATTGTCTCACTTCTTTTAGCGAAATTCCTTCTTTCTAATGACTTGTTCATTGAAAACGAGGTCTGAAAGGTGGTGTACCCAGCAGGTTCAAAGCTTCACTCTTGTTCGATTATGAATGAAATGGACTCTTTATTCCCAACAGTTGTTCAGCATGATCTCCTTACGAAATGATCGAGATTCGTATAATTGATGGTTCAGTGATGCAGCAGATTGTACCAGTGATTCCCGGGTGTGTGTGAGATGTTTTAGACCTCATGAGGGGTGGACCTTTAGGTAGCCCCCCACATACTTGGATGACCTCTCTACTATAGCCTTTGATGCAACTCCATAGATTTGATGGTTCTGGCCTCAGCCGCTTGCAGCACCTTTTAGTTTGCATGTATCATTCAGATGTTTAGAGCCCTTTCCTGTTTTACATGACCTCTTTGGTTGTACTTATATCTCATGTACTCGGATATTATTGTATAATTCATGGTTGTTGTCCCAAGCATAGTATGTATGTGGGATACATTATCATGTCTTTATCTAGCCCATGTTTATGCCAACATGTACTATATAATTCAGTCCCTTGTTTGCTGGATGCATTATTCTTTGTACTTTATTATCTCAGCGGGCATAGGTATGCCTCCCCCGCCTCATGTAGATCAGGTACTCACTCATAAAAGAGATTTGTCACACCTGTAAGTCTCGCTTCCTTATGGTCTTGTCCTCTAATTCTTTAGTCTACCTTATATTTCTCTCTCTCTGACCCCCCCTTCGGTGTCTAGTGATTGAGTTCTTACAACATACTTCGGTCATACGATTAGCTCCTAACGCTCGCATGCTGGGGGGAAATCTATTATACCAATTTTTGGTCATATAACCTGTTGCTATTAGATGGATCAAAGTATACCATGTAAGACCAATTTTACCCTAAGTAAAATTGCTTTCACTATGAAAAATAACTTAGTAATCCATTATTTATTAAGTTGTTTATGGTCTAAATAGGAAACCCCATGAGGATATATTGAATAAATCCCTATTTGTTTGATTTTCCTCAAGGGATGATTAATTAAACAATAGTTTAATTAATATTCTTGGTCATATTTAACCGAAAATAGGAAAATTAATTAGACAAATCACTATTTATCTTATTATTTTCTAAGAATAATTATTTAAACCTTATTTAAATAATATTCCTTGTTAAATTTGACTAAATCATTTATAAATAATTGAATAAATCACTATTTATTTAATTATTACTCAACCATATTCTTAAAATAATAAATAAATCATTTATTTATTTATTATTTACAAATAAAGGGATTTGACCAAATTTCAAATTATTTTTCCCTCCAACAAAAATAATAAATATTCCATAAAAATTGGACCTAGATTTGGTTAATAATAATTTAATTATGCACCAATATATAGAATAAATCAATATTTTGTTATAAATAGAAGGGTTTTTCCATTCATTCACTACCTTTTGTTCCCTAAAGATCGCTCTAGATGTATACTTTTGGTCTGACTTTGATCCTTCATCATTGTCATATTTTGCTACCATTTTTGCTTGTGAGCTCCCTTTTGAGTTCCATTTTTTTATGGGTTTTCTACACCATCAAGAGAGAGAGATATTTGATTTGAAGCACTAAGGACATACAAGAACCCATCCCATTGAGGGGGACTGGTAACATCTTTCTATGTTCCCTTCCCAGGTGTCATAAATACAAAATTCTTTAAAAATATTCTTGTCTTATCTATTGGATGCATGGAGCAACTCTTGCTTTTATTTGTTGTTTAATGTATTTAAATGCATATATCTGGATTTTGTAGCATTTATCTTCATCAACTAACTTCATATCTAAGGAAATTTGCAGCCATCTTTGGTGTTAGGGTTGTTTGTTATGCATAACTAAAGTGAGTTTTTTTCGTACGCTTGCTATTAGAATTCACGCTAACAAACACTATTACCTTTTTCTTCTTGATATATCCTTCTATATTGAGAGTTTGAGGAGTGGTAATTCCTGCCAATGCATTACAAGATATGGTTGGATTCATTTCTTCCTTCTCTAGGGTTGGTTCCTAGTGTATATCCTCCTCTTTTGATGTTTCTTATAACTTTTCTTCCTCCTCGTCACAATCTATGTAAAATAATTTATTCCTGGTGCACTTATAACCTTTAGTGTATTTTCTATCACAATTATAACAAAGACCTTTTGCTCTTTTTTCCTCCAATTTTTTTGGTTTCAACCTTGTAGGTTGTGTATGGCTAGGAGAAACAACATTTTCATCTTTATAGTTGTTTTTGGTAGACTTACTTGTTTCCATAATTTTTCTTTCAAATTTTCTTGCCACCCTGAATGCCTTTTCCAATGAATCAGGTTCTCAAAGGCAAACCTCATGTTCGATGTTATCCTTTAAAGTCCCTATGAAGACATCAATCTTATGTTCCTTTGTAATTTACCCTTATATTTAATTTTTGTAAGTCCTCAATGTGCTCCATCATTGAACACTTTTGTTTGAGATTCATTAATTGGTTAAAGAAGGTGTCTCTCTTTGTATCCTCATAATGTGCTATCATTTTCTCCGTAAAAATTGACCAATTGACAAGTTGTTTATGAGAAAAAAGCCATCAATACCATACAAACTGATTTTTTTCTAAATACAAAATTGCAATGCGTACCTTTTGTGTGCATTGCACATTATGGAGCTCAAAGTATTGCTCCATTTGTAGTATCCATGTTATCGGATCCTTTCCATCAAACTTCCTTGTATAAATCTTTGGAATATGGTGGGTCTTAAATCCAACATTAGAGTCTATAAAATCATTATTAACATTTATTTTTTTCTTATCATGAGTTTCATCTACTACCCTTTCTCCATTAGGAATCATTTCTTATAGCAACTTTGCCAAACCTTCCTTCAAACCTTCCATGTTCGCTTTTAGACCATTCTTCATGTATTCCATGTTTCCTTTCATTTTTTCTTATATACCATCAATCTTAGCTTCCATGCCATCCATGCCTTTCTTAAAACCTCCATCTTAGCTTCCATTCCTTTCTTCAAACCATCCATCTTAGCTTTCGTTTCATTTTTGGTTACTTTTTGTGAGAGCGAAATTTGTTGCACTTGGTCTCATAATTTTGATATATCACATTGCACTTCTTCCTCTCCATGCGTCATAGTAGAGATTTATGAGGGCTTAATGAGTGTGGAATTATTTTTGGGAGTCATTATAGAACACAATACTGATATCAATGCTTCAATATGCCCTTTGGAATCACTTCAAACTGATTTTTTTAAACAAAAGTTACACAATTAAAAAACAAAACACACCTTTTTCTTGCTTTTGAGGAGCTCGATATTGAAACTGATGTATCTATATGATTTAGGATCCCAAATATTTTAACTTAGGTCTTGTAGCATCCCTCTGAGTCTTCTTTCCAATGCCACAAGTCAAACCTAATTTGGATTCTTCAAGACAAAGTTATGCCCGATCTCCGACAATGACCTAATTATGGACTAGTTTAGTAGAGCGAAATTGTATGGAATTCTACGTGTCACTGTTTCATCCTTCGACTCTAATATATATACAAGAAAATAAATTCTGTTCACTTTCGACAACTTTTTACCAAATTCCAATCTGATACCGAAAACGAAAGTTATGATAATGTTTCCTGCAAAAACCATAACTTCCATAGATCATATCTATGAAAAAATTCCGAACCAAGGTCTAAAATTTTAAGACAAAGTTCATAAATATTCTGGATCCACGGGATAGAAATTTTAGCTTTTGAATCCTCATATAAAAAAAATTATAGAGAAAATTCCAAGATGATCTGCTTGAAGAAGCGAAACCCTATAATCCTAAGCTCTGATACCAAATGTTATGAAACTAGCTCACAAAATAGAAGAAAAGATATATCAACGACTTAGAAATCAACCTCCTTGAAAGGGAAACCTCCTTTACATTACATAAATGAAAAATTCTTTGATGATTCAAATGATAAAAACCTACTTTCTATATATAGGACTTTAAGGGGTCCCAATATAATAAGAGCCTACATAAAAATAATAATGTAAGGGCACAAAAATAACAATAGTGGGATTCTATGGGGTACAATGATAACATTATTGGGACTACATGGGCACAAAAATAACAATAAGGCTATACACTAGTATTATAGGGACCTAACATCTTCCTAATTAGACTTTTGTTAGTGGATTCTACAAGTCCATTACCTTGAGGATAAAATATTGTGGAATTCCCAAGGATAATATTATATTTTTGACAAAAATTAATAAGAGTCATGGATTTAAATGCTTGAGAATTATCTATTATAATATTTCTAGGACACCCAAACATTGACGAGATGTTTTCTTCAATATATTTGATTACAATGCCATCTAATGAAGTCCTTGTAGGGATATATTCCATCCATTTTGTAAAATAGTCTGTAGTTGTAAGTATCCACCTATGTTGTCAAGTGGAGGTGGATGAATTTCACCAACAAAATCGAGACCCCATTGCATAAAATGAGCTTAATATATAATTGGTATAAGTGGTATGGGATGAAGCTTATGCTTACCAAAAAATAACGAACTCCATAGAAGCTCTAACCTTGAAACTTAATTCTAAAAATAATTTAGGCCTTTAAAAACCTACTCAATATTTTATGTATTGTTTCTCTCCATGCATAATATCCCCCCACTAAATCCTCTATGAAACTAATTAGTTTTTCCCTTTGTTTCTTCTTCTATCACACATAAAATTAGAATTCCTAAAGTATCCTTCCAATGTAACTTTTTATCAAGAATACAACATTTAATTGCTTGCATATTTAGAGATATCACCTTTTCCTTATTCATATCAGCTGAACATTCCAATTTATACAAATAGAATAAAATTTATTTGTACTATATGGATGAAGAAAAAAAATTTCTTACCCTCATGAAAGGTTCTTGTGGATCCTTTTTGTTAGGTTCTTTTGAAGAAGGTTCTTGTGGATTCTTTTACATCATCTATTCTAAGGAAGTTTATGAAACATGTAACATGAAATTAGTTTCAAACACTCTACAGTTTGACTCTATAACAATTTTATATATCCATTGACCCTTGATTTTTTAGTTGGTTTGATCTCAAATCGAATTCTTGAATTTTGGCTACCTGTTTTCCCCTTTTACCATCACTATTCGATTGAATGAGTAAGGTTTTGATAGTACTATTGGGAATATATGTAGTTATCTTAGCCTATGAAATATATATGTATTCAAATATTTTATTGTCTTTACCATATTATAAGACCACTTCTCCAAAATATCATACTTCAATTATACATTTCTAAGAGTATTGCCAACGAAAGCTATAGGCTGATCATAACCTGAATCATTTTTTGTACTAAAATAGCAGCAATATATAAAAGGATTATTGTAATCTAGACTATCCAACATAGGTGCTTATCCCAAAACTCTTTTTAAGCCATTTAGAGGAAGATCTAGCTTGAGGGGACTGCTTCACATCATGATCCTTTTTTGACATATCAATTATATCTTTGGTTATCATTGCATAATTGGGAATGACTCTTCTTAGAAAAATATAATAATACAAAATAAATATTACACCTCCCTATAATTTCTAAAGGATCTAGCAGTATGTCTACCTTGCCCTGTTGAACTTAAGCTTGATTATTTCTGCATTTGATCATCTTCAGCCTCTTTGAATCCATTTCCTAATTGCCTTCCCTTGCCGTTCCAACCAAACCAATTCTAAAACCAAACTTTGAACTTTCATAACTAGCCTAAAATTCCCAAAAAACAAAGTTAAATCTGACATAGAGATCCCTCTCTGAGTTTAGGAGGGCTAGATCCTCAACTCCAAAGTGGTTATGTGGTTACCTCTGTAGTTTTTTCTCAGCCTTAGTAATTACAAAGTGATAACATAGCGATGACCATACTGGGGAGAACATTTTATCTTCCTTATAAAAATGTATCAAGTTCTAGCTCTGATTACTGATGGTGGAGTTTGATTAGCCACAAGAAGGCTGAATTGTTCACTTGGAGACTCCATTCTTAAAGTATCCTGAGCTTCAAAGTTTTCAGGGTGACTCCACTATCAAAGAATCCAGGTTTTAGAGCATTCATGGCAACTCCACTACATGTTGATCAAATTTCTTACTGAAAAATATGACAAGGTATATGGAAAACCCTATAACTAGTAAAGTTTTAAAAGAATTAAGGGATAAGTTAGTATATTTTCAAATTGATGAAGTTTTTTTCAGCAACCATGTTTCATTGTTTGAAATCGAGCAAATTTTCTCTTGAAGGTAAAATTTGTTTTCTTGAGTTAATTGTTGAAATATTTGAGATGGGTATTGAACTTTTGGATTTTTAGATTTAGTCATATAATTTCCAAGATCCTAAACAATTCTTGGAAAATATTCCTTCTCCAAAACAAGAGGAGATTGTACCTCCTTTTGATTTTTAGATTGATGAGAATTTTGTTTTCAAGTACAAGACTGAAACTGTAGAGTTCGAATCAGGGTTTAACCTTGAGGATACCAATGATGAAATCATCCATGATCGACTGGTCATTGAAGGCCTAAAAGCTAATATAACAAATCATGTTTTTATTTATCCTATAACAGACTACATAGAGGTTCTTTTTAGCTTAAGTTTTCATCCATGTTTTCACTATAAGGATTGGATCCATCACCAGTTGCCATTACATGTTACAGTTTTTATTTTTTGGACAAATAGTCAAGTTGTCGTTTTGATTATGCTAACAAGCAGTCAAACAGTCCACTTGTTTCAACAGCTAATTGACTGGCTTCACTAGCATTTTTGTATTACTTGATTCAACATGATTTTCAGCTGTATAGGGTAGGTAGCAGTGTGAAAATAAGCTCAGTTCTTTGAGCATTTTTCCAAGCATTCTTTCCAGTTTCAGTTTCATATTTCACTTCACTGTGTTTCAGATTTTAGTTTATAGAAAGGTTTTGATTTCAGTTTGATATTTTCAGTCACAAATATTTTATGGAAGAGCATGTTGCAGGCTTGGGATAAACCCAATGGACCAGGATATTATTCTACAATGTTCTTGGCATCTCACAGGGAGAGTTCCATCCCAAGTTGGAGCCTATGTTAGAGTCCTATAATTTTTATAGGGTCACTTGATTATAACTGGCAATTATTATATTTGAGATGTTGTAAATAATATTTCATCCTGCAAATTATTTCCAACATGGGTTCAAAGGGTAAAAAAGGGTTGATTTTACATTATTGGGGCTCTCATCATAAGTTTAGGCTCGCCAAAGGATTTTACCCTAAGTTTCAGAAGCATGATAATATTTGCGCCCTTATCAAAATTTTAGAAGGCAAATGATTTTTATCCAAAGTATTGAACCTATGTTATAATTTTGGCAAACGTCAAAAGGTATTTATCGTATATTATTAAACCATATGTTCAAATCAATTAACCGATCCACTCCTCGTCAAATCATCGACCGAGAAGGCTTTTCAGCCCCCCCTACCCATCCTAACTTTATTGGTGGAGGGGGGATTCGAAAAGGTGGTTTCACTCACCCCGACCCCACGTTACGTGTCACCTTCGTGTTATTTCACACCTCCCCCTCTCAATACCATATACCACTCATACCCCCCTCCAAAAGTGGTTTTTTCTCTCTCCTACCATAATCTGCACTCCCAGTTACGTCACCCTCTAGTTTGGCTCCACCTCCACTCCCCTACTACCACATATCTCCTCCTGCCTAATCCCACTCCCACTTACCATTCCATTCATGTGCCTTCCTTCTGCGCTCACACGTCAAATATTTCTTCCAACCCTATGCCTCCACATCATCCCCCACCTCCATGTCACCTCCTACCTCCACGTCATATGTTTGTTTCATGGTCAGTTAAAACTATGTTTTTCCCTATACAACACAGTAATTTTAAACATGGTTTATAGGCAACTGAGAACGAAATTTCAAAAACGGAAAGAGAATTTTTTTATAAAATCATAATATATAAAAACCTCTCTCATTTTTTAACATATGTTATGGTTTGGGATATGCCAATGCATATTTGAAGGCATGGTTTTCATAACTTCCCTATTTTATTCATCGTTTTGTAGAACAGATTGTGACCAATCATAGGTGAATATTTGGAAACTGGAGGAGAATGTCGTTCCTAATATACCAAATCACAATTACCTACTTCATATTTTACGCAGGTATTACAGAATGAAAGATCCATTCACATCTTCAAAACCTATTTTTCTGACTGTGCAAAGTCCTGTTTTAGACAGCTTTTTGCAGAGAATATTGTGAAAAACTAGACACAGATTTTGGGAAAAATGAGAGAGGTGTATCTCAAAAACATCTTCATATACAATAACCTCTTTCACTTTTTACACAACTATCTCTGATCAAGATATTCAAAGGGATAACTAGACCCTATTTTCATAATTTCGGGAGGAAAAATGTCTAGGACAATTAGTGACTTGGAGGCCACCTAATCAAATAAGAGTTTCTATCAAAGTCGAATGGCTCTTCTTTGTCACCAGAAAAAACACAAAGATAGTGCCAAGTAGATTTATTAGTTTTAATGTCATATATTTCATTTCTATTATCACATTTTTAAGATATTTGGTGAAGAATCTGTATAAATGCTTCATCATTTGAAGTAATAGATGTTGGGATTTGTAATGAGAAAGACTACCATGCATTGTAATGTTGTTCACTAATTTCAAGTGACCTTTTGCAGTAATACAAGACAATTTTTTTTAGGATTCATGTGCCATATCTATGTAGCGAAGTGCTTCTTACTGTAATTTGTTTTCTTCATTTTCATATTTATTTCTTTTCTTAATTACTTTACAAAAAGTTGATGAACATAATTTGTTGAAACATACACTCTCATTTTGGTTGTGGGTAATTTAAATGTTTTCTAAGTATGACGGGTTTACGCAGTGCATTATATTAGATATCATTTTTTGGATTCAACTACGTTAATTTAGTCATAGATGAATGACTAAATTAACGCAGTTGAATCCCAAAAATGATATCTAAATTAAATGTTTTCCTCTGATATCAATTTAAAGAATTCTTAACTGCTCTTTGGCTTTACTTGAATCTATTTATTTTCTTCTATTACATTTCATTTAAATTTAAAGGATCCAGTAGTATGTCTACCTTGCCCTGATGCACTTAAGCTTGATTATTTTTTCATTTAATCATGTTAAGCCTCTTTGAATCCATTTCCTAATGGAATTCCCTTGTTGTTCCAACCAAACCAATTAAAAAAAAAAACTCCAAAATTTCATAACTAGCCTAAAATTTCCAGCAAAAAAATTTAAATCTAATAAAGAGATCCCTCTATGAGTTTTGGAGGGCTAGATCCTAAAGTCCAAAGTGGTTCTGTGGTTACCTCTGTATTTTTTTCCTAGCCTTAGAAGTTACAGAGTGATAAAATAGTGATGACCGTACTGGGAGAACATTTTACCTTCCTTAGAAAAGTGTATCAAGTTCCATTTATGATTATTGATGGTGGACAATGATCAGACACAAGAAGGCTGAATTATTCACTTGTCAACTCCATGTTAAAAGTATTTATAGCTTCAAACTTTTCACGACGAATCCACTGTCAAATAATCCAGGTTTTAGATAATTCATGGTGACTCCACTACATGTTGATCAGATTTATTATTGAACAATATGACAGGGTATATGGAAAACCCTATATCTGGTAAAGTTTTAAAATAATTCAGGGATAAGTTAGTAGATTTTCAAATTGATGAAGTTTTTTCAGTAACCGTTTTCCATTGTTTGAAATTGAGAAAATCCTGAAGGTAAAATTTGTTTTCTTGAGTTAATTGTTGAAATATTTGAGAAGGGTATTGAAATTTTGGATTTTCATATTCAGTCATATAATTTCCAATATCCTAAACAATTCTTGGAAAATCTTCCTTCTCCAAAACAAGAGGAGATTTTACTACCATTTGATTTGCATATTGATGAGAATTATGTTTTCAAGTACAAGACTACAACTGTAGAGTTAGAATTAGGTTTTAAACTTGAGGATACAACTGATGAAATCATCCATGATCGATTGGTAATTGAAGGCCTGAAAGATAACATAATAAATTATGTTTTTATTGATCCTATAACATACTACATGGAGGTTATTTTCAGATTAAGTGTTCAACCATGTTTTCAATATAAGAACCAGATCCATCAGTAGTTTCCATTACATGTTACAACTTTTATTTTTTGGACAAATAGTCAAATTGTCCTTTTGCTAATAAGTAGTCAAGTAGTCCACTTGTTTCAACAACTACTTAACTGGTTTCATTGGAATTTTTGTATTACTTGATTCAACATGATTTTCAGCAGTATAGGGTAGGTAGCAGTGTGCAAATAAGCTCAGTGCTTTGAGAATTTTCCAAGCATTCTTTCCAGTTTTAGTTTCATATTGCATTTCGTATTTCAGTTTAGTGTGCTTCAGATTTAAGTTTGTAGAAAGGTTTTGATTTCAGTTTGAGATTTTTAGTCACAAATATTTTATGGCAGAGCATGTTGCAGGCCTGGGATTGGCCCAATGGATCAGGCTACTAGTCTACAATGTTCTTGGCACCTCACAGGGAGAGTGCCATCCCAAGATGGAGCCTTTTTTAGGGTCCTAAAATTTTTATAGGGTCACTTGATTATAATTGACAATTATTATATTCGAGATGTTGTAAATAATATTTCATCCTGAAAATTATTTCTAAAAAGGGTTCAAAGGGTAAAAAAGGGTTGATTTTACATTATTGGGGCTCTTATCATAAGTTTAGGCTCATCAAATTATTGTGTCCTAAGTTTAAGAAGCACGATAAGATTTGCACCCTTATCCAAAGTTTAGAAGGCAAATGATTTTTAGCCTAAGTATTGAACCTATATTATAATGTTGGCAAACAATACAAGGAATTTGTCGTATATTGTTAAATCATACATTCCAACCGACAACCTGGTCCACTCATTGTCAGATCAATGACCGACAAGTATTTTTTCCCCCCCCGACCATCCTAGATTTATCATCGGAGGGGGGGTTCGAAAAGGTGGGTTCACTCACCCCGACCCCAGCTTACATGTCACCTTCGCGTTATTTCACAAACCCCCTCTCAATACCATATACCACTTCTACCCCCCTCCGAAAGTAATTTTCACCGCTCCCACCATAATCTGCACTCCCAATTACATCACCATCCAATTCCACTCCACCTCCACTCCCCTATTGCCACGTATCTCCTCCCGCCTTATCTCAATCCCGTTTACTGTTACATTCTCATGCCTTCCTTCCGCGTTCACATGTCAAATATTTTTACCAAAACTGTGCCTCCACATCATCCCCCACCTCCATGTCACCTCCTGCCTCCATGTTATATGTTCATTTCATGGTCAATTAAAACTATGTTTTTTCCCTATACATCACAATAGTTTTAAACATGGTTTAAAAACAACTGAGAATGAATTTTCAAAAACTGAAAGAGGTTTTTGTTTATAACATCCTCATATACAAGAAATATCTCAGGTTTCTAACAGTTTTTATGGTTTGGGAGATGCCAATACATCTTTGAAGGCACATTTTCCAGAAATGTCTTGTTTTAGTCATAATTTTGCAAAATAGATTGTCAAAAATCATAGATGATTCGCGAAACTGGAATATTTTTTTGATCCTAAGATGCAAAAGTAGAATAACCTACTTCATATTTTACACATGTATTACATAATGAGAGATCCATTCACATCTTCACATCCTATTTTTTTTACTATGAAAAGTCCTATTTTAGAAATATTTTTGTGGAGAATATTGTGAACAACTGGAGCAGAATTTTGGTAAACTGAGAGAGATTTATCTCAAAACATCTTCATATATAATAAACTCTTTCAATTTTTCCACATCTATCTCAGATTGAGATATTCAAAGGGATAACTGGACCTTATTTTTCAGAATTTCGGGAGGAAAAATCTCAAAGAATGTTAGTTACTTGGAGACCACCTCATCAAATAAGAGTTGCTATCAAATTAGAATTTCTCTTCTTTGTCACCAGAAATCCACAAAGGTAGTGCAAATAGATTCATTAGTTTTGAATTCGCTATATTTCATTTCTATTTGTGTAACACAGTTTTAAGATATTTTGTGAAGAATTTGTATAAATAATTCATCAATTGAAGTAATAGATATTGGTATTTGTAATGAGAAATACTACCATTCATTGTAAATTTGTTCATTGAGTTCAAGTGACATTTTACAGTAATACAAGACATGTTGTTTTAGGATTCATGTGTTGGAATATTTGGTGAAATGCTTATCTCACTCTCTATATGTTTATTTCTTTGTTTCCATACTTATGTGTTCTTAAATCTGAATTACTTTACGGAAATTTGATGAACACAATTTTTTGAAACATATGCTCTAATTCTAGCTGTGGGTAATTTAAATGTTTTCCTCTTATATCAAGCTAAAGAATTCTTAACTGTTCTTTGGCTTCAATTGAATCTATTTCGTTTCTTATATTACAATTCATTTAAATCTAAAAGATCTAATTAGTTCAGCGACCTTTCCCTGTTTCACTTATGCTTGATAATTCTGCAAATTGGTCAACCCAAGCCTCTTTGAATCCATTTCCTAATGTCCTTCCCTTGTTGTTCCAACCAAACCAATTCAAAAAACAAACTCCAAACTTTCATAACTAGCCTAAAATTCCCAGTAAACAATGTTAAATATGACATAGAGATTCTTGTCTGAGTTTAGGATGGCTAGATCTTAAAATCCAAAGTGTTTTTGTGGTTACCTCTATATTTTTTTCCTAGCCTTAGAAATTATAGCGTGATAACACATTAGATACCTTCCATTCAAGTCACCTACAACCTTTTTTTTAAGGTCACTATCACATCACCGAGAGCAGCCTTTTAGGTGCAAGACAAACCTTTTGAGAGCTCTGAGCTTGGTCCAAGGGCTTAGTCATCCTCCATGCACCTGGATCCACCTTTCCCTCACCTTACCTAACCTTATTTACATCATTTTTAGCCTCCAAACCCTCTTGCCTTTTTTCCTGTATCATTTCAGGACATCTTGTAGCGGCTTCATGTAGAAATGCCAAACACCCTCTCCTTTAGCCCAAAATCATTCCTCCACCTCACCTAAGCCTAGAATAGACATCAATAGACCTCCAACCTTGAACCTTTGGTCCAGGGACACACTTAGACCACCCAAGCTCCTTATTCTTTTGCTACAAAACAAAGCAATTTCAAGTATGATTAGTCCATCATAAAATGCATCATTAGCACAATAGTTAAGCATGAATTAGATAGGATTTAGTTAGTCAGTGATTCAACATGTGTGCAAGGATATAATAGTTCCTTTTTTGCAAGTCAATTCAACAATATAGACAATGAATGCCACTTAGTGTAATTTCCTTTCTTGTACTAACATAAGTCTGAATCTTTATTTCTTGTAAAAGTAGACAATAATTAGATGAACCAATGTGCTTTAGAGTAGTTTATTTTATTTCCAATAGAGTAATGGTTATGATATGTTTTTAGTCTTAGGTTGTAGTTAGAAGTGTGACATAATTCCTTTTTCAGAATAACCCGAGTTTCTTGCACCTCATTGTAGAACTAAGATGAGGATGACATGAGTAGAGATAATCTTTTGTGTATATATTACTATCACCTCCAAGTTTGTACGAACCCTAGGTTGATAAATTAAAGTTGAGTAGCCTCTGGGAGTTGCAACACTCTTGGTGCAATACCATGGCTCACCACTTTTTGGCGCCATTGTCGAGGAGGTGTCTAAGTAGATCTTTGTTTCTGCTTGGGCATTTTTGTATGCTTTCTATTTTACATTTAGTTTCAAAATATTGAAATGCACAAAAAAAAATGGCTTTCATTCCTCATATGAGTAGGGAAAACAAAGGAAAATTCTTACAAAAACACCCATATCCGCCACAAAGTCACCCTTCACTCTTATTTAGTGACTGTGAGGTAGAAAAATATATAGGTTAGCCACTTGAAAACTTTGAAGAACCTATTAGGGAAGAAGAGGAACTTGGTTCACCATAGGAACCTGCTTCACCAATTCAAGCCATGGCTGAAACTAGGGACCAAGGAGTCATTCACATTAGAGAAACTAATGGAGAAACTAGAATGAAGAACATTAGTCCTTCAACCCTTCCACATCTCAATGACCTTACTTCTGAGGATCCTGACACCTTCATGTTCAAGTTTTCTATTTTCTGTATGACTTATGACTATACCTTAGATGAGAAAATTTTAAAATTATTCCCATCCACCCTCAAGGTTGTAGCCTTGCACTAGTTAATGGGTATGCCTGGTAACAATATCACTACCTGGGCACAAATGAAAGAACCTTCAAAAACAAATATAGAGTCTATTGTAGGTCCAAAGAGACAAAGGAAGAGATATTTAGAATGACCCTGAGACTTGATGAATCCCTGGAGGATTATGAATAAATATTCCAACTAAACTATAAAAGAGCCAACTGCACCCTTGATCCTGAATCACTCAAATTGGTACTTATTTTAGGGATTAGGGAAGATGTGATAGGCACCATTAATATGCTACATGGAAGAGATATCTACCAGCTATCTTATGAGGACATCAACACTGTATTTAGAAACCACTATAGGGAAGTTAAGAGGATAGGTAGAGCTATCCAAAGCATGACCAACACCCCTTCCTATTCCACCTCCATCAAGCATGAGATTGGAAAAATGCTGGAGGACTTCAAAAGTGAGATGTTGCACACCTTTTCTTTGCAAATGGACACAATGTAGATCAAGAGGAAACAAGAGGAATCAAAGAGGCCCTTAGCTATATGTTTCCCTAGATGTACCAGAAACAAATCTCGAAATTAATGTCCACTGAATGCCACAGAGGGTTTCTTAGTCTGTGAAGAGAATCATGCCACATATAAATGTCCCTCCTTACATGGTCTCAAAGATGTATATCAATGTGGGGAAGGAGGACCATAACAACTATGTGTCATAAATCAGAGAAGGCCTCAAGGGCCTCGACCATATCAACAGGGCATGAAAGGTGCACCTTACTCCTACTACCATGCAAACCAGAATGAACCTATGCAGCCTTGGTATTCCTCCACTCCTCCATCATGTCATACACCTCTTACTTGGCCTTATGCCCCTCCATATCACCCTCAACCTGTAAATCAACCTTTCCAGCAGTATGTTCCTCAACCACCTCAATGGAGAAACCCATCACAAGGGTGGAGGCCCCAACACAACCAACCACCTTCTTTACTGTATCCACCCCAACCTCAACCTTAGATCACTCATTTTTCTCCGCCTAAGTTTCCTTATATGCCTGCCCATCCAAATCCGAACCCAAAAAACAAGCACGCATATCATGTTTACAGTGGAGAAATATCCTATCTAGCTTATGTTGTGGAGATACATGAAATTATACTCAGGTTTGAAAGAGTGCTCCCAGAAAATCACCCTCCATCTCCAACTATAGAGGTTGACGAGGAAAAGGAAGAAAGAATCCCTCATACCAATCAAACTCCTTTTCCTGTGCGAATGATCCACCCTAGCCAACACACCCTAGAAGAGACTGAACTTATGGGAGAACTGAAGAATTTGTGCATAAAAATACCCCTTCTCTAGTCCATTAAGGATGTTCCTATTTACAATAGGCTCATCAAAGAATTTTTTTTTTTTAATCCTAGGAGAAATAAGAAAGACACTGCCACCATCAATGTTGTAGGACAATTGTCTCACTTAATGTTGGGAACAGGGAAAATTTAAGGATAGAAATTTATCTTAAAGTCTATAAATATTGGTGAATATTAGTAGTCCCTAATATGCAAATTGTAAAATACTTGGCAATACTTTTGTAAAAATATTTATATTTCTAATGATTTTATATACTCTCTATAAATATTTGGCGATTTCTAAGGTAAAATATTGTTATACTGTAAAATTTCGGTGAATAATATTCTAAAAAAATGGAAATTCAAGAATCTTTTTTTTGAAAAAACATGGAAAATTAGCCCACCTACGAATATGAGCCCCTAAAATTTTCCCTAGTTTGGAAGCGTGATCTTCCCAAAGTACCTAGACCCCGAGAGTCCAGTAGTAGATGTACAAATTGATGGTGTCATTGTCCCCCACACTTTGATTTATTTTGGGGCTACCATTAATGTGATGACCAGGGAAACCATGCTTAAACTGAACCTCCAAGGAGCCTTGAGAAATACCACCACAGTTATGCAACTTGCAAATAGATCCACAATAGCTCCAGAAGGAGTTGTTGAGGATGTTATGGTATTTATTGACTCCTAGGATTATCCCACAAACTTCTTGGTCCTTCATCCCAGAACCAAGTTTAATGGGTATCCTCTCATTTTAGGAAGACCTTGGTTGGGCACTACCGATGCTTAAATTAGTTGTAGGGCCAGAAACATGACTATCAAGAATGGGCCCTTGTCCAAATAGGTGGTATTATATCCTCTTGCCCAACCTTCCATTGACCATGACCTACCCTTGTGGTTGGAGGATGAAGAAGAAGAAGATGAATTGTACCATACCACAGCCTACCCCATTTGTACCATATATATTGTTATTAGAGAGGGGCAACCTGATGAGGATGACCTCATTGACCACATCCTTCAAGGCTATCCCCCCACTGCCATTCCACTCGATCACCAAGTGAGAAAATATGAAAAGCACCCTTGGATTGAGCTGCAATTAGTTGAATCAACCTTTGAAGCCACCAAGGTTGTGGAATTTGGCCCATCTAGATCCCTGAATATTAACTCATCCATCTCGACCAAAGAATAAGAGTAGATGTTCCAGCTGCTGACAAAAAACTTAGATGATTTTTCTTGGGACTACAAGGATATGAAAGGGGTGTATCCCTAAGCATGCACACATCATATCTATATTAAATAGGGATGCAAGCTTGTGCACCAGCCCCAAAGGAGGATGAAACCAACCTTAAAGGACATTGTAAAGGATGAAAACAGAAGTTGTTGGATGCAAGGTTCATCTACCCCATCTCAGAGAGTAAGTGGGTGTCTCCTCTTATTCAAGTCCCAAAAAAAAATGGTAAGTGGTGAATCTGTGTTGACTACTAAGAACTAAACAAAGCCACTAAGAAAGACCTTTTCCCTTTACCATTCATTGATCAATTCATGGATGGTCTTGTGGGAAAGAATTTTTTCTCTTTCCTAGATGGATTTAGTGGGTATAACCATATTTATATCATCCCTAAGGACCAAGACAAGACCACATTTAGATGTCCTTGGGGCACCTTCACTTACAGAGTCCTTCCCTTTGGCTTACAAAACTCCCCTGCTACTTTCCAAAGAGTAGTCCTGCGAATTTTTTATGAACTTTTCCATGATTTTTTAGAGATCTACATGGACAATTTCACACATTATGGTTATTATTTCCAGGAGGATCTCTCTAATTTGGGTAAGGTGTTGAGGAAATTCATTGAAATGCATCTCTCCATGAGTCTTGAGAAGTGTGAATTTTTGAAAAAACCAGGTATTTTCCTTGGCCACTCCATATCACAAGCAGGAATATAGGTAGACCCAAAAAAAATCACCATCATAAAAAGGGTGCATATTCCTCAAAAGAAGAGAGACGTCAGAAGTTTCCTAGGTTTGGCTCACTACTATAGAAGGTTCATTAAGAACTTCAACAAAATGGATTCCCCATTATTTAGATTTTTGGCCAAGGATTCTGAGTTTTGTTTGTTTAATCTTTTCTAGGAGGCTTTTCATATCATCAGGGAAAAACTAACCACTGCCCCTATACTTTCAGGTCCCAATTGGGATCTTCCCTTCCAAATCCATATAGATGAATCAGATAAAGCTGTGGGAGCAACCTTGGAACAATTGGAAGATAAATTACGCTGTGCAATTTATTTCATTAGAAATAATCTATCAAAGGCCGAAGTAAATTATACTGTCATTGAAAAGGAGATCTTAGCTATTGTCCATTCCCTAAATAAATTCAGGCACTATATTACTGGTTATCAAAATTTTGTACATACTAACCATGAAACAATTAAGTACTTAATGAATAAACCTAATTCCAATGTTAGAATCATTAGACGGTTGTTATTGTTGTAGCAGTTTGATTTGACGACTGTTGGTAAACTGGGAAAAGAAAATTTTGTTGCAAAATTCTTATCTATACTAACATTATTTGTAGATGAGGAAGGGATGGTTAATGATCAACTTCGGAATGAACACCCATTTTCTATCTCAACACTCTCTCCTTGGTTTGCTGACATAGCCAACTACTTGGTTGCTGAGAGGTTTCCTACAAACCTTTCATCCAAAGAAAATAGCATAATTATAAGAAAGAGTGGCCCTTTCACTTGGATTGGTGGAAATCTCTTCAAATTGGGTCTGGATCAAATTATTAGGAGATGTGTCAGGGAAGAGGAGGTATTTTAAATCCTCTCATAATGTCATGATGGTCCCTACGTGGGTGATTTTGTTGCTAAGAGGAAAACCTTCAAATACTTGCAAGGTGGCTACTATTGGCCTACTCTCCACCGATATGCCAGAAGATACACCAGTAGATATGATGAGTGTTAGAGGATGGGATAACCTACACCAAGGGATGAAATAACTATACAACCTTAGGTGGACTTAGATTCATTTGACAAGTGGGGCATGGAATTCATTAGACCCATTGATCCACCATCTAGGCAGAAGAGATATATCATAGTCTGCACCGATTGCTTGATAAAGTGGGCTAAAACAAGCACTATAAAGGAAGCAACAAAAGAGAAGGGGGTTGAGTTTTTTAGAGAGAATGTGTTCTAAAAGTTTGGATATCCCAGGGAGGTAGTCACTGATCAGGGGGCTTAATTCAAATCTCATCTCATTGATAACCTCATGTGGCAAAAAAAAAAAAATCACAAGACTTACACTGCCTAGCATCCTCAAGCCAATGGGTAGGTGGAAGTGAAAAATAGGGCCTTGGAGAACATCCTAACCTAATTTGTGAGCATCAACATCAAATTTTGGGCAAACGGATTGGTGGAGGCCACTTGGGCTTACAATAACACCTGGAAGACAACTACATGGTTTACTCCATAAGATCTAATTTATGGGACGAAAGCTTTTCTTTCCTTTGATTTTGAGTATAACACCCTTATAATGGCAGCTTAGTGGGATTTGGATATCAAAAATGAACAACAAGAAATATTTCTTCAGTTGAATGGCTTGGATGAATTTAAAATACATGCCCTCCTTCACATAGAATTAATACAAATACAAAGAAAATTTTGGCATGAAAAGAACATCAAAGAAAATACATTTCAGGAAGGATATAACACTCTACTCTATGACTCCAAATTCAAGGGCTTCGAGGGAAATTTAATGCCTAGATGACTAGGACCTTATGAAGTGGAGAAATTCCATGACAATGGGGCTATTCAGATTAGGACCATAGATGAGGAGGGGTTCCCTCTGCTTGTCAATGGTCACAAGCTATATATTTACAAGAGGCCCATGTCCAAGGCAGAATTCATCAATACAATAAACATAGAGGTGAATGTAATTGGAAGCTCTGCAGTTTCCAGTCCCTCACCTTCCTAGAAAAAGAGGAAAAAAAGAAAAATAAAGAGGCCTGGGTGAAAATATTTCTTAGGCATCCAAGGCCAACTTCAGGGTTGAAAATATCCATGAGGAAATCCTCGAGGAAAAAAAGAAGAAGAAAAAAAAGAAAAACCAGAGAAACAAAACATCTTGGAGGCACATTAATTACATCTGATAGAAATTGACTATAATTGAACATAATTGAAGGTTTTTTACAAGAAGAAAACACTGATAAAAACCCCCAAAAAAGCTTCATATACCCACTGATAATTGGGATATCCTAACAGACTAGAAAATAAGAAAATAACCTACCTATACATCTTAGGGAACATTACAGAAAGATAAGGTGGGTTTGTTTTGGGTAATTCAGAACTTTCTGGTAAAATAGACTCAAATATATCTGCTCTTTCTGAAAAAGAGAGTTTCTGATAAATCTCCATAAGGGCATCGATGGAAAAAGGGGGAAGGGAGTCTTGAGGGTTTAACCACAAGGCTTGCCAAACTGAATTAGAGGTTATGTAGAAAATAGTCTCATTATTTTGAGAAATTACAACTCTCTGACTGGGAAGGTATTGAGCTCCACACCATGTGACAAATTCAAGAAAATGGTATGTTTGAGGGAAAGAAAACTAAGGAATTTAGAATTCCCAAAAAGAAAACTCATCACTGGCATCATCATATTTATGGAATGCCCAATTGTGAAGCTCCTACAATTCGATTCACAATTAGTTTTAGAAATCTTGTAATGGGTGTTTATTAGGTGCGTGTTATATTATTTCCATGACTAGCTCCATCTGAACATGGTTTTGTGCATGGGTTTTGCACACGATTTTGAGCATCATGGTTTGTTGTCCATGGTATTTTGTAGATCTGGTCAAGGGAACTACAATTATGTTCTAATATAGGGTTAATGGATTGGGGTTTATGAATACTTTGTCATGTATATATATGTAATGTAACATTGAAAGGAATATAAAGAAAGATTGGTCTCGTAGTCCCAGTTTTGGGATCCAAGGGAAAATATTTGTGTATATGTGTTTCATGTTTATGTTCTCGGGATTGTTTATTTTATGTTTGTAAGAATTCGTTTGTAGGTAATTTTTGTACAGGTTAAAAACTTACAATGTCGATGAGGGGAAATTCATCTAAATTAATTATAGGGGGTAATAGAGGAATGTCTTCAAACATTTTAGATTTTACTTTATGGCTAGCCATTTGGGAAAAATAAAATTACTGAGAACAATTGAAAAATTAGCTAAAAGGAACAATGACTGAAAGTTGCTATTTTGTTGAAATTTTCTTGTGATGTCAGTCTACAAACTGTAGTTGCAAGCAGAATAGCAAAAAAAGTTAGTTTGGCTGAGATAGAAACTTTATCATGACAATGATAATGACTTTTTTATGAATTAACCATTAATGTCATATAATATTTAATGCATTTGAACGCTAGCGAGAGAATTTAATGATATAATAGTCACCTGCTAAATTTATCGAAAGAAATAGACATGGTTAAACTTAGCAAAATGTTGGTGGAAAGTGAAAATGTCGGACTAGTGGCGGAGCATTAGTGGAAGGAGATGTGCAGTTTGCGAGAGGGGGGGGGGGTGGGGTGGTAGTGGTGGTTTGTGGTTTTGGGCAAGGAGGTCCCACAATGCACAAGAGGTGGAAACGTGCAAAAATCAGGATTAATCGAAACCATTTTGTGGACCCCCTCCTCCATTAACTGTCAGGATTGCAAGGATCCAACAATGCGACAAAAGTCGTTAATCTCGACGTGCTTGATCACAACCATTGAAAGCTACATACATGTTAATTACTCAGTAGGCAACAATCAAATCGACTTTATTAAAAATAAAAATTATTTAAAATATTAAATAAAATAAAAAGAGCAAGATTTAATCGTGCTCGTTGTATTCTAAGGGCACACATATTTTATTTTTTCCCTTTTTTGATTTCCCTTTCTATTTTTTTATTTTCATTTTATTTTCTATTTTCTATTTTCTATTTTTTGAACATAAAAGGAAATTTACAAATTATTGTAAGGGTAAAAATTATTTACAACATAGTCCATAGAGATGGATTCCTAGGGCTTATTGGGAGTAGGTAGAGGGGTGTACGAGCCTTGCTTATTAACAGCTAGTTTGGAAATGGTGCATGCAATGAAGGACTTGATATACTTGCTGACATCTTGTCGATGTTTTGAAAAATAAAAATACTTTTGCAGTTTTTAGAAACCAGGGTCACTACTAAGGTGGCGGGGGGGGGGGGGGGGGGGGGGGTGAATCAATAGTGATAGCAAATGAACAACGTTAAAAACTTTTTGCAAATATATTAAACAATCAATAACCCAACATATAAGCAGTAAATCCGAACATGCAATTTCATCAAGAATAAACACATAATAGCCATAAAATATAAGGAGATCATGCATAATGGGACACACATCAAGTCTCATTACATAGGGACAATGAATGTTAGGTGGGAAAGCCAAAAGGGGAAAACCAACATATTTTTGTTTCTTTGTTTCTATTATTTTATTAATTTCTCAATCAATTTGATTTAAATCATTCAGCTGGCCTCTACCGTCTAGGAGCCACAACCCTTTATACAATTTTTTGGCCACCACCATCTAGGAATCCCCAACTCTCATAAAATATGCATGCCACCACCTGCTGAAGGCCACCACCTTCACTAGTTTTCCAGCCATCACTGGAAGGAAGCCTCCACTCACTAAGAAATTTCTCCTGCCTCTACCAAAAGGAGCCACCACCCCTATATTGTTCAACTGCCACTGAATGGAGGCCACAACCTCCTCAAATTATCTAGGGCGACATTTTAGAATGTTTCAAACTGGATCCAAAATACAACATCAATTGAAAATATATAATTGTAATACCAATCCTTTCCAATCAATCTATGCTCTCACATCAATTTAGTAACATGCATCTCAAAACCTCTAAATAGTGAGTAACAAGACTCTTCAACTCAAGCATATACAACACGACATTATCAACAACTCATGATAAATAGCACATTATATACTACAACATATAAATTTATCCGTGAAAACAATCAATTGAGACTAAATCAAACACTACATAAAACATTCTTTGCATTACCATGGGAAATCCATTGGTTTTCTAGAGGTTGTATTCCAATTTGTTACACTGCAGGCCATAACACACTCTCTCTATTCAGGAAAAGTGATATATGGATGGGTAACATATGTATATTTAACAAAACCTAAGTTACTAACACATGAATTAACCATGTTACCCTTGATTCAACCCCTTTTCTTCCCAAAATCTCAACTGGAAGCATCTACAAGGCATGCTAGTCCTCCTGCAGCATCTTCAGACCCTATCCAAACACCTAGGACTCCTCCGCAAGCATCAAGGGCACAAAAATAAGGCACTAAATTCTCTGTATCAGAGAGGATCATGAAATCCTAGATGAACAAACATATCATCATGGATCATGAGGACCTAGTCGGGCAAACACTTCTGCATCAATACAATGATGAGTCATCTCTAGTACACAACAAAAAATCAACATCATGAAAGCCACCATAAGAAGGTTGAAATCAATGCAAACAAATATACCTTCCATAATTCCAACATGCTCCCCATTTTTAATTGATGGAAACCTCCTACAAACATGTTCAATCTCCCTATGCAAGTATCAGGACATCATTATAAGCCTTCCCCTATCAATTTGCAATTCAACATTAAGGTATTGACATGTAAGTTTTAGACATTATTACAAAAACAAGAGACCACACATTTGACCTGTACAAAGAATATAAATGATGATTATAAGGATGAACAATAATAAGCATTGATTGAAATCAATGGTAACACTACAATGCCAACAATAACATGACCACTCTCTTTTCCATGCCAAATTGGTCTACCATATAACCATAGCAAGCTTCCCAAACAAACATTACATGGTCACTTGAAGGAACATATAGATGGCCATGTGTGGATATCATGGATGTGGCTATGAAATTTTTCTCACTTTGATATTGAATCAAGAAGAAGAAAAATTTCCTAGTTTGGGAGATGACCTTCCTACATTTCTTAGCAGATATCAAAGAAATAGTGGTAGGAAGAGCTACCTCTGGTATCTTATATAGTTTTCTACCCAAAGTAATAATGACGTTGTGAGGTCTAAACTTATATACAACACAATTCTTCCAAAAATATTGTTGGCATAAAAATACATCACAAGATTTTATGGGTGTAATATCGCACAATACCTCATCTTGAAGGGATTGATTATATAGGGAGGATGATACTGTTGGTTGACATAGAGATCTCGCCCATGGTGAAGCCACCTGATGGTGTATGGTTCTAGGTGTGTTGTTGTCAACAAGTCTAACCACTTAATGATCTTTGCTAAGATGAGGTTATTTGAGTTCTTTTGTAAAAAAAAAGTGCAATGGATCACCCTTCACCCATGTATGCAAGTGGAAAAGGTTCTTAACTTCCTCTAGTTATTCAAGCTCACTTGGCTGGACCTTGGTGGTAGAAACTATGGCATTGGGTTCTACAACAATGATTTATTTCCCCTTTTCTAAATCTAGTTCAAAGTCATAACCTGCATCTAAATCCAAGGATTACATCTCATCCATTAACGACTACTTTTAGTGACATTAACTAGTGTTATATCAATGACTCCTATGGAATTCATACCACTTTCTTATGAATTTCTTCATTTTTCCATTATTGTTCTATGTGGTCCATCCTAGATTTGTCCCTTTTTATGTAGTTTGGGGCTACCTTTACCTTGCTTCTGTCATGAGTAATTTTCATATCTAAACTGTAATTTCTTCTATTTAAATTTCTGCTCGATGTTAGCAACATATAGGTACACTGCGCCCATTGAAGAGATGTCCAAGAACTCCATTTTTTGTTCATATGTGTCTCCGTAAAATACCACATTATTTGAGCATAAAATTTCAAATGGAGTCTCTGATACCTAGCTTGGTGCTCAAGGTATAAAAGATATTTTTAAAATACATCGCTGTTTGGTCCCTCTCCTATCACATTTTGGTATATATCATGTACTAGTCTTCGTAGCTTCCAACCGAGTAACATTTTTCCTTCATAGCATCCTTGAAAGAGCCCTAATTGGTTGAAACTACAAACATTCTGGATTCCTCTATGGCATTTTTCTCATGGTAAGTCTCCCATTAATCCTTGACATGGAGGATGGCTTTAAGGAGAACAAAGGTAATCTTTTCTCTATCAAAAAAATTGTGGATTGAAAAATTCCCTTCTAGAATATTTAACCATTTATCTAGAGCATCTGCATCTACCTAACCTTCAAATATAGAAATATCAAAACTAACTTGCAGTTTAAAGGCGTGGCACCCACAAAGTGATCATTTGACAAAGATGCATCTATTATCTTCATCCGTAGAAGGATCTAGGAAAATTATCTATAATCACATCCCTTTATTGTGTGAGGGATTCCTCAAACAACACTTTAATAAGATCTCTTGCTCCCTCATATTTAGCCATGGAAGGTAATTGGGGTCAGCAAGGATGGTCTTGCAAAGGCTCAAGTAGTTTGAGCCCCAAATTCCTATACCATGACCTTGTTGGGGACATGCATAGAAAAATAGATAAAGAGCATGGTGGTATGATATCATCAATCTAGGTTTTAGAGGAATGAGACATAAAGAGTGATAGTAGAATATGTCACAAATGCATAAAAGAAATATTAAAGAGAAACAATATAAAAATAACTCAATTATTTTTATTAATGGGTAAAATTATTATGAGATTACATTATGAAGAAAAGCATGGATTTCTCCATAGTGAAGTTCTGTACTTATACTATTTCCAGGTGTCTTTTCACCTAGATTCATGCAATTCCATTACATTTCAAATACCATGTATTAAAAAAACCATAGGTGAATACCATGAGTGAATATCATAAATTACTATAGTAAAAAATAACAAATCATGAGATTATATTTTCATTCCATTAATATGATTTATTTTGTTTTGTTTTCATGCACCTTGCAAATACCATGGGTGGATGCCATGGTGTACCAAAACCATGGGTTGTAGCTGATCAGAAGCTCAAGTCCAAGCTATGGAAAAAGCTCAAAATTGAAAGTTTTCAAAATCACTTGCAACCCGAACGACCGGATTTGCCTCATCGATACGATCCTGGTGTAGCAAACGACACTCAAATCCGACATCGTATGTGAAAGTTATGCAAGTTTGAAGTCTTCAGTGAACTCCAAAAAATTGAGTTGACCAAGTTTGACTTTCAAATTGGAAAAATTTTAAAAGAATATTTCAAGGAATATTCTTGTGATATTCCTCAAAATATTCCCTAGAATATTCCCTAAAATATTCTCTAGAATATTCCATTCGGGCCAATCCAATTTTAGCAAGTGGTAGCACTGGATTCGTTGGTGGATTGACTTTGGCTTTTGGTGGCCAATCAGTGGGTGCCATGTGGCAAGCTCGGGCCGCCACGTGGCCCCAGGCCGTGGAAAATTTTGCATTTCAAAATTTTTATAAGTCTGCAAGTTTGAACCCCAAACCTCATGTCGACAAGCGGAGTGCTCTACTGTTCAGCCACAACGGTGTTTCTTAATTCATATGTAAAACGCGTTTGGTTTATGGTTTGTATTGGAATCCGCTAGAGGAATAAGGAGCTAGCCCCTTAGGGCTAGCCCGAAGGTCAAATTACCACGCATGAACCATGGCCATATGGCCTTAACCTCCGTGGGTTGTTTGGGCAGTTACAATAGACTTCAAACATGTGACCGCTCCAAAACTTATGTCACGGTTATTTAAAACATGGCTTATTTAAAATTTTATGACGCGGTTTCAGAGGTGGTTAAGGTGGATGTCATGTGACTCACCCACCTCCAACATTAATTTTAACTGTTTGCAGTTTCCGCCAATTTTGGGCGGGTCTGACAATTTCAGGCGAAATTGCCATTTTGGTCGGGTTATCTGCAGTTCCTCCACTTTTAGTGGAGTTTTTCAAGTGCCACTGGGAAAAATTTGTTTAGGCCATAACTTCTTCAATATTGGACCAAATTGGACCAATTTTTGGTCAATTTAGACTATTCTAAGTATTTTGGAGTGTATGGGATGGGTTTCTGAGGCAGTAGAGGTGTTCTACAGCCATTTTTACTTCAGTGAAGTTTGGAGAGCCATCAGGGCCATTGGGGAAATGGAGTTGTATTGAGTTGTACCTCACTGTTTGGGGTGAACCAAAAACCATTTTCAGCTATTTTCCACCTTTTGAACCTAATGGAAGAGGTTTCAGAACTTTTTGAAGAATTTCAGAGCCTGAAAATCTTCAGGGAAGTTTGGAGAGCCATCGGGGCCATTGGGGAAATGGAGTTGTATTGAGTTGTGCCTCACTGTTTGAGGTGAAACAAAAACCATTTTTGACTATTTTCTACCTTATGAACCTAATGGAAGAGGTTTCAAAACTTTTTTAGGACTTCTACAACTCAAGAAGCTTCAGAGGAGTTCAAAGAGCCATCACGGCCTTGTTGAAGAAGGCACTGTTTTTGGTAATTCTTCACTGTTTAGTGAATATGGAAAGGAATTTTTAGCATTTTCATGCCTTTTGATTCTGTATTTACAGTCATATTTTCCTGTTGAGACACTTTTAAACTTGTATTAGCATTTTGGGGCATTTTAATACAACAGGACAAGCCAATTTGGGAGGCTTGGTCCAGTAGACGTAGCCCAGGAGGGGTGAACTGCTCACCAAATATCTGAGTCATGTTATGCTGAAGTTATTTTTCTGTGTATTTCTGATTTAATATGTTAAACAAAAAACTTAATTAGCATTCCCTCACACATAAACTCAGAAACAGTTACCAAATACACCTTGTTTATTTTGAAAGACATGGAGAATTTTGCACACATTTAATTAAATGGAAATGGATACTTTGCACAGAATTTATAGAATTTACAAATAATTCCATTTTTAGATCAGATGGTATTAGACCATAGGTTGAGATTAGGTTGAGAATTTTTTTTTGTGGAAAAGGTGTTAAACAGTGTAAAAGATTGACTATTTTATTGGTTGCTAAATGGTTGATTGTATGAGTTTGCTTGAGTTGAAAAGATAGCTGTTGATAGCTAAGTCTTGGAAAGGAAAAAAGAGTTGTATGCTATTTCCTTACCCCAAATTACCTCAAGACTACCTTTGGAAAACACACCCACTTAATTAGTGATTGTTACAAAAGCTATTAGAGTTTGTGTTTTATGGCTGTAAAGAAATTTGGTTAAAAGCTTGTCATTTGTTGGAAAGCTTTGAGAACTTTTCTTTGGAGTTCCTTTTGTTAATTTGACCATTTACATAATGTCAAATTCTTCTACAAGTGAAGTTTCCTCCTTCACGAGATTCTTCAATAATGACATGAAGAATGAGTTCATTAAAGTGAAGGACATGGTGCAGATTATAATTAAGGATCAAAGAGAAAGTGTTAAGCTTCATGCACAATTGTTAGCCATGAAGGAAGAGAAGGAAACAATTCTCCAAATACTGCATGACATGGAGAAACAACTCCTTCAAGCTCAAGAATATTTGTCTAAGAAAATTCCTGAGGAAGAGGTAAACCATTCCAACTTGTCTTCAATTTCCTCAACTGAAAAGTGTGTTGGTTCTTTTGAAAAACATACAAGGGGTATAGGGTCCAAATTAACGTTTAAGATGGGCTATCATGAAGGCAAAGGTTTGGGCAAGCATGCACAAGGCACGGTTGACCCTATTTCGGTTGTGGAGCGACCCAAGAATGTTGGTCTTGGATATGAGCATTTTAATGGCGAAGACTCCAAATCCTTAAATGCATGTGATGCAAATTTAAAGAGAACCTTTATTCCAAGTTCTAAAATGCATATATGTCAAAAAAATTTTAAGAATGACTGCCATTGTTTTAAGCCTTCATTGCAGCAAGTAGAGGGTAAACATGTCGCTTATGGCGAGCATTCAAGTTCAAACAGTTTTCAAGACAAGAACTATGATGTAAGTCTGAAAAAGAAAGTTGTAGCCTCTATTAGTTCACCATCTTATGAAGACAAAAAGAATGGACATTCTATGTAGCAAAAGAGGTATAATTATTCACATGATCAATTTTATTATGTTTTAGCAAAGAATGATAATTTTTCTTGTTCAAATGAAATAAATTTTTGTTGCACATTTTGTGGTGGATTTAACCATGTTGCCTCAAGATGCTGGTTGAAAAAGAAAGCACACAGGAAGCAGAAGCGGCAAAGAAAACTTTCACAAAAAGTGCATAAGAGTAGCACATTTTGTCAAAAGAAGGGACATGATGTATCTCATTGTTGGACTTGGCATTCAACAAGTCGTCCAAAGGAAATGCAGCTAGAGGACAAAAAGATTGGCGCAAGTGGATATATGGATTCCATTATCGATGTAGAAATGGAAGATTCACATGTAGAAATGTTGCAGCAGGAAAAGACACCATGGAGTTGGCTTGGTAGGAAGTGGATTAACTTCTTAATGCAGTAAGTCATACTCATTTTTACATGTAAATTTCAGATTGGTATGCATGTATTTCAGTTGAAAAGTTGATGCAAGATTGCATGTAAAAGCAATTTCAGTTGAAGGAATTTCTTTATTGTTGCAAAATTTTGCCATGGAGGTGTAAAAGATGAGTATGATACTCATTTGTATTGCATAAATGTCTTTTAGTTCAGCTCTTAGTCACCCAAATGTTTTTTGGGATGATGTACTTGTTGGTATTTAAAAACAAGAGTTGAAGTTGCTCATGTACATAGGGGTTATATGTGTAATTAGCGAACTGTATATAGGTTCATTGTACATGATACATACACACGTGATTGTAAAGATGTATCTTGTTTTTTATCGAATTGTGTCGATTGTGTCACATATGTTGTCGACTTGTGACGATTTTGGGCACACTTTTTTACATTGATGGTTGTGTCAATTGTATAGCACATTTCATGTCAACTTGTTGTTGATGTCGTATGTTGCACGACTTATGCTTGAGTCAAAGGTGTTGTTGATTGTGGATCGATAGATGGATACACCATTTTGCAAAGAATATTACCATATATTTGATGTTACAGGAAGCTGACAATCAATGCTTTGAAGGAGCAAAGAGGTGATCTTCATTTCAAATTTTTGCATGAGATTTTTGTTTCAAGGTTGATGTGCATTCTTGTGACAGGATTTTGCAAGAAGCTTGTAGTCCATTTGGGACATGATGTTAAAATTACTTCTGCAATTTTCTCGCCAATAATTTGCTGAGTGAGTGCAAGAAAAGAAGCTCTTGACAGGAGGATAAGCATCAGTTAAGGGAAGAATGAATTTCTTTCTGGTTGAAGTTTCAAATTCATTTTCCATGCAAGGAAAATTTTTGGAGGCTGAAGAGAAGGGGATGTTGTTATTCTCTCATTTGCTGTACATTTCAGTTTCAAAATTTCAGTGAGCTTTTGAGGTCCAAAAGCTTCTCATTTGGGAGGTGTGATCAGGAGCTCAAGTCCGAGCTATGGAAAAAGCTCAAAATTGAAAATTTTCAAAATCACTTACAACCTGAATGACCAGATAGGCCTCATCGATATGATCCTAGCATCACAAATGGCACTCAAATCCGACATCGTATGTGAAATTTATGCAAGTTTGAAGTTGTCAGTAAACTGCAAAAAACTGAGTTGACCGAGTTTGACTTTCAAATTGGAAAAATTTTAAAAAGAATATTCCAAGAAATATTCTTGGAATATTCCCTAGAATATTCTCTGGAATATTCCATTCAGGCCAATCCAATTTTAACAAGTGGCAGTACTGGATTCGTTGATGGATTGACTTTGGTTTTTGGTGGCCAATCAGTGGGTGCCACATGGCAAGCCCAAAGGCCGCCACATGGCCCCAGGCCATGGAAAATTTGGCATTTCAAAATTTTTATAAGTCCACAGGTTTGAATCTTGAACCTTATGTCGACAAGCGGAGCGCTCTACTGTTGAGCCATGACGGTGTTTCTTAATTCATATGCAAAATGCGTTTGGTTTAAGGTTTGTATTGGAATCCGTCGGAGGAATAAGGGGCTAGCCCGAAGGTCACATTACCGGGCATGAACCGTGGCCATATGGCCTTAACCTCCATGGGTTGTTTGGGCGGTTAACATAAACTTCAAACATGTGACCGCTCCAAAACTTATGTCTTGATTATTTAAAACGTGGCTTGTTTAAAATTTTATGACGTAGTTTCGGAGGCGGTTAAGGCGAATGTCATGCGACTCGCCCACCTCCAACATTAGTTTTAATTGTTTTTAGTTTCTGCCAATTTTGGGTGGGTCCGACAATTTCGGGTGGAATTTCCATTTTCGTCGGGTTATTTGCAGTTCCTCCACTTTTAGTGGAGTTTTTCAAGTGCCACTAGGAAAAATCTTGTTTAGGCCATAACTTCTTCAATATTGGACCAAATTGGACGAAATTTTGGTCAATTTTGACTATTCTGAGCATTCTAGAGTGTTTGGAATAGGTTCTTGAGGTAGTAGAGGTGTTATATAGTCATTTTTACTTCAGTGAAGTTTGGAGAGCCATCAGGGCCACTGGGGAAATGGAGCTGTATTGAGTTTTACCTCACTGTTTGAGGTGAAAAAAAAACCATTTTCAGCTATTTTCCACCTTCTGAACCTAATGGAAAAGGTTTTAGAACTTTTTGAAGACTTTCAGAGCCTCAAAAGCTTCAGGGAATTTTGTAGAGCCATTAGGGCCATTGGGGAAATGGAGTTGTATTGAGTTGTACCTCACTGTTTGAGGTGAACCAAAAACCATTTTTGACTATTTTCTACCTTCTGAACCTAATGGAAGAGGTTTCAAAACTTTTTTAGGACTTATACAACCAGAAAAGTTTCAGAGGATTTCAAAGAGCCATCAGGGTCTTGTTGAAGAAGGCATTGTTTTTGGTAATTCTTCACTGTTTAGTGAATGTGGAAAGGCATTTTTAGCATTTTCATGTCTTTTGATTCTATATTTACAGTCATATTTTCCTGTTGAGGCACTTTTAAACTTGCATTATCATTTTGGAGCAATGTAATACAATAGGACAAGCCAATTTGGGAGGCTTGGTCCAGCAGACGTAGCCCAAGAGGGGTGAACAGCTCAGCAAATACCTGAGTCATGTTATGCTGAAGTTATTTGTTGTGTATTTCTGATTTAATATGTTAAACAACAAACTTAATTAGCATTCCCTCACACATAAACTCAGAAATAGTTACCAAATACACCTTGTTTAATTTGAAAGACATGGAGAATTTTGCACACATTTAATTAAATGGAAATGGATACTTTTCATAGCATTTACAGCATTTACAAATACTTCCATTTTCAGATCCGATGGTATCAAACCATATGTTGAGCTTAGGTTGAGAATTTGTTTTTGTGGAAAAGATGTTAAAACAATGTAAAAGAATGATTGTTTTATTGGTTGCAAAATGGTTGATTGTATGAGTTTGCTTGAGTTGAAAAGATAATTGTTGATAGCTAAGCCTTGGAAAGGAAAAAAGAGTTGTAGGATATTTCCTTACCCCAAATTACCTCAATACTACCTTTGGAAAACAAACCCACTTGATTAGTGTTTGCTACAAAAGCTATTGGAGTTTGTGTTTTATGGTTGTAAAGACATTTGGTTAAAATCTTGTCATTTCTTGGAAAGATTTGAGAACTTTTATATGGAGTTCCTTTTGTTAATTTGACCATTTACATAATGTCAACTTCTTCTACAAGTGAATTTTCCTCCTTCACGAGATTCTTCAATAATGACATGAAGAATGAGTTCATTAAAGTGAAGGACATGGTGCAGATTCTAATTGAGGATCAAAGAGAAAGTGTTAAGCTTCATGCACAATTTTTAGCCATGAAGGAAGAGAAGAAAACAATTCTCCAAATACTGCATGACATGGAGAAACAACTCCTTCAAGCTCAAGAAGCTTTGTCCAAGAAAATTCCTGAGGAAGAGGTAAACCATTCCAACTTGTCTTCAATTTCCTCAACTGAAAAGTGTGTTGGTTCTTTTGAAAAACATACAAGGGGTATAAGGTCTAAATTAATGTTTAAGATGGGCTATCATGAAGGCAAAGGTTTGGGCAAGCATGCACAAGGCATGGCTGACCCTATTTCGATTGTGGAGCAACCCAAGAATGTTGGTCTTGGATATGAGCAGTTTAATGGCGAAGACTCCAAATCCTTGAATGCATGTGATGCAAATTTAAAGAGAACCTTTATTCCAAGTTCTAAAATGCATATATGTCAAAAAAATTTTAAGTATGATTGCCATTGTTTTAAGCCTTCATTATAGAAAGTAGAGGGTAAACATGCCACTTATGGTGAGCATTCAAGTTCAAACAGTTTTCAAGACAAGAACTGTGATGTAATTCTGAAAAAGAAAGTTGTAGCCTCTATTAGTTCATCGTCTTATGAAGACAAAAAGGATGGACATTCTATGCAGCACAAGCGGTATAATCATTCACATGATCAATTTGATTATGTTTCAGCAAATAATGATAATTTTTCTTGTTCAAATGAAAGAAAGTTTTGTTGCACATTTTGTGGTGGATTTAACCATGTTGCTTCAAGACGCTGGTTGAAAAAGAAAGCACACAGGAAGCAGAAGAGGCAAAGAAAAATTTCAAAAAAAGTGCATAAGAGTTGCACATTTTTTCAAAAGAAGGGACATGATGTCTCTCATTGTTGGGCTTGGCATCCAACAAGTCATCCAAAGCACATGCAGCTAGAGGAAAAAAATATTGGCGCAAGTGGATCTATGGATTCCATTATCGATGTGGAAATGGAAGATTTACATGTAGAAATGTTGCAGCAGGAAAATACGCCATGGAGTTGGCTTGGTGGGAAGTGGATTAACTTCTTAATGCAGTAATTCATACTCATTTTGTACATGTAAATTTCAGATTAGTATGCATGTATTTCAGTTGAAAAGTTGATGCAAGATTACATGTAAAATCAATTTTAGTTGAAGGAATTTCTTTGTTGTTGCAAAATTTCACCATGGAGGTGTAAAAGATGAGTATGATACTCATTTATATTGCAGCAATGTCTTTTACTTCAGCTCTTAGTCACCCAAATGTTTTTTGGGATGATGTACTTGTTGGTATTTGAAAAGAAGAGTTGAAGTTGCACATGTACATAGAGGTTGTATGTGTAATTAGAGAACTGTATATAGGTTCATTGTAAATGATACATACACATGTGATTGTAAAGATGTATCTTGTTGTTTATTGACTTGTGTCGATTGTGTTACACATGTTGTTGACTTGTGTCGATTGTGGGCACACTTTTTTACATTGATGGTTGTGTCAATTGTATAACACATTTCATGTCAACTTGTTGTTGATGTCGTATGTTGCACGACTTATGCTTGAGTCAAAGGTGTTGTATATTGTGGATCAATAGATGGATACACCATTTTGCAAAGAATATTGATGTTATAGGAAGCTGACAATCAATGCTTTGAAGGAGCAAAGAGGTGATCTTCATTTCAAATTTTTGCATGAGATTTTTGTTTCAAGGTTGATCTCCATTATTGTGAGAAGATTTTGCAAGAAGCTTGTAGTCCATTTGGGACATGATGTTCAGATTACTTCTGCAATTTTCTCGCCAGTAATTTTCTGAGTGAGTGCAAGAAAAGCGGCTCTTGACAGGAGGATAAGCATCAGTGAAGGGAAGAATGAATTTCTTTCTAGTTGAAGTTTCAAATTCATTTTCCATGCAAGGAAAATTTTTGGAGGCTGAAGAGAAGAGGATTTTTTTATTCTCTCATTTGCTATACATTTCATTTTCAGCATTTCAGTGAGCTTTTGTGGTCCAAAAGCTTCTCATTTGGAAGGTGTGATCATGAGCTCAAGTTTGAGCTATGGGAAAAGCTCAATATTAAAAGTGTTCAAAATCACTTGCAACCTAAACGACCAGATAGGCCTCATTGATACAATCCTGGCACCACAAACGGCACTCAAATCCAACATCGTATGTGAAATTTATGCAAGTTTGAAGTTTTCAGTAAACTGCAAAAAAACTGAGTTGACCAAGTTTGACTTTCAAATTGGAAAAATTTTAAAAAGAATATTCCAAGAAATATTCTTGGAATATTCCTTGAAATATTCCCTGGAATATTCCCTAGAATATTTCTCAAAATATTCCATTCAGACCAATCCAATTTTGACAAGTGGTAGCACTGGATCTGTTGGTAAATTGACTTTGGTTTTTGGTGGCCAATCAGTGGGTGCCACGTGGCAAGCCCGGAGGCTACCACGTGGCCCTGGGCTGTGGAAAATTTGGCATTTCAAACGTTTTATAATTCCATAGGTTTGAACCCCGAACCTCATGTCGACAAGCGGAGCACTCTACCATGGAGCCACGACGATGTTTCTTAATTCATATGCAAAACGCGTTTGGTTTATGGTTTGTATTGGAATCCGCTGGAGGAATAAAGGGATAGCCTGAAGGTCAAATTACCGTGCGTGAACCGTGGCCATATGGCCTTAACCTCCTCGGGTTGTTTGGGTGGTTAACATAGGCTTCAAACATGTGACCGCTCCAAAACTTATGTCACGGTTATTTAAAATGTGGCTTGTTTAAAATTTAGGACGCGGTTTCGGAGGCGGTTAAGGCGGTTTTCATGTGACCCGCCCACCTCCAACATTAATTTTAACTATTTGCAGTTTCTGCCAATTTTGGGTAGGTCTGACAATTTCGGGCAGAATTTCCATTTTGGACGGGTTATCTGCAGTTCCTCCACTTTTAGTGGAGTTTTTCAAGTGCCACTGGGCAAAATCTTGTTTAGGCCATAACGTCTTCAATATTGGACCAAATTGGAAAAACTTTTGGTCAATTTCGACTATTCTAAGCATTCTGGAGTGTTTGGGATAGGTTCCTGAGGTAGTAGAGGTGTTCTACAACCATTTTTACTTCAGTGAAGTTTGGAGAGCCATCAGGGCCATTGGGGAAATGGAGTTGTATTGAGTTGTACCTCACTATTTGTGGTGAACCAAAAACTATTTTCAGCTATTTTCCACCTTCGAAACCTAATGGAAGAGGTTTCAGAACTTTTTGAAGACTTTTAGAGCCCAAAAATCTTCAGGGAAGTTTGGAGAGCCATTTGGGCCATTGGGGAAATGGAGTTGTATTGAGTTGTACCTCACTGTTTGAGGTGAACCAAAAACCATTTTTTACTATTTTCTACCTTCTGAACCTAATGGAAGAGGTTTCAAAACTTTTTGAGGACTTATATAGCCTGAAAATCTTTAGAGGAGTTCAAAGAGCCATCAGAGCCTTGTTGAGGAAGGCACTGTTTTTGGTAATTCTTCACTGTTTAGTGAATATGGAAAGGAATTTTTAGCATTTTCATGTCTTTTGAATCTGTATTTACAGTCATATTTTCCTATTGAGGCACTTTTAAACTTGTATTAGCATTTTGGAGCATTTTAATATAATAGGACAAGCCAATTTAGGAGGCTTGGTCCAGCAGACGTAGCCCAGGAGGGGTGAACTGCTCACCAAATATCTGAGTCGTGTTATGCTGAAGTTATTTTGTTGTGTATTTCCGATTTAATATGTTAAACAACAAACTTAATTAACATTCCCTCACACATAAACTCAGAAACAGTTACCAAATACACCTTGTTTAATTTGAAAGACATGGAGAATTTTGCACACATTTAATTGAATGGAAATGGATACTTTGCACAACATTTACAACATTTACAAATACTTCTATTTTCAGATCAGTAACCACCATTGGTAGAAAGACAATTATTGGTTATGGTAATTTACCAACATCCACCTAGATCACTTGATGAATTTGGGTTTTCTTTAGTTCCAATATTACATTCTCCTAAGTCTTATATGTGTATATTGGTAGGGGGAAAAACAATGTAATATTCCAAATCTGGAACAGCTCAACAATCATGCACTAAAAACGCATTTTCAGAAATATAAGTCATAGAAATGAAAAATATTCACTTGGATCCCATAGATACATCCATATATAATCTAAGTCAAAGAGGATATCAGAAATAAATGAAACTAGGTGAGGTAAATAGACCTCCCACACTAGTGTAGCTGAAAATGACCAAAAACCCCAGACACTGCTACTCAAAAATAATGCATAAAAGAGACTGCGTAGTCATAAGAGGGTTTTAACTCAGAAAATATGATAACCAGTAGATCTAATCATATATTGATAATAATTTTGAAGAACAAAGATCTAGTCTCCTTATACAAAATACAAGAGAACCCGGGAAGGGTTTCTTGTTAAACACACTGTATACAAAATGTGATATTCAGAAATTTACTGAATCACCACTACAACACTGAAGCATAAGAGTGTATAAGGCTGAAATATGTCTGATATTATGTATATCCCTAAAGGGATTCCTCCCATGAAAGGTTGGACCTTTCAATCACAAGAAAATGCTGCAACGGAGCCACTAGACCATCTGTTGAATGCTGCCTCCAAAATAACGCATTACCTAGCTGGAAAAGTGCTGGGAATGTAGGGGAAATGTGTGGTCTGATACCCCATATCTGAAATATGCTCTAGAGCTCTCCAAACAGGTCCTTCAAGTGAAGGAAACCTTCCTCCAATGAGAAACTAGCTCAGAAACTGGGATTCCAATCCCTTCCACTGCTGCACCCTGCAACAGTGCACAATCTCCAGAAAAAAATGTGATGATGAAGTAGGCTGAAGCTTGGCTTGAAAACCTAATGTGGAATTATTAATCCAAACTCTCCCAATGAGGCTCCTCAAGGAGAGAGGTGGGATTCCCGCTCGGGAACACCCGGTGCTAAACAACATTGCTACCCTGCTAAACTGCAAGAGGAAGAAAAAGTCTAAGCAGACAAGAATAATAATATAAAACATGAATAATAATGCTGCCATCCTATTCCTTAAATAAAACATGAGTTTTCTTTCCCTTGGCCCCACTCAATTAGGCCATCTCTATCCAAAGATTCATCTCCCTCCAAAACTGCGTTATTCCTTCTTCGATTCCTCCTCCTCCACAGATGCGTTGTTGACTTAGTCAAAGTGGGCTGAATCAACTTGATTTTATCACTGCTCACACATGGAGGTGTTTTATTAAGGTATAAAGAGTGTCCCCTTTCACACTTGGAGTGTTTTTATCCCTCCTTAGGAGACTTATGGGCTTTCTACCCATTTATTCACCAGCTAGAGCTGCTGCTAACTCTAATGTTCCATTTAACTTTGAGGCTAAAATTTTGGAACATTACAGTCCTCCCCTCAAAAATATTTTCTTTTCCTCAAGAAAATGTATAGGGAGAGAAAAATTTCTCCCCTCCTCCTCATGTGGCCTCCCGTCAATAGCCTCCATCACTGCATCAAGAGAATCTACAAATAAACTATCATCCAGTGTTTCCTCCCAAGTGTGCAAAGCCAAATGGTCTACATCAATCAAAGGTGGAAAGTGTGAATGGAAACCTCTTTGTTGTCTCATGGCCTCCACAAAGTGGGAGTGATGACCAACATGGTGAATGAGTGCCTCCTTCACCCATGCTATCATCCAAATGAAGTGAGTCACCTTCCAACATGGCAACTCATGAAGAATCTCCTCCACCTTTGGCTCCTAAAATGTAGGTGGGCTAAATAAATGATCATGATAGGAAAGAAGGCCTATCCCATGCTGTCCTCATCTCCACTTATGATAAGTGTAGAGGGCATGTTGATCTCGGGCTGCAACATGATTTCCCTCCAATGGCAGGAAGAAGATTGAGTCTCCAAGGACCCTCCCTCCAAAATCATGAACCATGCCAACCCAAACCATTCCATACAAGATGAATGGCACATCATCACCACATGGCATCCAAATCAGAAAATGGCTGAAATTTATGTGCAATTTTGGATGGTACACATGGTTTCTTAGGTGGATACAGTACAGTCCTTTCAACTGCTGATTTAGAGCATCAAATGGCAAGTTGCCTCTCAAGGAATTTCTAGCTATGCATGTTAGCTCATCTACTATGAAGTAGTAGGCAGCAATGTATATCAGCTATGTACAATCAAAACAATGAAACACTTGCCCCAAGTCATGTATAGATGGGCTAATATAATTACAAACATTGGCCCTAAAGTGACCATGAAACCCAAAAATACTCTTGCTCTCTTGTGGAGCAATGCACTGTTCAAACATGGTGAGAAGATACAAATACTCAATGGAGTAATCAGCAAGTACAGAAATTCATTTATTACCATACATAGTGAGTTGGATGAAAGAGAGGTCCATGAATGAGTCCTCCCATGAGAATCTCCTCATAAAAATCTGCAAGAAGAAGGGATACATCCTCTCCTTGGAATACTCCATCCATAAGAACATACTCCTATGTGACAGCATTGTAGGCCTTTGTAATAAGGCTCTATGACTCCTCTCTTTGACATTCCATGTGCCAAAGCCATCCACCATCATGCTGCTATGTGAGAAGATCTTATTCCTACATGGAAGTCTCTCATGATCCTTCCATGTTGAAGGGTAGCTTCCTTGCACCATGAATGTGCCTTCCTCCTCTTTAGAAATTTCATGAAAGGTATGGGAAGAATTATGCCCATACTCTCCCAAGTGAAACCATGGAAACAAAAACTCTTGTTTCTCTATCATATGGGTGCCATGCAAGCCAATTGGTTTATCTCTCCATTTATGGTAAACATGGTGTTGCCTTTGTCCTTGGGTTGAAATGACATGGCCTCCAATAATGGCCCAAGTTCCCCCATCAAACAATTCAGCCATGAAGTGCCTCCTCAAGTTCCCCAAGTAGTTTCTCCCACAAGAAGAGAAAAAGTGTGATGTGGCAATCATGGTTTGCCCATGGTTCCTCCTGAAATGTACAACATATAAAGTGGGGAGAATCATGCTCCCAATGGGCCTCTTCAATCTCAAGCCCACTCTCCAAACAAATCTCCCCATGAACATAATCATATCAGCAATATATGGAAAAAGTATAATGAGAACAAGTTTCCAAGTGACAACCGGAGAGTGAATCATAGTTCCACTCATGGAACCAATGCAATGCATCTCTTTCCTGCATCAAAATAAGAAATATCAAGTGCTTCACCAACCACTTGTTTGCTGCCACAGTCATCTCATAAGATGAAAAAATGAAGTTACAAGATGGTGTCAATGGTGTACACCAAGAATCATGTGGCTTCCCCCACAAACCACCAAAAAGATATCCAAAATCAATGCTACAAGTAGCTGTAAGTACATCATCATGCAATATGCAAGAAGTGACAATTATTCTTGATACATCAGGCTGCTTAAACAAGAAAAAGAATTACAATACAAAATGTGAAATTATACCTCCTCCATCATGTACTTGAGATCTTGAGCTGAAATTGCTCAACTAGAATCTTTCCCTCACCACTAATGAGTAGGGAAGTGGCTGTGTCCTCCTATCTATCATCATCCGAGCTATGTATCTCTCCATATGCTGAAATATGTCATGCTGGATGCCATCCAAAGTGAACTCCTCTGCCAAAGAAAGATATGCATCATAATGCATGGAAAGGAAGTCCTCATGTGCTACAAGTAGCAACTTCTCCTTGAGACTAGAAGCTCTAGTCAAGAAGACTCTGCCATGTGAATAGATGACCATATCCTCCACCATATACTCATCATCTTTATCCGAGTCATCAAGAACCATGCATGCACCAAGATCCTTGGAGTACTCTACTAAGAGATGAGATCTCCAATAAGGATCAATCCTCCTAAGAGACAACGCTAGTGGTCTGGCATGTGAAGCTCTCCTCATGCTGCTGCATGCTACTTTGACATCCCCCATGCAACAGTCTTCCTCCAAACCCTTCACCTCTCCAAAATCCAAGAGTGGTGAATCCAAAGATAAGATGTCTTCCATCAACTCCAGATCAGGTGGCCCCCCAGGTGGAATGCCTCCATGTAGTGAGACATCAATGCTAAGAGTAGACTGCACATATGGTTGGACAACCTTGCCCCTACCCTTACAGCGCAAATCAGTCTACCTCTTCCTTGTGTTGGCTCTCTGAAATTGAGAAGGGCGTGTGCCTCTCATCAAGTGATGTTGCTCTTCCTCCCTACCTCCTCCTTCCATCTGCAATGTTGCACAATCATGCTGCTCACTGATTTTGCTTGGACCTCCATGTATGATATCCTGGGGAACTTCTTGTAAGGATACAAGAATCCCTCCTATTGGAGCATGTGCTCGTCCTCCCTCTGCATGAGACACTGGATGTGCTCTATATGTGACAGTGTTGTTGCCCTCAACTCCATCCATGTGTGTGGGAAACATCTCAACAAGTGGGTCCTCCTGGGAAAAGGAGATCCCCATTCCCTCTTGTTTAGGAATATGGACTACATGTCTTGCCTCCAACAATGTGTAATGCAAGATGTCAACTTCTCCCATGGTTTTCTGGAGTGGAGCTTCCTCCATCACATGCAAAGGCTCTGTTCTCTCAAGTTTCCCTTGCTCATGTGTCTTAGGAAGTTTTTCACAAAACCTTCCCACCAATGTTTCAATGAATCTTGCATAAGAGGAAGTGTTTTCATTTCTTAAAGAACAAGATTAAAAAATCCACCATGCATGGGCCTTACCTCTGAAATGCAGCACTGCAACTCTGATGGCTTCATCTTCAAAAATATGGTGCTGCCAAAAATAGGAGTCTAGCTCCTTCACCCAAGCTCTAACTGAACATGTAGGTGATCAGGAAAAAGTAGATAGAAGAAATATATTTGCATCCTGTTGCTTGCTCTTCTCCACCTGGATCTTGAAAAAATCTTGGAAATTATTATGATCTCTAAACCTCTCAGTTTGAGATTCATACTCCTGCAACAAATCACTAAGAGTTATCCTCTTAGGCATTCTTCCTCCTCCCATCCATCTCAATATAGATCTAGGCACTTGACTACGTTGTGCATCATGGTGTGTAGCTTCATGCTCACACACACCATGTGCAAATCTAGATTCTACTCTAGATCCAACTCCCTTTGGAGATCCCATCTCCAATCTCATTTTCTTCAGCTCTCCTTGAAAGCTCTCCAAAGATTTTGGAAGAAGCTTTTTAAGCTTTTCTTCCTTCCTTCCTTCACATAATAAATCCTTCTCTTTTCTATCCATCCCTCCTAAAAGTGTCACGGCCTTAGATCCACAGGCTGAGCCAAGATTGAAGCTTTGATACCACTGTAATATTCCAAATCTGGAACAGCTCAACAATCATGCACTAAAAATGAATTTTCAGAAATATAAGCCATAGAAATGAAAAATAATCACTTGGATCCAATATATACATCCATCTAGCATCTGAGTCCAAGAGGAGATCAGAAAGAAATGAAACTAGGTGAGGTAAACAGACCTCCCACACTAGTGTAGCTGAAAATGACCAAAAACCCCGGACACTACTACTCAAAAATAATGCATAAAAGATACTCCGTAGTCATAAGAGGGTTTTAACTTAGAAAATAGGATAACCAGTAGATCTACTCATATATTGATTAATAATGCTGAATAACAGAGATCTAGTCTCCTTATACAAAATACAAGAGAACCTGGCAAGGGTTTCTTATCAAACACTCTGTATACAAAATGTGATATTCAGAAATTTACTAAATCACCACTGCAACACTGAAGCATAAGATTGTATAAGGCTTAAATATAGCTGATCTGATGTAGACTCCTCAAGGTCTTTCTCCCATGAAAGGTTGGACCTTTCAATCACAAGAAAACGCTGCAACGGAGCCACTAGACCATCTGCTGAAAGCTGCCTCCAAAATAATGCATTCCCTAGCTAGAACAACGCTGGGAATGTAGGGGAAATGTGTGGTCTGATACCACATATATGAAATAGGATCTAGAGCTCTCCAAACAGGCCCCTCAAGTGAAGGAAACCTTCCTCCAATGAGAAACTAACTCAGAAACTGGGATTCCAATCCCTTCCACTACTGCACCTTGCAACACTGCACAATCTTCGGCAAAAACTGCGCTGATGAAGTAGGCTGAAGCTTGGCCTGAAAACCTGATGTGGAATGACGAATTCAAACTCTCCCAATGAGGCTCCTCAAGGAGAGAGGTGGGATTCCCGCTCGAGAACACTCGGTGCTAAACATCACTGCTACCCTACTAAAGCAAGAGGAAGAAAAAGTCTGAGAAGACAAGAATAATAATATAAAACATGAATAATAATGATGCATTCCTCTTCCTTAAATAAAACATGAGTTTTCTTGCCCTTGGCCCCACTCAATTAGGTCATCTCTATCCAAAGATTCATCTCCCTCCAAAACTGTGTTATTCCTTCTTGGATTCCTCCTCCTCCACAACTGCGCTGTTGACTTAGTCAAAGTGGACAAAATCAACTTGATTTTATCCCTGTTCACACATGGAGGTGTTTTATTAAGGTAGAAAGAGTGTCCCCTTTCACACTTGGAGTGTTTTTATCCCTCCTTAGGAGACTTATGGGCTTTATACCCATTTATTCACCAGCTAGAGCTGCTGCTAACTCTAATGTTCCATTTAGATTTGAGGCTAAAATTTTGGAACATTACAAACAACTACATCAGTATGATCAAACAATTTTTGCAAAGGCACGAATCCCACTGGAATTAAATTGTTTTCTAACTATAAAATTTTATGATATTTTATCATGTCAATTCATTTAGGATTGTAATATTCTAAATCTATGCCATCCTATTATTTTTCTTACTATTCAATTTGGGTAGCAAAAATATCATCAATCATTTCAAGAGATATTTTGATCTGTTATTCATCCTCAAAGACTTGCCAATTTTTTTTATTGTTAAGAATTGAAGGCCTGAACCTCATCTCAACCTTATACCTCAGTTGTGGTTTTATAACTAGTTTCAAATTCAGCGCATTCTTGTAAAAATATGATGCTCATATACATTCAACATATTTTACATTAGAATAAATTTAGGACCTATAGCAGTGACAAAAACATTGTTTTTTTCTCAACTGAATTCTATTGCCTTCAAAAACTAGATATTACATCAAAAGATAGCTTTGACTTATTAGTATATCACTGGGGAGACCTAACCATAACTGTTATAACATCATTTATCATCTTTATATACTTGATTAATTATGAATTGGCTGTGGCGAGCCTTTTCCTTTTAGACTTGGTCAATTTCTTAAAAAACATTATTTTGAATTCCACACGCGACTCTGCCCAGACTTTTACGCGTGCAGATGGGGTTCCACTCATATCTGACCCGCATATACAATTTAAAATATAAAAAAAAAATAATAAACTCCCGATTAATTGGGCGGGGTTTACGTGTTTTACCTGAGAACCACCTACACCAGCCCGTGGCCAAACTATTTCCCAACTGAAAAAACTGATTTGAGGAAGTATAAATACACTTTATTGGGAAGGCCTAAGGGAGGAGAGAGAATGTTATTGATACTATAGCATGTTATAGTCCAGATCAAGTCTAATTATCCCTGTGCCTCCTGCACTTCCCAGGTTCATGAAACCCTTGTTTCCTTGTGATGTTCACCATCCTTATGTGACATCCTTTGTGCCCCTATTATGGAACAAGATTGTTGAGGCTTGGGCTGGACAGATCTGAAGGACAGTTCTGCTTGGAGCCCTAGCTGATTTCAGGTGATATCTCCACTTTCGTTTTACATACATCAATAAATAAGCTCTGTCCTGTTCCTGATGTCATGTCTTTATATGTTTCATATACATGTTAATGACCTTGTAATCACTATTTCATGAATATTTTACGAGTTTATATGATCTAACATATTGACATTTAGGATATATATGTTGTACAACTAGTCTTTGTGCTTTGTCTTGAGTGAGTTGTAGGTTTTGAAGCACAAAGAGTAGCAGAGGGTTTGCACGCTGTGGAATCGACCTCAAACGTAGGACATATGGGTAAGGTCACCTATTCCTAGTTTTCTAGTTTACACATTAGGACTTGTAATTTGAATGCTTCTTGTGATTGTATGTCTTCCACTTTGTTAGGTCCCTAAACCCAAACCTTAGGGTATATTTTCCTGCAACAATAACCCAGAGAAAAACTCTTCATAATCTATATGACAAAGATAGTTAGATACAAAATAGACTACAAAAGGCAAAATATTACTAGAGTCCTTTTCTAGGATACATTTCCTAGAAATACTTATATCATAAGGCACATAAAACATGGATATACAAGAACTACTTAGAGGAGTCTAAATTTGAGACAAAAATTTTCACAACCTCCTCTCATGAGTTGTTTCCATTGTTGGGGGTATGCAAAGGTGTTGCTCAATTATGTCAGTCCCATGATCTACTATACCCAGATGGTGGTAAAGGTGATCCAATGAATGAATGATGTACCCCCAATGCTCCTGTATGTCCACCAAAGTATGTATTAATAAGAATTTTATTTTCCAATTCAATTCTATAGTCCACATGTACTGATTGAATTGACCCCTTGTTGGCTCGAGGGGTCCTGACCCAGGTTCGGAGTGCAAGGTTTGCCAACAAACCCCTATACTACTTGTTACACCATTTTTTTGGTCATCTCACCCATTATCATTAGATGAACCCAAGTACACCATGTAAGACCAATTTTACCCTAAGTAAAATTGCTTTCACCATGTGAAATAACATTTGTTTATATTTCCTGGTCATATTTAACCCAAAACAAGGAAATTAATCAAATAAATCATTATTTATTTGATTATTTCCTAGGAATAAGTTATTTAAATCATTATTTAAATAATATTCCTAGTTAAATTTGACTAAATCATTTTTAAATAATTAAATAAATCATTATTTATTTAATTATATTCCCACCATCTCCCTAAAATAATAAATAAATCATTTATTTATTTATTGTTTATAAATAAAGGAATTGACCCAAGTCAAAAGCCCTTTTCCCTCCAACAAATATAATAAAATATTCCTAAAGGGTGGTTCTAGAATTTGATTAATAATAGTTTATTCATGCAACAAGTTCTAGATAACCCTAATATTTTGTTATAAATAGGAGGGTTTTCCCCATTCATTAGTCACCTCCATTGCATTAGATCACACTAGATCTACTCTTGGTCACCATTTTCCATTTTGCCTTGTGAGCTCCCATTAAGTTCTATGTTTGTCTGGGTTTTCTACCACAATAAGAGAGAGGAAATTTAGATCTAAAACACTGAGGACTTTCAAGAACCCATCCCATTGAGGAGAACCGGAAAACACCTTTCTTGTTTTCCTCTCAGGTGCCCCATCCTTTAATATAATATAAAATTCTTTTAAATACATTGTTCTTGTCTTGTCTATTGGATGCATGGAGCCATATTATATTTTATCTACTTAATGTCTTTTGTGCTTAGATCTGGATTTGTGCAGTAGACTTAAAGATATTTTGCAGCCATAATCGATGTTAGGGCTATTTGTTATGTGTAGCTAAAGTGATCTTTTACGACGAAACATTCATGCTAACAATTGGCGACTCCACACGGGTTTTCTTTTGCGACCGCTGTCGTTTTATATATTCCAACATATCCAGCTATTTCAGACCCTAGGGTTTCTCTTACATTTTCTGTTTTTCCTATTTTTATGGTGATTTACACCTTTAAAACCCTCAAACAGTCAAATTTTTAACTTCCGTGTGTTTCTGGCCTTATTGCGCAGGTGACAGACATCAGTCACAGCTGAGACGACAAATTATCTGAAATCTGCTACCGAGAGAGTCGGATCTGCAGGTCGCACTTATCGACCCAAAAATTGTGACCTAGCCTTGAGGGCGCACTTTTCTACCCAAATATGCGACCTGGACTGAAAATAGGTCAGAACCTGCGACCTGCACTTTTTTCTGCAATTTTCTAGCACTTTTTCTAGGTTTGTCTGAAGCTTCTGTCAGGGTTTTCCAGCGTCTGTCTCCACCTGTTTAGACCTGTTTCTGACCTGTTTCACTCAACCAAGTGGGAATCTTGCCCCTTAGGGCTCTAGTACCCTCCAATTTTTGTGGGAGAGTTTTTGTTGTTTTAGAAGTATGAATTTCTAGGGTTTCAGCCTTTTTGCTTCCAGATCTGATACCTCATTTTCAGATCCCTTTAGATCAGCTCTTCCCCCTTTCAAATCACCTCATATATATATTTTTTTGGGTTCATTTCTAGGGCCGCCTCCTTGTCCATTCTCTGTTTAGCTGATCTCTTCCTTTTTAGCAGCAACCTTGCCTCTTCCTCTTTGCTGTTCTTTGCCCCTCTTTTTAGTAGATTTCTCCTTTAGATCCTCGTCCCTCCCGACCTTAGATCTATTGGCCTCTTTTCAGTGTGCTTTGCTTAGTGTTTTCCCTCTTATAGACTATTTTTGAGAGACCCACCTTCTTGGGTTAGATTGTTGCATTGTTAGCTGTTCATTTTCTGTTCTTTCAGTCTTATTTACTGCAGATTTATTTTCAGTTACGCAGCACACTTTTTCTTTTACTCTCAAAACGTCTGGGTTGAAACAATTAAAATTAACGCACGCCACACACTAACCCTAAGTGAAGAAGAGCCTGGTTAACACTGCCTGGAAAAGCCTTTAAAATCAATTGACACTGCACCTCTCTGCCCTTGTTTCAACATTGATCTCACTTGATTTTACCCCTCCCTGCCCCTGTTGGTTTTCTTCTTCCCGTCATCATTGCACCTCCAAGGCATTTGTCCCGGAGACTTCTTGGCCTTCACCCTCAGTTTCCGGTTGGTCGACTTCCTCCTTCTCGTCGTCATCGAGTAAGTCCTCCCCCGAGTCCGCACTCTGACTCTTCTTATGATTGTTCAGGTTCTCCCCCTACTCCTGGTTCTCCCCCTGTTACTTTCGCCATGTCTACTTCAGGGCCTACTACCAGCAGCAACCCCAGTTCTCCTGCTAGGTCTGTTTCCAATGTGTTAAAATTAGACAACTAGGTCCAAACTCCATGTTTTGATGCTCAGATGAAGATACTGATATTTTTAGTGGATTCCTCTTTCGGAGAGGTGTAAGATCCATATAAAATTTATCTAAATCCGATGAGCAGAACATTTATTTTGAATTTATTATTTATAATAAATTATATTTCCAGGTCGGCCTTAAGGTTTTACACCCCTAGTAGTTGTGTCACACACCTCAATGATGTATACAAATACAGTCAAAGTTGGAGAGCATTGCACACTCACTCATGACACATCTTCTTCTCTTCTCTAATTTAGTACGAGCTCCTTGGAGGAAGAATTCAGCTCACACATGGGAAAAAGGACGAGTTTGTATAGCCAAGAAGAAGGACGCAGTTTGCTGCAGCTAGGGTTTTCCTAATAAGTTTGACCAACGTTGACTTTGGTCAACGCATGGTCCAAAGAGGCTGAAATTTATTGGAGACTTCGATTTTAGGAGGCCGTACACATTGACACAAGAACCGAGGTCAAAAGGTTGACCGAAGTTGGAGCTGCATTGACTTTTATGTTGCTGCCCTGCGTTGACTTTTCTGGAGTTGACTTGAGTTGACTGGGTGACTGATTTGAGGATTTTTGTGACACATTCTGGGTTGGCTGATCAAGGAGACTTTGCTAGTTGAAGCATCTTGTTGACCGCCGTAATGCACCATCACATTTTTCCTGTTTCTGGTTTGTCTTCTATAGATCCACTAGTATGTTCTATCAGCATTTTACTTAACTGTTTGGGTGATTGTTGTAATAAAAGTAAAGTTGCATCAAGCATAGAACATCTACAAAAATTTACATGGAATCAAAGCGAAGGTGAAGACAAGCCCTAACTTTAGCAATCACCATCTAAGAAAATGGGTTCCACAAGTTATGAATTCAAGGAGAATGACAAGCTGACTGGAAGGGATGACTTCCATGCTTGGAAGATGATATTAGATCTCAAATTGGAAGACCATGATCTCATGGACCATGTACTGGGTAAGATACAAGAACCTCCATCCAATGCTACTGCTGCTGCTAAAAACAAGTATAAGAAAGGGGAGATCAAAGCAAAGTTGATGATCAGGGAATCCATTCATAAAAGTCTGGTAGCCTACATCTCTGAGTTGGGCACATCCAAAGAGATGTATGATAAATTAATCCGAATGTTCCAAGTTAACAATGTGAACCAAGTGCTATTCTTCAAGAATCAATTGAAGAATCTGAAGAAAGGCCGGGATGAGTCTGTCCAAGCATACTTTCTGAAATTGACCGAAATCAGGAACAATCTGCTGGCTATTGGGGAGACAATAGCTGATCGTGAGATGGTACTCACCGCACTTGGAGGGCTCCCATATGAATGGCAAGTTTTCACTACTACCATTCTTAATAATAGTACAATTCCTAACTTTGACGAGCTACTGTCAAGATGTATGCAAGAAGAGACAAGAATGAAGGAATTCGAAAACGACAGAAATGCTACCTATGTTGCTCATTCTAGGAAGAAGAACTCTGGTGGTCCTAAGAACAAAGGAAGAACAAGGGCCCAAGGAAAGAAGGGTAAGTGTTTCACTTGTCATAGGCCTGGTCACTATGCTAGAGAATGTCCCTTGAAGAAGGACTCTCCCGATAGTGATGACAACAACAACAACAACCGGAGGAATGGAAATCAAAGAAACGACAGATCCACAGGAAAGAGGAAGGCCCCCTCTGGCGGAAACAATCAACCTTCTAAAAGGTCTAGAAACTCCAGGTATGAGGAGTCAAATATTGTTGATAAAAGAAATTAATATATTCTTGTATCTCCTCTCTCTGCTTCATCCCCGCCCGACAGCTTGGATGTTTGGCTGATAGATAGTGGTGCCTCAAGACACATCACTGGGTTCAAGGAAGCACTCTCTGACATGGTTGAGAAGGATACCAATCTGGAAATTATCCTTGGAGATAATGCCACATATCCCATGAGAGGGACAGGGACTGTGACCCTCCACTTGTCTTAAGGACAAGTCCTACATTTGCAGTATGTACTCTATGTACCAAAATTGAAGAAGAACCTTGTGTCTATATCGGCAATTAAAGACAAAGGCTTCAATGTGGCATTTATTGATGGAAAGGTGCGCATGTGGAAGAAGAATCTCAAGGAAGCTATCGTGATTGGTTTTAGAGTTGGAACACTCTACCAGGTTGAAGGAAGTCCACTAGGAGCTATGACATGTGATACTATGCGACAAAATGAACTATGGCACCGAAGGTTTGGACACCTTCATTACAAGGCCCTTCCCGAAGCAAGGAAGGTGGTGACAGGGATGCCCGACTTTGGAAATAATCATGAAGGTGTATGTAAGGGTTGTGCCGAAGGAAAGCATACAAGGGGACCTTTCCCCTCAAGTGCCACAAAGACATCTGATATTTTGCAACTGGTCCATTCTGATCTATCTGGTATGCTTCCTGTGACATCCCTGGGAGGATGTTCTTACTATATGACATTCACTGATGACTTCTCCCGCAAAACCTGGATATACTTCTTGAAGAAGAAGGATGAGGCTTTCATGTGGTTCCGTACCTTCAAAGCCTTGGTGGAAAATATGACGGGGAAGAAGATCAAGATTTTGAGGACCGACAATGGCACTGAATATGAGTCAAATGAGTTCAAGGACTTTTGCAGAGAAGCTGGCATTAAGAGGGAGACTACTACTGCCTATACTCCTGAGCAGAATGGCGTTGCTGAACGAAAGAACAGGACCATTGTGGAAGCTACCCGTGCCATGCTATGTGACCAGGGTCTACCGAAGTTTCTGTGGGGAGAAGCTGCGAATACTGCTGTATACATTCAAAACCGATGCCCTCATTCTGCCCTGGACTCCAAAACTCCCGAAGAGGTTTTCACCGGTAAGAAACCTGACGTCTCACATTTTAGAATTTTTGGATGTCTTGTTTATTTTCATGTGCCAAAAGAAAAGAGAAGTAAGCTGGATGCTTCTGGGAAGAAAGGAATGTTTGTGGGCTACAACGAAACCTCTAAGGCCTATAGAGTCTATGTACCTGGTCAAAGGGAAGTAGAGATATGCCATGATGTCACTTTTGACAAAGATGCTTCCCTGAAGAAAGTAGTAGATCTTCCAAGATCTGAAGAAAATCATAAAGAAAGGCCTGGAAATCAAGAAGAACCGCAGGATGAGACAATGCCTGATATTGAAGGACCAATGGACCCTATTGATCCATCTCCTTCACTGGGAAAGAGACCATCATGGCTCGGGGACACCCTCGAAGATGCTGAGGGTCATGCTGCCCCAAGGGGGACATTCCGAGAAAGCAAGAAGCCGTGTAGATACCAAGGGTATCTAGCTGCCATGAGTACTATTGTACAATCTGAACCTGGATCTTTTGAGGAAGCGGTAAAGCATCAAGTCTGGAAGGATGCTATGCACGAAGAATATGAGTCCATAATGAAGAATGATGTCTGGGATGTGGTTCCAAGACCGAAGGACAAATCAATTGTCACAGCAAAATGGCTCTACAATATCAAGCATGGTTCTGATGGAAGTGCTGAAAAGTTCAAGGCAAGATTTTTTGCCTGTGGCTTCTCTCAAAAGGAAGGAGTAGATTATGTTGACATATTTGCACCTGTGGCATGATATACCACCATTCGATCAATCATAGCCCTTGCTGCTACGCAAGGATGGAGTCTTCATCGGATGGATGTCAAGACCGCCTTTCTGCATGGTACAATAAAAGAAGAGGTGTATGTAGAACAACCTCTGGGATTTGAAGTTCAGGATCGAGACACTACGCATACTGTAGGAACCGAGAAGAAATATGCCTCTTATGGGTTAAGCTGTGGCTTTCCAAAGCTTGTTCGCGAGAGGGATGGATAGTCACTTGGTGGGGAAGGCGGAGAACTCACTCCCGAAGTAATGCTGATCCGAACCTTTCGCACCAAGGTTGTCTGAAGCTCATTACGGTGTTGTCCTGTGGATGACCTCTTCTGACAGATGGCAAACCCTCTCATTCATCGTGCTGGAGAACTCGTGTGTGAGTTAGAGATGAAGGACCTAGGACTGATGCACTATTTCCTAGGCCTGGAGGTCTGGCAGAGACCTGGAGAGATTTTCCTTTCTCGAGGAAAATACATTGTGAAACTTCTGGAAAGATTTGGTATGGTGGACTGCAAGACCGTGTCAACACCAATGGAACTCAACTTCAAGAAGTTGAGTGGCAGCGCTGCTGGGCCCGTATTGGCCAATCCTACTGAGTATCGTCAACTCGTAGGAGCTTTGATGTTCTTAGTGAACACCCGTCTAGATATATGTTTTGCAGTGAACACTTTGAGTCAACAGATGGTTGAGCCTCATCACTTTCACTGGGTTGGTGCCAAGAATCTTCTGAGATATCTTAGGGGCACGATAAACCATTGGCTGAGATACACTGCCGGGAGTGTGACACTCCGTGGATATACTGATGCCGATTGGGCTGGCAGTGTGGTGGATCGTAAGAGCACATCGGGATGCTGCTTCAATCTTGGTTTTGCTTCGATTTCATGGATGAGCAGGAAGCAGAAGTCGGTGGCTTTGAGCACCGCAGAGGCCGAATACATTGCAGCAAGTATGGCCTGTTGTGAAGTAGTTTGGTTGCGAAAGCTCTTTAGTGAGCTATTTGGACATGTGCTAGAATGACAGTGACCACTGCGTGATAACCGGTGGGTTCGCACTGACCGAAATCCTGTGTTCCTAGCAAGTCCAAGAATATTGATATAGGGCTGCTATGCGGGATGAGTACGGCGAGGTGCCCGTGGGCTCGATCGTGGGAGCGGTGAGCGGTCGCCGGATATTCTCACTAAGCCCCTGGGGAAGGTCAAGTTCCTAACCTTCCGCGAGAATCTTGGTATCGTGGAACGACCCTATGATGTGGGTCCCGTTGGACGATGAGCTCCGGGAGATCTAGGGGGCTTTGGGGATAGCTTCTCATAGCTATAAGCACTCACGGGGCTAGGCTTGCCAAACCTTATGGTGCTTCTGCCCCACCGTTGTGATTATTGAGTTGGTTCACCTCTCATTATCCGTGCCCCGCATGCATCCTACCCATTGAGTTCAGGGCTCATGGGAAGTACCTCTCATTTGGCCAATGAGATGGGAAAAGCTAGAGACTAGTAGCAAAGACTGATGGACACATCAGAGATTTCCATATTCTCTATCTAGGATGGCACGGTCCAACCACTTGATCTGGGATAAAGTATAGTGAGGTTTCAGACCTCCGCCTAACTTCGAGTCAGATGAACCAACTTCGGGTTGGTTGGAGACTCTTTGTGAGTCTGATAGAGGTTTCGGGCCTCTGGGCTGAATGTGTCAACCGGGGGATGATGTCTTTGTGACTGACCCACTTATGTTCTGAACCACTGCAGGACCTACCTTGACTGCCCCTTTGCTCCCTTATATGGCCGGCCTTAGTCTCCCTGATTTTAATCAGCTGATTAACAATCCTATCTACCACGTTTTCAGTTGACCTACTATGCCAACCAAGCTCCCCTCCAACATTCCCAAGTTCGAAGGCCTTGCTAGTGAAGATCCCTCTAACCATATACGATCTTTCCACATGTAGTGTTCCTCCAATTCCATCACCGATGACTCCATCCGTCTTCGATTGTTCCAATGCACGCTTACCGACGAAGCTTCTAAATGGTATGTTGATCAAGCCACCTCTTCCCCTACCACCTTTGCGACCATTGCCCAAACCTTTTTATCGTATTTCCAGCTCCCTCTCCGATACGACACTGGTACTGAACTCTTAACTTCTTTCCATCAATCCTCTTCGACCCGCCTTTCCGCTCATGTCCAGGAATGGTGATGAGGACAAAGCTTGTGTCGTGCTCCCCCCTTTGAAGATCGGGTTTACATGGACTGGTTCCTTCGCTCTCTCTTACCTCCCATTGGCAAAGATGTCGCATCCCATTTTCCCCAAATCAAAGAAGCCGCCCTCCATTCATGGAGTCCATTCCGAGTCCCTTTGTACCCCGCTATCATCCTCCATCCTTTCTTGCTTGGTCCCTCTCTCGTGTCACACATTATGGCCTTCAATACTCTTGTCCCTTATCCCTCCTGATATTGTGTCAGTCGCTGCCAAGCTATTCATGCCCTTTATGCTCTAACAAGGGAAATCGTCCAACCGCTCCTCCATATCCTTCATTCCATCATCATCATTAGTGTCTGTCTATTCATCGCTCTACTATTTTCCCTCGTGCCTTAGTTGGGGTTCCCTTATTGCCTCACCTATGGTGGACCTAATTCTGTTGACATCAGCTCATTTATTCCAAAATCCAGGTCTAGGGGGCAGTGTACCTTGGTTCGAGCTCTTCTCAGCGTGATCGTGATCTATACACTTGATGGTTCAGTGATGCAGCAACAGCTATTGGTGATTCCCGGGCGTGTGTGAGATGTCTCAACCCTCATGAGGGGGTGGCCCTGTAGATAGCCCCCCACATGCCCGGATGACTTCTTCATTTCCGCCCTTGATGCAGCTCCTCTCATTTGATGAAATCGGCCTCAACCGCTTGCAGTGCCTCTTCGATTTGCATGTATGAGTCAGATTTTGCGAGCCCTTCCCCATGTGTAGGGGGCATTTGGGTGTATTTGTATCTCATGTACTAAAATATTCTTGTATAAGTCCTGAAGCTTATTCCAGGCATCGCATGTATGTGGGATTCATCATTTTATTCATCCGGCTCATGTTTAAGCCAACACATGCTTCCTCACTGCGTTCCGTGGTTTTTCGGGCACCTTATCCTTTGTGGTGGCGCGCGCAGGCGTGTGGCACTAATGCAATATAGGCGGGCCGCAGAGTGGCCTCTCGCGCCTTTAACAGGCGCGCCTTCCATCACGGCCAGAGAACTTGTTGCACGCATGGTCTCGTCTCCCTGCAGGTCTAGTCCTTTAGCACATTAGACTACCTTACATTCCTCTCTCTCACTTCCCTCTCTGGATGCCCGGGGGTGCAGGTTTCTTTTAACATCGCCGGTCCTTACGATTTGCTCCCTTTATCGTACGTTCGAGAGACGATCATTACCTACACCGGGTGTCTAATTCATTATCATTAGATGAACCCAAGTACACCATGTAGATAATTTACTAGTAAGGTGCTTTCACTGTGAAAAATAACATTTTGTCTCTTTCTGAGTCATATTTTAACCCAAAAACAAGGAAATTAATTAAATAAATCATTATTTATTTACTTATTTCACAAAGGAAAATAAATTTATTTAAATCATTATTTAAATAATATTCCTAGTTAAATTTGACTAATCATTTTTAAATAATTAAATAAATCATTATTTATTTAATTATATTCCCACCATCTCCCTAAAATAATAAATAAATCATTTATTTATTTATTGTTTATAAATAAAGGAATTGACCCAAGTCAAAAGCCCTTTTCCCTCCAACAAATATAATAAAATATTCCTAAAGGGTGGTTCTAGAATTTGATTAATAATAGTTTATTCATGCAATAAGTTCTAGATAACCCTAATATTTTGTTATAAATAGGAGGGTTTTCCCCATTCATTAGTCACCTCCATTGCATTAGATCACACTAGATCTACTCTTGGTCACCATTTTCCATTTTTCCTTGTGAGCTCCCATTGAGTTCTATGTTTGTCTGCGTTTTCTACCACAATAAGAGAGGAATTTTAGATCTGAAACACTGAGGACTTTCAAGAACCCATACCGTTGAGGAGAACCGGAAAACACTTTTCTTGTTTTCCTCTCAGGTGCCCCATTCTTTAATATAATATAAAATTCTTTTAAATACATTGTTCTTGTCTTGTCTATTGGATGCATGGAGCCATATTATATTTTATCTGCTTAATGTCTTTTATGCTTAGATCTGGATTTGTGTAGCAGACTTAAAGATATTTTGGAGCCATAATCGATGTTAGGGATATTTGTTATGCGTAGCTAAAGTGATATTTTACGACGAAAGATTCATACTAACACTACTGGCCCTTTCAGCAGTGACCTGCTTGCACAGATCAAAGTCTCACCCGAAGTAGTATGGGTGGGTGATGGAACTAGGTTTCCGCACCCTGAGAAAGGATAGGTAAGGCAAGAAAATTTGCGCTAAGCCCTGTAGTTCCCAAATTAATTCACTCTGCGCAGGGTTAATTAGGTCTCTATTCGCATCCACATGCATTAGATCTATAATTATATGCCTTTATGATAGCAACACACCATTACATAAACAAAATAGAATAGAACAGAACCAATCCAGAGATTGAAACACACTTACACAGATCTTCACAACTTAAACAAAGAAAATACAAAGTGTAGCAATTACCAATTATTCGCACAAAAGTACTCACAGATTCAGTTCTATATCAACCTTTCTTTATTCATTCATTCATCAATCCTTCCTAACAATTCCCTTCCCAACCTGCACACACAGCAGCAGGGTCTACACACAGCTGGACTTGGATCTTCGTGCACACAGCCAACAAGAGTCCTTTCCCCAAAACCAAATAGATATCTTAAACCACAATTCGCATCAATAGCTCATCATTTCCTATCTTCTACAATACAAAATGTCCCTCTATTTATAGCAATCTAGCCTAGACTTTCCTATGGTCCGCAAACCATGGTTTTCGGACCCTAGGTTTACCCTTTTACCCATTACAATGCTTTCGGGGCTTTGACCCACCCCAAAACCCCTCCACTAGATTAAATCTAATAAAAAATATCCAAAATGGACCAATTTCGCAGCTTGTTGGAGACCCTGTTCTAACACCCTTGGTATGCCCAATGTCAAGGATCCAATCAACCCATTCAATTAAGACCTCTGCGTCTAAGAGGGAGGATCTATATGGGAGCTATTGTAGTGTGTTTGGTGCATGTATGTACGAAATCACACCAACTTAAGGGGTGTGGTCTACCCACTTAAGTTATTGGTAATAGGCAGAAAAAGAAGTGGAGTCAAGCAAGTTAGTGGAACAAGCTATAATCAATAAGCATACTAGATAGAAAAATAGCATGCATATGTAAACTAAAACTAAACTAAAAACTAAACAAATAAACACAAGCTCTCAAAAGAGTCAAACGACAACAATAATATGAACGGTGTCTCTAGGCCCCTTTCTATTGAGCGTTGGTAGTAAGAAGAGTGAAACTTTACCCTCTTGCCAAAGGGCCCCTAGACAATGGTTCTAAGTCCCAATGCAAGGATTTTTTTATCCCAATATTGCCTCGGTGCAGTCTCCCTCTCTCTCTACTGTGTTGGATTGAACTTGTTGGGTGGCCAACAATTGAGTCCCCTCTATCTTCAACTCTGGCTCACACACTGTTGGTATTGCTTGGGCAATTCTAGCCAGCATAACAATGTGTTCACAAATTCTTCATCTCATGGTGGTCTTATATAGGAGATTTCAAATCCTCCCTTCCCTCTCTTGGTGCATGGAGGATGGTGACCCAAGAGAGGGGTATAATTCCTTTGTGTGCTCCAAATATTCCATTGTGTGATCACATAGTGTCTAAGGAGGCATTGGTGGCTGTCCTTAGGTGGCTACAAGTAAGGCATCACTTTTCCTTTACTTTGTGTGGTCCCGGATAGTGAAATTTCACCACTTCCAGGATTGCGCGCATACCGGGAAAAAAGGCGTGCAGAAGGCACTCTTCACGAAGGATTATGCGTGAAAATAGCATTTAGGACTAGTTCAAATTTGATTTTCCTCAGACCCTAGAGATTTTTAAATACTTTCCAGACTCTGTAAAGTCTTCCAGCCCTGTAAATCCTTTTGCCTGACATTGATTAATGTCATCTTCTGCTGTACGATTTTCGAGTGTTAACAGTTGCCTCCTAATGTGTGAGTTCTAGGAAGAACTGTATAGCCGAAATACATTGTAGTTTCTTTTCTGTATCGTGCGTAAAGAGAGAGAGAGAGGCCTGCGTGAAGCTTGGAATTGAAAACACCCTGCACCATTTCCAAGAATGACCATGGCCTAAGGGATCCTTGTAATAAAATACAATTTACAATACATATACAAATTTTCAACGAGGTGGGCATGTCCCATGCTCGTGATGCTGTGGCTAGTTAAAAAAATCTAGTTTACAAATATGTGTTCTTTCTATATCACTGATATGGTAGTGATGTTGGCGGTTGCTGACGACAACTGGTGATGCCCTCAAGGGAATTTTTTCTTTGAAAATAGGTGGAATACGGTACCCATATGCGTAGACTTGGTATGGCATATAGTTGCGCTTTGTACGCATAGGTGCTAGCTGGGACCTTCCAGTGTAAGAATTGTTGACAAAGATGCTTATGGAGGCATGGGTCTTCAACAAATTTGATCAGAGTGCAATGGTTGTAAGGTACGATACCATCTTGACATGAAATCTTATGTCAAAGTTTAATTTTAGGAGGATCAATGACATCTGTGGACAGTGATGTCTCCCACAGTGCCACCCAAGGATGCCCCTTGTATGGGGAGGGGTGATCCAAGGTACCACTTCCTTTTTATAATATAGGTGTTGAAGTCGAAAAAAAGGAAGCCTCAACCAAATGAGGGGTCACTGATATGAGGGATCGGGGACCTAGATTTGATTGGTTTAACATAGGCATGTTAGCGAGGGGTGACTGAAAACTGATGATGGGGATTCAGTGGCCCGAGGTCGAAGTATACTTAAGCATCTTGGCTGCAGTCATAGTTATTTCTGATGGGGAAATCCTTGGAGTCAGTAGAACTTCCAGGGCGGGTGTAAACTAGCTATGAATGTCATGATGGCATGTGCATGGGGGGCATAATACTCTGACCAAGGGTGTTCAGGGACTGTTGCCGTGGGAGAAAAGATGAAATGAGAGGGTGAAGGACGTAGTGGACCATTCGGGGGCTTTGTAAACTTACCAAAAGAATAAAATAATGGGGTTTGGTTTTTACAAAACACAGAGATGGGTACCCCAAAACAAGAAAGTGTTTGCTCACTGATGCTGTGAGGAAGGTGTTTTTCTGAGGGTGGGGGTCCCATTGGTTGGTCTCATGTGCAGGGCTAATGAAACGAATGAGAAAGTATCACAGATGGGATTATGTTGGTGGAGGTATGGTGGGCCAAATGCAAGGTGCGATGGCGCGCTTTTGATTTGCTTGTACAACTTGGTCATCCGGGAAGGGGGGTTTAGCTTGTATGGTAAACTTAATCGTATGCATGGTGAATGGATGGGCATGAGGTGCTTCCCAGACTAAAGTGGATGGCCATGACATCACTTATGTTGTGATATATGGTCTACTATGGGTGACAAGCGCCATGGAGGGGAGGCTCTACTAACTAACGCAGGTTTTTATCATGTGCAGGGTGAGGTGATGATAAACATGGTCGGCTATGAGGACCCTATGTTTTATTTATAATGGAGAAATGATGTCAAGATATGCAGAGTTTTCTAGGACTTTATCATGCTAGGGGTAGAATGATCCCTTCTCTGAAACTTTCAGGAGATAACGTTGTGGATGGTTTGCGAGATTTTCCTGCAAAAACAACTACCTCAAGTGAAAGCATCTTCTTTATAAAAAATTATTGAAAGTCATGAGCTTTAAAAAAGAAGATGAGAGAGGGCATACCTGTCGACGCTGAAATTTTATTTTTTTGGGAGTGTGAATGTTTGGCATCACCTCTATTCATCATGGAGTGATGATTGTGGCTCAAATTACGGTTTGGAGAACAGACCTTTTGATCTCTCATTATGGTCCTCCAATTTTTTTTGAAAAGGGTGATATATAGGTGGATATGGCCCTAATTCAATTCATTTGTACTTGTTGAGTTTTTGAGAGGTCATAGGACTTTACGTAGCATTTCTTTCCATTTTGGTCATCCTGGGCACTAGGGATTCTTGAGATCATGCCCAGGTAACCTTCATGATGTCATGTACTTGAATTTTTTTAGTTTGATGGTGCCAGGGTCCATACAGACTGGGTTTGTATGGATTCTAGGTGTTTTTTTCCCTACATTGCACAGGCGATCATGGCAAAGGCACGCCCTCTGTACGCTTTTTCGGGGGATAAGCGTGCTAATGCACTCATTTCCCCTTTTTCAGCGCGCCTTAAGTGTGCTTGTGCAAAATACAGGAACGCGCTAAGTGCACCTGTCTGAGGGACAGGTGCACAAAGCCGAGGCAGAAAATATTTTTGGATTTCTTGCCTATTTTGGATTTTTTCTGTACTGATGGTTTCTTGTTTTGATGACAGGTTATTATGGAGGGATTGGGACTGGCCTGAGCTCCATGATGAGCTAGCTATTGATGTTGGGGTGCACCGTCAGCTGGCGCTATGGGGACTCCTGAAGTTCGCAAAGAACAAGCTTCTTCGGTCGCAGACCAATTGCTATGTTACGTGATCCGTCATTAGTGCAAGAGGCGCAACATGTTCGTATTGCGCATGACACATTTGATTATCTGTCCTAAGACAGATGTTTACTTTGTGATCGAGTTACTGCCTCAGGGTGAGGTGCTGAGGTATCCACTCCCTGCCGAGAGAGTGGACATGGAGATATTTAAAAGACGCCACTATGGTGGGGTGCCTCTTACAGAGGGATGCATCAACATTGCATCAGTTACAGATCCGGCAGAGCAATGTGCTCTAGCACTAATTGTGAGACTAGTAGGTTCGGTTGCTCCACATCGAGCATAATGCCCGCAGGTTAGACTACTGCCCCAGTTGAGGTCTGGGCATTTTTTCGACTTTTCCCATTTCTGTTTTGATGAGATGGTGTCACAATTCAACAAGGTCCAATGTGGATCTAATTCATTTGCGTACGCCAGCATCTTGTGTAGCATTATGTACAAGAGAGTAGTGATGCTGAGGCCAGTAGTGGTGGTACCTCCTAGGGGGCCAGGGGAGCCTCGGATGAGGAGATGGGCTCCGGTGATGCCACGAGGTGGTGGTGGCATGGTGGGGCATTACTTGAATGCCACAACAAACACCTGGTTTGAGGCCAACCCACATATGTTCTTACCATATCCATATGTGGGGATGGACTTCTGGGGGGATCTAGACATGAGTCTCCCTTTTGGTTATGCTTGGGGTCCCGTAGGTATGTTTTGTATGTTTTATGCATTTATTTGAATATACATGTACTTATGTGTTTTTCTAGTGACATTAACATTATTTTGGTTACTCTTGCAGATATTGGTGAGGTTGGTCGCCCTGTGGCTCGGTTGGTCGGCCACGATCCTCCACGAAAACCTAGGGGTGATCGGGGAGGAGGTGTTACTGGGGGACCTGGCAGTGGAGCTAGCCCTTCAGGGGAGGGCAGCAGCTCGGCTGTTTGAGAGACTGCAGCCGAGCTAGCTCATGCCGACATGGCAGTGGGTCACGCCGATACGACAGATGCTTGTATTGTGAAACTGACAGCTCAGGTGTCAGTTCTTGAGGATTTCTAGGGTCAAGTGGACCACTTGACCCAAGGGATGCCTACTCGGGGTTTCATGGATGACTTCGAGGAGGTCTGGTTGGATACTATGATGGCCCGCAAGAGGGATTATCGACTTTTTCTTTATCGAGTGGCGATCGCAGTTACGACGACAGCTCCAGTGGTAGCACCGAGGACAGTGGTGGGTCCAGGTGCCCCTTTTGAGGGGGCACCACCCTAGAGTATTTTTGTACATAGGAAAAGCACCCATTATGAGGATGCTTCCCTTATTTTTGATGAATTTTGTATTTTTGGGCTGGCGGGTGGGCCAACGACACTATTTTTTGTACTCAGACATACACATTGTGATATATATATATATATATGAGAGATATTTTTTGTGGCTCTACATGATGTGTCACCTGTTTCGGTTTATGTAATGTTATGTTGATGGATATCTATATTTTTGGTTTTTTATGTATGATGGTTTATTCGAGATGCATTCCAGTTTAGGATATTGTTAGCTATGTGATTAGCTATTTGATTTTGACTCCTTGTTACATGTGTAAATGTGATATAGTCAAATTTTCTCCTTAATATTTTGGCACACAAATATTTTCTAAACATATGTGTATCTCTTGTCTCAAATGTTTGGTTTAACTGTGACACTACTAACTGGGAATCGAGGAATATATGCATATGGCGTATTCCTTGATGGAGGGCATCGAACATAAGTCCGATGACAACGTCATATTTTTCCTGATTGTTTGTTGTTGAACCAATGCAGACACCGTTTGAGCAGAGTAGCGATTGGTCAGGGTGGTAAATGACCCAGGAAGTTGTGGCTAAAATTTGAGACCATCTTGATGCTCCATCAGCAAATCCAAAATAGGGTTCAGGTTAGTGATCCATGGTGGCACTTTGAGCACTTTTTAAATAAGTCTTTTGGTAAAAAAATTTGAGTGGTGGGGTTTTTTGCACGAACACTCTAGGGAAGGGTCGTCTTGGCCCTTATGGGTATAATTTATTGAGGTACAGGCCATTAACGGGGTTATTGAGGTAGGTCCCATCCAGTTCCATCAATATTTATGCCCCCTGTCGGAGGCAGTGTTTAATGATGTAGGGTCCTTTCCACAAGGTTTCGAACTTTCCTGGCAGAACGGCTTCTTTGGCGACATCATAGCGGAGGACTAATTCTCCCTTGGTGAATGAGCGAGGGGTGATGTGGCAGTCGAATGATGCTTTTACCCTCTTTTTTTTGGCCTCGTTATGTTACAGTGACTGTCGTTGATTTTCGTTGACAAGCTCTAGTTGTACTAGGCGCTGTTCTAAAGGCTGGGTATTATCAAGGAGTTCGATGGTAGCATGTAAATTTGGGATCTCGCGTTCAATGGAAAACATGGCCTCAACCCCATATACTAAGTGGAAGGGAGTGAAACCATTGGACATCTTGACCGTTGTGTGGTATGCCCACAGGGTGGAAAAGAGCATATGGTGCCAGTTGGTTTTATGGCTATTCACTATGCGTCGTAACATAGTTGTGAGTACTTTGTTAATAGCTTCTACCTGTCTGTTGGACTGGGGGTAGTATGGTGAAGCACATTTGTGGGTGAATCTGAGGTGGTGAGATAGTTCCTCAAAAACTTCATTCTCAAAGTGTTTCCCATGGTCAAAGACTAACTCTTTAGGGACACCGAATCGGGCGATCACGTGGTTGAACAGAAATCGAGCGGCGGTTTATGCCGTGTTGTCAAATGTAGGCATGGCCTCAGCCCACTTGGTGAAATAATCGACAACCATGATGATGTATTTATGGTTTCCCAATGAGGCGGGGTTGCAAGTCATGAAGTCAATCCCCCATTTACAAAAGGGACTAGCGATGATGACAGGATGCAAAGGAGCGAGAGGTGCTCTTGCTTTGTGGGAAAAGCGTTGGCATTGTTTGCATATTTTTACTGCTGTAATGTAGTCGCGGAACAAGGAGGACCAAAAATATCCTTCTCGTAGGACTTTTTGGGAGATGGCCATGCCAGATAGATGTCTGCCACAACTGCCTTCGTGGCAGTCATTAAGGGCTTATTCTGCTTGATCGTGGGTGAGGCATCACCGTAAAATGGTGTCGATGCCTTGTTGATCTAAAACATCTCCCATGAGGAGATATCAGGGGGCTTGCTGGCATATGCACCAACGGTTGTCTTGAGTGAGATGAGATCTAAACTTTTGGATTCACAAGAATAGGAGAATATTGTCGTACCAAGTGTTAGCCACCTATAAAATTTGTTATATCAAAAGGTGGCTAAATCATTTTTGGAGCCTTCAAGAAACAAGTTTTGTTGCTAAAAATGTTATCTCTTGAAGACTCATGAAGACATCATGCCCTCTGTTTGATCTTCACTGTTGTTTCCTTTTCAAACTCAGAAATTCTGTTGTTTTCCTTGAAGGAAAGACTGTTGCAAAACTCCATTTCCCCTTCCCTCCACTAAAAAATAACCTTCATTTTTCCCCATCAAATTCCTCTATTTTTCATTTATTCCCCTTTTCCCCTTCATGAAAACCCTTTTACAAGGTTTAAAACTCATTTTTAAACTTTGCCGAAACCCCCAAATCCATCTAAAAATCTTGAAAATTTCATAAAAAATAAGTGTTTTGACTATGGGCTCAAGCCCCTTTGGGCTAAGTCCTAACCACTTCCCCACATACGCCCTGGTGCTAGAACCAAGTGCTAAACCCTTTCGATGCTTGTTGCATCGGAAACAAACGAAAAACACAAGTCTTTTTTCCTTTATAAATCTTCCAATGTGATTGGCCCTCTTGTACATAACTCCCGATCCCTTGTTTTCTATGGAAAGACCAAGAGTTAAAGGCTGAAAGTGCTTATCGCATCGGAGTATTTGCTGTGAGCGCAAAATTTTTTGTTTCATAAACCTCCGATGCCGATTGGCTCCATTATATATAAGCCCCGATCCCATTGCCGCTTCATATAACCTTAGAACCTGCAATCGGGTCCTAAACTTTGTCAATAAACCCTCCCGATCATATATTTCCTTTGTAAAACATAAAAACCCTTTTTTTGTTTTACATTAAACCCGCCAGTGCGATGTTATTAATTGATAAAAGATCTTTGATTTTATTTCCACGATCAACGATCCATATAATCTCGCAATGGAGATTTTTTGAATGGGTAGATTGAAAATACCAACCCTTCCTCCTGATTTCGATTGGCCCTTATACATATAAGCCCTGGGACTATTGCTTTTCATATAAACTGAAGGCCCTGTAGATGGGCGCCAAGCCACATATATATTATTTATGGCTATTAAAACCTTTGTATTTCATAAATTTTTGGTTTTTTATATATTACAGAGGGTCCCACTCATTCATTGGTCAAAGCCCTTCTCCACCGTTGATCTTGGACAAATCCGATGGCCCGAGCAATCTCGCATCGGCAAATCTCATTGGGCGCGTTAATATTTTATGCCACCCCCGATTGGTCACTCCCATGATCTGCAGATCGATGACCCACAGTTAATCACTTCGGCCCATGTTCATTGCCCCGCCAATTTCCAAAGCCCCGATTACATCTGGGTCGTCCATGTGTCAAGATCAGACAGTCCAGATCGATCCTCCAGACTTTGGTTAAATTGTATACACCCCGCTTCATAATGATTTTCGGCCAATCACAGCTGTTGATCTCTGCAGATCAACGGTCCCTATTAAACCTTTCTCCGCCTTTGTATTATTTCATTCAACCCACAGATCACATCTGAGCCATTTATTTGTTCTATCTAACGGCTCATATTAACCCTGACAAGCCTGACTCCTGTGGGTCCTGCCTTCCTCAAGATTTGAACTCCACCGTTCATATTCCAATCCAACAGCCCAGATTAAAACCACTCATGCTCTGCCCCACCTGTTATCACCCACGCACTTATCTATTAACGCGCTCTTTCCGCAGCCGTCAGATCTAAGACCCCAGATCTGACGGTAGATGCGCATTTTCGCATAATTTTATGCCTGATTGTTAATTCCTAAAAATTGCGTGATGTAGGCTATTTTTAAAAGACACGTGGCGGCCTCTAACGCATATCGCATTCAAAAAGGTGAAACCACCTTTCTCCCATTTTGCTGCGCGATACTGCCTGTTTTTCCCTCCAAAACCACTTTCCCCTTTTTCATTATGTTTTATCGCGTTGTGTTTCCCACCGTTCATCTCTGCAGATCAATGGCTCAGACCTAATCTAGCTATACACTATAGCCCTCCGCCTTCACCAAAGGATTTCAATGAGCAATCTCTGTCATTGATCTCAAGGTCCAATATGATCCGACGGTCTACGATCGTTCGGAAACCCCAATTTCCATTTTAACACAGATTTCTCTGCCAAAGGATTTTAAAACCCATTCCTTTGTATTTCTTCGCATTTCTTCCTTTGTAATTTTAATGTGACCCCTTTGCATTATTGTATTATGTTTCCTCCCGACCGCTGATCTCCGCAAGATCAACGGTTTAGACTTAATCTTACACCATTCTTCCAAACAGCCTCCATTTGACCCCCGCGAATAAATCTCTACCGTTGGATGCTGCCATCCAACGGCCATGCTCCTAACCACGACCTCCAAAGCATTTTTTCCCCACTACGCAAGATTTTATAACATTTTTTGTGTATTTTTCAGGTTTTAAATGGTATTTCTATTTTATTAAAGGAAAACCAAAGGCCGGGGATGACGATCCCCCACACGTTTGTGCATAAAAGAAAAATCATTCCACAAGGTTTTAACATCACGTTTCGTCAGTGCATCATGAGCACTGATGCCATATGAGCCCTCTGTGGCACCTGCACATCAACAAGACACAGAGAATTTGAAACAAATCGAAGAGTATCAGTGTTGAAGACCTAGACAATAGAACAGAAGATTAAAGATTAATTCCACAGTTTAAAGGATTACGGCTAAAGATCACCTATCAAAAGCCTAATCCACTAAATTTAACACAATAAAAGACAAATCATAAATATTTATCAGACAGAGGATGCCTCCACTACCATATCAGAGGCTAATTGATTCCTCTCAGCTGCCTAATGCCACCTGTAGCCTCACAAAATTCAAACAGAGGCCGAGTAATGACCAAAACAGAGGATATTTGCCTCACAACAGCCGAATAGTTAATTTAGCCGAAGAACTTATTGAAAAATATCTATTGAGTGACTACAGAGATGACTCAGAGCCTTAAAGTCAACAAAAGCTCCCCACCGAGCATAATTCTTAATGTAAAACAATTAATACAAAAGAAATATATGTAAACTTCTCCATCGAGCCCCTCAAAGGCTGAGAAACATTATCTGTATTAATTGAACCCTTAGATATTTTCTCTTTCGACCTCCTCATCCTTCTATAAAATCTTATTGAGGAGCTCATTATAAAGGTGGGTTGCAGAACTTTGAAATATACTTGTGCTCGAAAATCCTACTTGTAAATAGTGTTCAAAGGCTCTTGAAGCTCTGTTTGTAGTCACATAAGTTAGGCTAAGAAGTGAAGATGACTGCTGAACTGAAACACTGGACTTGAAGATTGTAACTGGTTTGAAGCATCAATACAAGCTGATTTATGGGATTCTAGTCTATGTCAACGGTGATGTTATTTCTTATTGTAAATTGTTATTTTATTTCTGTTTTCGCTTTGTCCATCTTCTCTGATAAAGAACAGCAAGCATAGAGTTAGGATTTACTGTTTATCAGTACCCTTCTCTGACTGATAAGCTTTATCTACATGTTTTCTTTCGAATTGTGTTGTTTAGGAATGATTTAATTCAATTTAAGAAGTTAAGAATGTTGGCATTCCCTCGTCCTATTGTCTAAACTGAATGTTGTTCTTGAATGTTATTTTCAATTTATGTTAAGTAGAGATGAACTAAGGAAGTGATGGTGAGCCCTGTCCTTTAGTTTTATCCGCAAAAACTATCTGAAAGTTTCCCTAAGAATGTGTTGAAAGTAGGCTAGTTTGAAAATCCTTACCTAATCTTAGACTTTTCTTCGTTATCTTATGTGCTTGTCTTGAAAGTTTGCTAAGTAAAGCAGAGCTAGGGAAGTCTATGGTGAGCCCTGTCCCCTAGTTTCTTCTCCAACAATTTCTTTTAAAGTTTCCCTTTGTGTTTAAGATTTTTTATATTGAAAGTACATCAAAAGTTGGTTAGTTTCTAAGTACTTACCAGATCTTATATTACTTTTATGTCTTTCTTAAGTGTATGCCGAAAGCAGGATAGTTTCAAAGTACTTACATGATCTTAGGTTGCTCTTTGTTCTTCATTTTTTTAAATTCCCCTTTCTTGTTGTATCATTTCATTCCATAAAATCAACTCTAAAGAGATCCTTAGACATAGATGACTTGCCCCATGGACCACTCTTGAACCTTCTTGTTTCAATTAAATCCTATTATGACTCCATAGCCCAATGGACTAAAAACCAACGTTATATCTATCTTATTAGCCAAAGCTTGTTCTGATTGCTTGCAACTTCACACCTTTGAAACTCTTTTCATTTAGGACTTTCCACCCAAATAATAATAATGCTCAACCATCCAAAAACAAACAAAAACCTCGACCTTCATAAATAGCCTAACATCATTACCACAAAAGCCTTAAAGATAAATCAATCTTTGCACTTTATTGGAGAGATCCCTCTCCGAATTCCGGAGGCTAGATCCTAGAATCCCAAAGTGGTTGAAATAGTGTTCTCTTTACAGTTTTACTTTGCCAATCTTGCAAATTACAGGGAGCTAACATCTTCTGGTGACTCCACTAGGGAGTTCTGAGTCATTTTCATGCTAAGGTAATCATAGGATATCAGAAATTTGTTTCAAAGAACATTTGGTATATTAACCAGTTGAGCCACCAGCGACTGACATCTTCTGGCGATTCCACTGGGGATTTTGAGTGTTTTTTAGCCTAGGTACCTTTAAAGCCTCAGGAAACCCTACATTCAAGAACATCGTGCAATGATTAAAAGCAACCCTTTCAAGCATTACCAAGCAAATGGTAATCATGATAAAACTTGCTTGAATCAGTGACAAACTTGGTACACCCTGGGATTCTCATAAAAGCTTATCAAACCTTGAAAGTTCAGCTAGCTTAGCCATAAGAGTAAATTTTCTTTGTCTCATAACCATAGCTAAGTTTTGAAACAGATTTAGGACATTCTTAAGAACCAATAGGACTAAAAAATAACTCAGGAAAACCCAAAATATTTCAGATTGGTATTTAATAAACATGGTGGTGGACCATAAAACCTTTTACCTCTAAAAGAGCTAAAAAATTCCACTTGGCGACTCCACAAATCCTAAACAGACCTTAAGACTCCACTGGGAAGAACCATTATTATCATAACATCATTTTAACTCGGTTAGATGATTTTTAGGATTTAAAATTTTTCTTGTTTATAAGATCAGTTAACCCCTTAAAGATTGTCATATCTGGTTAAATTGTTCTTGTTTAGTTGGGTCTGAAAAACACAGCATAGTGGCTCCTAGAAAGATTCATACTACAGCCCACCCTAACCCAAACCCACCTGAGATAGTTGATAACCCGGAAAGTATCCTTAAGAAGTCTCCTAAGATAAAATTTTCAACTATTTTCAGATCACCCTTGAGAGCTAATTCAGTTCCTGAAAATATTGCAGCTCTACAACAATCACAAGTAGATCTAAGAAATCCTTTTAGAACTAGGTCACTTGATGATCTAGATCAGCTAGATTTTGAGTCTTCACTTTCATCCCCGGAAACAAGTGAACATCCTGGTAGTAGAGAAACAACACCTCCCGATTTACATTTCCTTCACAAGTTAGGTGTCTCTCATCCAAGATCAACTCAGCAATCTAATGTTGTTCCATCCACATCTGTTCACCAAACATCTACTGTTCAAACCACTCCACTCCAACCCACTTTCCCTCTTGTAAATCCACCCCCACCACATATCATGGCAGCATGGTATGCTCCCTTAGTCCTTCCTATACCCTTGGTCAATATTCCACAGGACTATCAGTCCAAAATACCATTGTATGATGCTAGTAATGCTACAACTGCATCACAACATGTGGATAAAATGAATGACTACTTTGACAGAAATGAAATTGATGATGATTCTATCAAACTTAGACTATTTTCTCAGAGTTTGAGGGGAGAAGTAAGAAAATGGTTTAAAGGCTTAACCCCCCACAGTATAAATGATCTCCAAGCCTTCCATCAAACATTCCTAAACAAATGGGAAGTAAAAAAAAACCCTCTTCAAATACTTTCTGATTACAAAAATCTCCACAGAAACACTAGGGAAAGTGTACAAGCTTACTGCACTAGATTTAATAGTGTGTATAATGCCCTTCCCCCAGATTTAAAACCTCCACAAGGCTCAGCGCTAAACAAGTTTCCTGAAGGGCTAGACCTTGAAATGGCCTATCAGCTGAGAGAAAGAGATCCTCTAACCCTTGAAGATATGCAAAAGGGGGCTCTTGCTATGGAAGTTAACCTAATGGAGAAAAGAGCAAGAATGAAGAATGATAAGAGAGTGTCCTTCAGAGAGGAATCCACACCTTCCACATCCAGCTCAAAAATGGAAAGAATGATGGAGGAGATGATGAAGAAAATGAGCATCCTTGAGAGAGCACAAGCAATTCAAAACCAAACTGCTCCTCAAAATAGAACTCAGAACCAAAATCAAAATTTTAGAAGAAATCAACCCCAAAATAGACCAAGGGAAGAGGATCAACAGATCACTCCTCCCTTTCATCAAAACTATGTGAGTGAGATTGAAGAAACAGATGAGAAAATAGAGGATGATGAGATAAATATGTTGGGAGTAGATAATGATGACTTTGAGGTTCATTATGATAGAAAACAAGGTCTATACACATGTTATGATGACTGTTGGGGTCCCATGTTTTGATAGTTTGGCAAATCAAAATACAAGGCAACAATAGAACCAATCTTTAGAGTTACAGGATCTAGTCCTCCTGTTCTCAGAGAGGGATCTCTCAAATGTTTGTTTACAAAGGTTTATCTTGTGTGCTTTGAGTATTGGTTTTAGACTAGTTATTAAGTGCAGGTATTTGTTTGTTTTTTTGGTTGCATGGAATTGATACAGCAGAACATGAAAGGTCTAAGAAAGGTACACAGAATGGAGAAACGTCTGGTTCATTGGGCAATGGAGTCAAGAAAAGGTCATAACAAACTCATCAATGGATATGGGATATCAAAGGGCAAATCTAACTTGGCCACAGGATCCTTTTGTTTTTGGAATGAGATGAACATTAATGATTTGGAAAGAGAGGTTTAATTCTCAAAAAAGGGAATCCGAAAGCATAATTTGATCAATAAAGAGCTCTTTGATAGACAGGGCTAACCATAAATTATACAAATCACACCTTTTAAGCAAATAATGATTTCAAAAAAAAATTTAAAATGAAATCTAAGATTCGTGGAACACCCTATTTTCTCAAAGATTTTATTTCAAATGACTTAGAAAACATAAAGATTCACTGATAATTGCACTCATATAAGAGGGAACACCTAAAAACATCTATGATCATAATTATAACGACCTTTAAGCCAACTGCTTAAGTGAAGACAAAGGGCAAGATCAAAACCGACCTCTTTGTTTCACTGTAAGCAAATAACTTCAAAGGGAGACTTCAATAACATTTTTTAAGTGGCAGAAGACAAGCAGGGAGAACCATAAATCATGCTGAAACCAACTATTCGAACTATTAAGGAAAGAAACGAGCATGAAGACTAAAGAGAGAGATTCAAGACTCTAAAATACTTCAGCAGAAGAAAACATAAAACAGTGAAGGATGAACAGGTCTAAGGTGCTTCCAAGAGTCATTTCTTAGCCCAAAAATTTCAACCTACTGTAGTAAGAAATTATGGAACATAATGGAAACAGGGGAAAACATGAAACAGTTCAGAATACTTCACCAACAACCAAGCTCATGGATCCAAGGATAGAGCCTTCTCAGAAACAAGCATGCAACAACATCATCAAGACCTCCAAGACTTCAATTTGTTCTTCAACTTCAACGGACTATGTATTTATTTCAAAGAGTTTCAGTATTACAACTTGTGATCAAACAACAACCAAAAACTTCTCATCTTCTACATAATTATTTATAGAAGAAATGAGGAGGTGGCATGAGACAAAATATCTTCTAAGTTCAATTAATACAGCTTACTGTCTTTCGGCCTTTGAGGGGCTCGATGGAGAACATTCTGATATTTCTCCTGTATTAATTGGTTACATCAACTGTTTAAGCTTGATGGGAAAGAAAAGTTGACTTTTAAGGCTCTGCGTTATCCTTCACATAACTCCTGTTGACAGTTTATAATAAATTATTTTGGTGGAAATAACTGTTCGGTCACATTGATGCCAATTCCTTAGGTATGGAAATAACTCAGCCTCCTTTGATTGTATTGAGGCAACATGTGGCTCTGTGGTAGCCGAGAGGAATCAATCTGCCTCAAATGCAAGTGGTGGAAGCCTTTCTGTCAGTTTAAATATTTATGACTTCTTTTGACTGTGTTTGAATCTAGGGAATAAAGCTTTTGATAATTATTTTTAAGCCGTAATTCCCTAAATCTGTCTTCAATCTTCATCTCTGCCGGGATCTGTTCTTCAAACTTATACTCTTTTAAATCTTGTTTAAAACACAGTGTCTTGTCGATGTGCAGGGCTACGCAGGGCTCTTTATGGTATCAACACCCATAAAGCGTTGATAAAACGTGGAATGGAGCCCCGCAGATGGCTTATTTTAATGTATAGAAGGCACGGGAAACGTCTTTCCTAGCCTTCAGCCTCTCTCTTCAATGCCATGGAGAACCATTTAAAACACTTGCAAAACCCAAAAATAATTTAAGAAATCCTGCGTAATTAGGTTAAAACTACTTCAGAAGGTGGGAAAGATCGCGACCGTTGGATGGCTGCATCCGACGGTGGAGATTTACGTAGAAAGGCACAAAGGAGAGTGGGAGAAGAATAAGGCGGAGTGATTCTGGACCGTCCGATCCAGACACATGGACGGTTCGGATTTAATCGGAGAAATGCAATCGGGGGTGGCGAGCGAATGGAGCGATTTAAAACATGTGATGCGACGAAGTGCAAGATGTCGATCTAAAGGTTAGATCAACGGTTGAGAATGAATCGGGGGAATCGCAATCGGAGGTTGGGAATGAGGCGATGCGATTGCGCGATCAGAGAATAGGCCGATGCGATTGCGATGATCGCAGGACAGGTCAATGCGATTGCGATGATCGGGGGATAGGCCGATGCGATTGCGATAATCGGGCCATCGCAATCGGTGGTGGTAACATTTTAAACTGCACCAAAGGAAAATTCCGATGCGATTGAGCGCTCGGTTTTGGGCCAGGTTTTTAAATAGACCTCCGATGGGCCCGGGCCTATGTATATAGGGGCTAATCGGGGTCGGGCCTTCGGGCCAGGGCTTTTCAATCTACCCATTGAAATTTGCCGATGTGATTTGTGCATAGGTCTTTTTAATCAACCCATTTAATATTTAACACGTGATTTGGGTTTTTATAACAAAATTTTGGAAAAGTGGGTTTTATATTTTACAAAGGAAAAAAGGTGATCGGCAAGGTTTTTTACAAATCTTTATGGATGGAGGCGGACCCACAGGAATAATATATAAAATACGATGTGATCAGGGTTTATAATACAAAGGATGTAGTCACATCGGGGAGTTTCAATACATAGCATGATCGCAATCGGAACTTTTTGGAACACAGCACAAGACTTGCGCATTTGGATATTTCCGATGCGATAAGCACCGTGAGGGGTTTAGCACTTGGTTTTTATGGTAAGGGCATGTGGGGGAAGTGGTTTAGGGGGCTTAGCCAAAGGGGCTAAAGTCTGTAAAAAACATGGATTTTTATGGTTTTTCAAAAAAATTTAAAGGGTTTCGAGGGTTTCGGTAAGGCTAAAAAGGTGGGTTTTAAACCTTTCAAAGTGAATTTTTACGAATGGAAGAAGGAAACTCATAAAAATAGAGGAATAATATGGAGAAAAGGGGGAGAAAATGAAGGTTATTTTTTAGTGGGAGAAGGGGACAATGATGGTCTTTTTAGCAGTGTTTTGACTTATGAAAATAGCATAATTTCAGAGTATGAAATGGAAACAACAGTGAATATTTGGATAGAGGCATGAGGCGTTTAAGAGTCTTCAAGAGCCAACACTTTTTTGCAATAAAATTTGTTCTTTGAAGACTCCAAAAACATTTATCCACCATTTGGTATGACAAATTTTATAGGTGGCTAACATTACCGATAAATTAAGATGGTAAACCACACCCCTTAAGTTGGTACGATTTCGTACATACATGCACCAAACACACTACAACAATGAGCTCAATTTGGAGCTCAGGAATGCCTCCAATAGTGTCCTGCTAGAGAATGTTGTGTTTTTTCCACCCACATAATGCACTTTTTGAAAAGTCTTGGGGGAATTGATTTTCACCGGGCTATTCTTGATACATTTTAGTGCTTAGTAGGTCCATTGTGTAGCAGACACAAACATATTTCCAAAGAACTATCATGAGCTCAATTTTAAGTTCGGGAAGTCCTCCAAAAGTGGCTTGCAATCAGGCGGTGCGATTTGGCTTTCTGGTGCTACGCTGCTGGGTTTGGCACCACACTCCTACGTTTGGCACTTCGCTTCTGTGTAGAGCATTGCACTTCTTCCATACTTCGTCCACATATCTCAAAACTCAATGCAAGTAGTCCAAAAAACAAGTGAAGGTTTCTACACCTCAGTCCAAGTAATTTTTACCACTACATGACCTCCTTTCACTTCATGATTGCAAATTCATGGTGTTTATCCTCTTCATTCATAATTTGAAGTTTTCAGCTAAATAAACCCGAGTTTCACTCCTACATGTCAAATTTATTTCCCTAGACCCTACTTCCCTCCCAACACTCCAGTAAACACTTCCCCTATCCCTACATAACCTTATCCCTCATTCCCAAGCCCCATTTCCCAAAACCATAATCCTAGGCTACAAATTTCCTAGGAAGACTCACTATCCCTGTAATAAATTTCCCTACCCTATTTCCCTACATTTTTCTACCCCCTAACACTTCCCTAAGATCCCTAACTCCCTTCCCTACTTCCCTAATTTTTCCTACACTCAATCCTACTCCCTAATTCTACTTCCTACCACCTTTTCCTTCCCCTTACCTAGGGTTTCCAAAACAAAACAAACATCATTGAGGAGGAAAGAGAGGAAAGAAGACCCCACAAAGGAGGGAGGATTTTGAGGCTTGAGCCATCTGACACTAGAGATTTAATGGCCTCACCCATGACATTCAACTGCTTCAAACATGTTGGCTGCTTTGATTTTTGTGATTTAGTCCAAACAGTTCAACATCACCATGCTTTGACAAGAGTTTCCATCTCCTACCTTGAGCAAGAGAACAAGCAGCTAAGTGACAAACAAGTGCTCTTGGAATTAGAGATGTTGAAGGTTAAGAGGGAAAACACCAATTATTATGATTAAGCCACTAGGAAAAAACCAAGAACAAGAGGTCTTATAGAGGCATTGGAGAAGGAGAAAATTGAGGCAGAAAACCTAACTCTTGAGGAAATAATTACAAAGGGAATTGAGGATGACAGAGAGGTTTGGCTTGATAGAGTGAACCTACACCTGGATAATATCCTTCAAAAGGCCAAAAAGGACAAAGACATGCTCAGATTCATTTCCAATAGGTACAAGACAAGGAATCATTTCAACAACATCAAAATCAAGCAGTTGAGGGACAAATTGAAGGAAACCATAGCGAAGAAAAAGGACAAGGGAAAACTTGAAATTATTTCTGATGCTTCCTTGATTGCTTAAGACACATCATCAGCACTCTATCTACCAATTTTGAGAGATTTTGGACAATTTTTTGTAATTTTCTTCATTTTCACAAATTTTCACTAAAATTCAGCACAATGAGCTTGTCAAAAGCGCAGCGCCTAGGGCGAATTTTTTTTCTAGGAGCCTCCAAATGAAAAATGGCCACCACCATTAGATTTATAATGCCCTATACATAAAATTTTGACTATTTTCACTCGAACATTGGACAATATGGCTGGGATAAACAACCAAAAACACCTAAAAAAACACCTTTATGCCCCTATTTTCAGGTTGGCGTTGTGCTTTGGAGCAGTGTTGGGAGATTTCACTTTTGGAGGCCTTAAACTCATCATTTTCAAAAACCAAGGGAATTTTTGGAAAATATATAGGAGCCAATTTCCAATGAGCTATCATCATCTCAATTTGGACTTCATAAAGTCCCTCAAATTCAGCCTTGAAGTTAGCGATGTGCTCCTGCCAAAGGTGTTGCACTTTTGCTAGTTTGTTGATTTTTTCCAAAATTTCCATATTTTCTTTATTTTAAAAAGAATTCATGTATGTCATACTCTTTTAAGCACCTAACTAGTATAATTCACCTAACCAGTCTAATTCACTCCATCTACAACACTTCAGCATCCAATAAAAACCCTCAACAAGTCAACACAAGCTCCTACACTGCGTTTTTGGGCAATTTAGGGTTTGGGAGTGTGTTTTAATTCCCATACACTAATCCCCATACGTTTCTTATTGTTTTAAACATCCCTAAGCCTCATAACACCCTCACCTACACTCCATTTACCTACTCTAACCTTTTCCCATGCCCATTTCTCTCATTTCCCTCACTTACCTACAAATCCTAGCCTATTGCTACACTTTTGACACCTTCCTAGGTTAGGGCTGTGTTTTCCCTTTTGGACCCCTTCCCATTACTCATTTCTAGAAATTTGACCTCCTTAAACTCTCTAACGTCTATCCCTATCCCCAAAAATTTCCCCAAGAATTTATACATCCGCTAAACCCCTTCATTCCCCTCCCTCTACAAGACCATCGTAAATCCCATGTTTTCCCTACACTTATAAAGTAGTCTTGGGAAAATAAATTTTTTCTCCTTGATGAGGTTTCCAAATGACTTGTTTGATACATAAAATGACAACTAGACTGGAATATATTTCCAATGAGCTATCATTATCTCAATTTTGAGTTCAGGAAGGCCTCCAACAGTGTCCGGCCAGAGAACATTGTGTTTTCTGCACCCCCATTCTACACTTTTTGGCCAGTCTTGGGAGAATTTATTTTTCTGGGACTATACTAGATTGGTTTCAAGGCTTGATAAGTCCATTGTGTAGCAGGAACAAATATATTTCCAATGAGCTATCATGAGCTCAATGTGGAGTTCAAGAAGGCCTCCAAACCAGGCCCGCAAGGAGGCGTTGCGCTCTAGGCTTAGCGTTACGCTGTTGGCTTTCTGGCACTATGCTCCTGGGTTTGGCATTGTGCTCCTACATTTGGTGCCACACTCCTGTGTAGAGCGTTGCACTTCTACCATACTTCTTCCACAACTCTAAAAACTCAATGCAAGAAATCCAAACAGTAAGTGAAGGTTTCTACACCACAGTCCAAGTAATTTTTACCACTACATGACCTCCTTTCACTTCATGATTGAAAATTCATGGTGTTAACCCTCTTCATTCATAATTTGAAGTTTTGAGCTAAAGAAAACCCATTTTCAATCCTACATGTCAAATTTGTTTCCCTAGACCCTACTTTACTCCCCACACTCCACTAAACACTTCCCCTATCCCTACATAACCTTATCCCTCATTCTCAAGCCCCATTTCCCAAAACCCTAATCCTAGGCTACAAATTTCCTAGGCAGACTCACTATCCCTGTAATAAATTTCCCTACCCTATTTCCCTAATTTTTTCAACCCCTTAACACTTCCCTAAGCTCCTTGAATCCCTTTCCTACTTCCCTAATTTTTCCTACACTCATTCCCACTCCCTAAACCTAATTCCTACCCCTTTTTCCTTCCCCTTCCTTAGGGTTTCCAAAACAAAACAAACATCATGGAGGAGGAAAGATATTTTATGGAGGGGGAAAGAGAGGAAATAATACCCCACAAAGGAGGGGGGATTTTGAAGCTTGATCCATATGAAACTAGAGATTTAATGGCCTCACCCATGACAGTCATCTGCTTCGAACATATGGGCTGCTTTGATTTTTGTGAGTTAGTCCAAATAATTCAACTTCACCATGCTTTGACAAGAGTTTCCATCTCCTACCTTGAGTAAGAGAACAAACAGCTGAGTGACAAACAAGTGCTCTTGGAATTAGAGTTGTTGAAGGTTATTAGGAAAAACACCAATTATTCTGATCAAGCCACTAGGAAAAAGCCAAGAACAAGAGGTCTTACAAAGGCATTGGAGACAAAGAAAATTAAGGCAGAAAACCTAACCCTTGAGGAAAGAATTGCAAAGGAAATTGATGATGACAGAGAGGTTTGGCTTGATAGAGTGAACCTACACTTGGAGAATCTCCTTCAAAATTCGAACAAGGAAAAATACATGCTCAAAAACATTTCCAATAGGTACAAGACAAGGAATCAGATCAGCAACATCAAAATCCCGCAATTGAGGAACAAATTGAAGGAAACCCTAGCCAAGAAAAAGGACAAGAGAAAACTTGAAATTATTTCTGATGCTTTCTTGATTGCTTAAGACACATCATCAACACTCTATCTACCAATTTTGAGATTTTTTGGATAAATTTTTGTAATTTTTTTCATTTTGACAAATTTTCACTGAAATTCAGGACAATGAGCTTGTCAAAAGCGCAGCGCCTAGGGATATGTGCTTTCTCTAGGAGCCTCCAAATGAAACATGGCCACCACCATTAGATTTATAAGTCTCTATACATCAAATTTTGACTATTTTCACTCAAACATTGGACAATATGGAAGGGAGAAATGGCCAAAAACACCTAAACAATCACCTTTCTGCCCCTATTTTCAGGCTGGCGCTGCGCTTTGTAGCAATGTTCGGAGATTTCATTTTTGGAGGCATTAAACTCATAATTTTTCAAAAACGAAGGGAATTTTTAAAAATTATACAGGAGCCAATTTCAAATGATTTATCATGAGCTCAATTTGGACTTCAGCAAGTTCCTCAAATTTAGCCTTGAAGTTGGCGATGTGCTCCTGCCAAAGGCGCTGCGCTTTTGCCAGTTTGTTGTTTTTTTCAAAAATTTCTAGGTTTTATTTGTTTTGAAAAGAATTCATGTATGTCATGCTCTTTTAAGCACCTCACCAGTCTAATTCACTCCATCAAACCTCCTTAAAGTGTTAAAGTACCTAGCTACCTTTCCCCATAATATGTTGGCGAGTGCTGGTCCTTTTGCCTTGGCCTAATTTCCTCTTTGACCTAATTCACACATCCAACACAAAAATCAACCAATAAAATCCCCTATGCTACTATACCTAGCCTAAAACCTAATTTATCCAGCCATCTTGGTTGTGATCCCTTGGAGAGAACCCTCTCCTACCTAGTAGGGCTAGCTACTTGGCGAGAGCTTGGTCTGTGGTTAACTTTGCTAGTTTCTTATCAACCTCGGAGATATGGTGGAGTTATAACATCTTGGCAACCATACTGTGGAATGAAGTGACAGATATTCCTTAGGAAATAATGAAAATAATTAGATCTCATTGTTAATGGTGAACAACGGTCAGAAACAAAGAAGGTTATGCATCATTCACCTGGTGACTCTAGTGTCGAAGAATCCAAGGTTCAAAATTTTTATGGAGACTCCAATTCTCAAGAACTGGTAGTCTAATGAACTTCTTGGTGACCTCACTAATTGTCAAAATGAATTCAATTGCTCGAAATTATTCTCCTATGAATCGAGCTCATATTCTTTTTTTTTAATCAAATTCCTTGTATAGATTGGCAAACATGACTTTCAAAGTTTAAGGGTCAAGACGGAGAAGGTGCTAGTGTGCATTTGGTAAAATTTAATTTTCATATTCACAGACTAAATACTGAGTCTCCTGAAGATTTTATAATGAATATTTTTATGGCTACCTTGGAGGAAAAGGTGAGATCATGGTATGAGAGTCTACCATCTGCTAGTTTATATTCTCTGCAAGACTTTCATTTAGTTTTTTTTCAACATTATCAAAGCTCTAATTCTTCCTTGTGGATGATTGATAGTTTTTGTGAGATATCTTATAATTTCATTGAGTTTATTGAAAATTTGTATGGGGATGAAGAATTTCTAGATGATGACATCATATAAGCCCTATATGACTTTTTCCTCCCAATAAGAAACATTAGCTTCCTCCTTGGATGAAAAATATTGGGACCAAGAAAGAGAAATGCATATTCTTGATCTTGAAAATGAAAATTATCAAGCCAATGTTAACTACTATAAAACTCAAGCTTCTCCTCTTTCTAAAGATGAGATAGATCAGATCCTGAGAAATCTTGTTACAACCCAAGATAATGCAGGTTTGCAGTATTCACATAGTAAGGAATGTGTTAGTGAAACTTATTCCATTATTGAAAATGAAAATCTGAGTTTAAATGATGATAGTCATGAGATTGATGAAACTATACATGAAGTTTTTGTGTGTAAGCCAATTTGTGATGATGATTTCCTACAAAGAGATCAACTAAAATATATTGTTGTCTTTCATGAAGAGGATAAGGTTGTCATGTTTGACAATCTTGAGGAATGTTTTTTGTTCAAGGATGATTTAGACTATGAATTTGAGGAGTATGAGCCTAATATAGACAATGAGAAAAAGATAGAGTCAGAGTTGAGGAATTTATAGCCAACACTCAGATAGCAGAAAGTCATATTTCCCTATGCCTTCATATGGATCAACAACTAAGCGTTCTTTCAAATCAGAATGAAGAGTGTGCTTGTATTTCTGCAAGATCTCTAGAGAAGGTAAAATTTCATATTTTGAAGATCCTTTTACTAATTTGCTAAAGTTAGCAGGTAAGATGTATTTTCTTGTTTTCATGGACCATAATCACATGTTTAGTAGACACTTGGAGTGGCCTAGTTTTTGTTTTTCTGCCTGCTCGACAAAAGTGAGAGAAGAATTCAAGTAAGTAGCCATCTACTGGATTGGTTACATTGGAAGGATCACTTCACATGATTGTACATATGTCTTCAGTAGGCAGGTCATTATCACAGTAGTACATTTGGGGGAAATTCCGACACTTGGTTCTGACACTTTTGACCAAATGTCATAAATTTCCCCAAATTTTTTCAATCTCGTCCGAAACTGTCACTATACCGACGTCTAGAGAAAAGTGTCGCAATACCGACACTTAGACAAAGTGTTGCAATTGCAACGTTTGGAGGAAGACATCGCAATTGTGACATTATGCCCCAAAGCATCACTATTGTGACGGTTGCTTCCAAATGTCACAATTGTGACATAATGTCTAAGTGTCGCAATTGCGACGGTTAGAGGCATCCGTCGCAATAACGATGCTTTGTTTGGGACACAATGTCTAAGTGTCGCAATTGCGACGTTTGGAGGAATCCGTCGCAATAGCGACGCTTTGGCCACCGTCAGTATAACAACACTTATATGCAATAAACGATACTTATATGCCTTTGCAAAAATGGTCAGCTTACAGAACAGCGTGAGGAGTAGTTCGTGGAGGCACCTTTGTGATTGCGCATAATTTGGAGAGAAAATAGTAATAATGAGAGAGGCTCCTTTAATTGCGTCTTTGATTTGTGAAGGTATGGATTGTCTAGCCTGCAATTCTATGCTATCGAGAAAGACTCGCAATCCTCTGGAAACAAGACTGTTGTGAAGATGCCTGGCGAAGAAACGGACATTAGGTTCACGATTGTTGATGAACACATCATATTCCGGTGAAGAAGGAACCAAGGAGGGTATTCTCAGTGAATGAGGGATGTTGAAATATTAATTTCAACTACCCTATCCTTTGGCCACTTTCTAAATCTATTTGAATGGCTCTGTCAAACAGTCGCTTTCTAAAACTGATGAACAACCAATTTTGGTTTTGAAATCACAGGCCCTGCACACTTAAAAATAGAGCGTTGTATTGTTTTGGAAACAGAGCAATTATTTAGTAAACGCGGGAGATTTTAATTCAGAAGAACGTGGTCCCACAGACCACAAACCAAATCAGCCATCCACATGGAAGCAGGCGATTCGATCGCGTTATTTTTTGACCCGTCTGCATTGTGGAATTCTGGACCCGAAACATTATAGGGAGGAATTAATTTGATTTTCGCATCACATTTTCCCTCCATACGCAAAGCCAAAAAAGGACCCGAATTTTTATATGGCGTATTCTATGAAGTTTTCACGTCACAAATTAGGGTGACATTAGCATGCTATTTTGGAACGCGAATTTGTGATTGACATCAGGTTTATTTTTTATGAAGTCCGGACGTATGATATAGTTTTATTAATATTTTGTTATAAGTTTTGTTTCACTGCCCGATAGTTATTTAAACCATTGGCTCATATATAACATATGCGCAAATATTTCACTTTGGGCATTTGTAATGTGGGCCCCGAATACTTTAAATAGGTTTGGTTTAATAGTTTTTTGTTTTGTTATTATATGTAATAGCATGTGTTTTAAAATAGCCCGAAGGCTAATGTAAAAGGAAAAAGGGCGTATTATGTTATTTTAAAACATATACATTAGACAGTTTAAAAGTTTTGAGGATTGCACCCCCGGTGCAATTGTTTGTTTATAAGATTATATGATACATGTGAGATAAAGGTTTATTATTTATCATATATAAATAAATTTTATCAATATGGTACATTTACACTTTTATGAGGTGATGTTATAAGCAAATTCATAAATATCTCTTTTTAATCCTCATTTTACTCCATTAATATGCTTGGAAATGAAATTTCAATAGATTAATTTTTTCCTAACCTATGTATCATCAATATTGTACATTTACATTCTTAATTATGAGGTGATGTTATAGGTAAATCCATGAATATCTCCTTTTAATCTTCATTTTACCCCATGAATATGTTTGGAAATGAAATTTCAATAGATTAATTTTCTTGCTATTATATGTTTTACGAAGATATGGTAAGGAATTCTCTCTTGTTCTTCTTAGAAATAATTATATATAATTTTATTTTTTCAAAATAGATTAAAAAAATTATATGAGAAAAATTATTAATTCATCAATATGTGTGTGTGTGTGTGTGTTGTGAGGAATAATTTCATAGTTCAACTTAATGGTTCATTATATAATCATGTGATCATCACCAATGATATATCTTAAAAAGCAACTGAAAATCCATCTGTACAAAATCGATGTATACTCTAGAGAGTGGTTCTCATATCACTATGTAAATTGTTGTATGCTACTTCAAGAAAATTATAAGATAAACTGTAATACACATCATATATGCACCATAACAATTGGTGCAGGGTAAAACCCACCTGCCACACCTTTGTACTCGATCCAATTTTCTCTGTCAACTCTTCTAGCTGTGGGAGTTTCCTCCAAGGATCATAATACCCCCAAGGCCTGTTATCACCCTAGTAATTCTCAGGTTGTGGGATAGGGATTTTTGTAGTTAAGAACACCAGGGTAACCAAGAACCGCTTTGGGAATTTAAGATCTAGCCTTCTTGAACTCTAGAGAGGGATCTCTCCGTATGATTTAGCTTTGTTTTAGTAACAGATATTAGGCTAGCTATGATTGTGTATTTGGGTTTGATTTTAAAATATTGGTGGGAATAAAGAGATTTCAAGGTAAACGAGAAGGATCTACCAGAATATTGGGAAATGGAGTCAACTCTCTAGGCAAGTAGAACTAAGAAATAAGGCTCAGAGATGCAAATGTGCTAAGGGCAAGATAGGTGACCTTCTAAGGCTATGTATAGGCTTGATTTGATGGAGTGGATGGAATCTGAGCAAAAAGGCACTTAAGAATCCTTAAGCTACAGATAAGAAGATTGAAGAAGGGGATCTAACTGGGACCTAGAGAAATTAAGAATTCTATGGTCCGGTTATCAAGTAGAAAACATTAAAATGCCAACAAGTTTCGAAACAGGGAGCTTATTATCACTAATCCTGTTTAATTTTTCCTTAGTTGATCATTATAGACTAGAAAAACATAATATGAATGAATGTAAACTTTAAAGAAATACACTGAAAATAAGGAAAGAAATGAGACTTATCTTGTCACCATGAGAATCCTTAGCTATGATGTCTCTGATCTCTTTCCAGTCTGCTGCTTTCACTAATTGACTCACCAAATTCAATATAACCAGCAAATAAGACTATAGTTGTCTTGAGAAATTTTATTCACACTGAATACTTCGAATTGTGAAGTATTTATACAAAAAACTGTTTACAAAATATCTCAGGAATTGAGATAATGTTTTAATAAAAAATAGGAAAGAAAACTTAAAAAGAGGGACAACTGTAAAACAGCTTGCAAGCTGTTACCTTTTTACAAGCAAAAATAGAACTGATTATTCTAATTTGAACTGATTGTTGTTGTGTTGTGTGTACTGATGGCATTAGGTGCATCTTATCATGGAAAAGTGGTCAAGAACTTTATTTTCCTCTAACTTTCAATGCCGATACTTTATTCATTTGATTTCGAGAGTCGTTTTGCCGTGGTAATTAAAAAATAACCAATGCGTAACTTTATTTTCACCGATACTCTTTCTTACCTACCGATACACTTCGTATTTCTTTTTACCATTTGAGGTAACAAAGAAAAATGAATTTCCAAGTGAATTTCGTTTTTTTTATCCATTAAATTCACAAAGCATCTATGAATTCCTACCACTTTTCTCGTAGGACTTATAGTATTCAATTTTTTGTAACTTTGATTTGCCTCCGTATACATGGAAAAGTTAGGCTTCGAGTAGTGAACATATGTCTAATCTCATTATCTAAAAAGAATGCATTTTCAAAATACCATCAAGAAGTATTTTTTCCGTTGGTGATCCGAGGCAAGTGGTTGTCTGGGTTTGCCTTTTGGTATGATTTCTTATTTTTAGATCATAATATTTTGAGTATTAACTTTTCATTCAATGCATGAATATTAGGCAAACGTGCTTCGACAATGTTTTGTATTTGGCTAAAAATCTCGAGATGGATACATTCATGTCTTTACACCGGTCCTCTAGATTACTCATTATAAGCTTTGTTCGGGGACCTTTGATTTGAAGAATGGCTTCGTTCTATCAACAATTTTCAATTCTTCAAACTCTTCGTTGTTTTTACCGTTTAAAAAAGCTATGAGTTGACTTTTAATGGGTTTATCAACAATTTCCCTCTTAGTCTCACACCTCTCAGACTAGCAACTTGAAGTAACTCCTCCGTTCATAAATTATCCGAATTGAAGGCTATCAAGAATGAATGCCTTCAATAATTTTGGTCCATACATGATTTTTTATATAGGCTACTTGATCTCGTAAGATTTACTCGTGCTTGCAAAATCTTTACTCCTGCTCTTGTAGTCGATCGCCCTTTGCTCACTTCTCAGGAAGTAATCAAGGAATCATTTTTGGAATTTTCTAAATTTTTAATAATGCCTTTCAAACTAAGAATCTCTTTATCTTGGTCTAGTAGTGTGCTCCTCTCAGAGGATGAAGAAGAAGAGGTAGAGATTTTTGAGAAGTAATTGGCACTAGCTAAGCAGATTCTTTCATGCCAAGTGTTCTACCAAAGTAGATGGTATAGGCAAAGACATAGTGGGGATCACCGTAGGAATGACCATTACATGTGCTTTTCTAGTTTTTCATTCTCTTTCATTAGAGATTTTGTTTGAATTTCCATTGTTTTTATCCTAGCCGTCATTCGATGTAGAAGCCGTTTAATTCATCATTCTCTATTTTTTGTCGTAGAATTTCTTTCGTTTGAGAGTTTTCCTCCGAGGCAACTTCAAATCATTTTCAAGAGCAACTATATCCTCATTTTTATGTTTAATTAAGACTTTTCCCCTTCAATGTTGGTCAATACCCCCTACTTCAATCACTATATCTTCTAGTGCTTTTATTCTTAAATTATTAGCATATAGTGAGGCTTTGTCCAACTTCATTTGATTTTGGAGGTTGAGCACCGTTTTCTCAAGCCTAATTGATTTCATAGTTTTACCGACATTTTGGAATATAGCATTTCATTATCACTCCTATGAAATTCAATTTGATCTCGATTCATGAATGGCATTTGCATCCATTTCAAAATCTATTTTGGAATAATCAGCCACTCGATTTTGCCCGCCCAATCGAGTTTCAAGAATGACATTACCAATTTATTGGATGAATAATCAAATGTCAAAGAAGTCCTGCCTTTGTTTCTGTGATTTTCCTTAAGAAATCTAGAATAAGCTTGATTCTCGATCTCTTCATTCTTCTCTTTAACTGTCCGAATCGATCCGAATCTCTCGACTCTATATTGTTAATTTCCGAGAAGAAGGAGGCAAATCGACATTAGCCTGGTTTTCCCTTCATGACCGTATCTTTTTGTTGTGTTCCAATTTTTTACATTTTGAAGCTCTTTTAATGTTTTAGTGACTATTCTTTTTTCTTCATCATCTATATCAATATTTACGCCCTTATCCCTTTCTTTCTTTCCGTTGACTCTGCTTTTATCATAAGGAGTTGTGAATTTTATGTCCTCAATAGTCCACCATGAAACTATCTCCTTCTCTCATTTCTTTGCGACATTATCGCATCTTTGCTTGTAGAAGCCACCTATATCTGCTCAATCGTTTCTTTCCTTTGCCACCGCTTCAATTGTATTACATGTACTCATTTAATCATCATGAGATGTGGTGTTTGGCTCCCCATTCAATTTTATTTACATATCTTTCAATATGGGGCTTAGGATCATGCAAGTAAATAGGAAACTTACATTTTACCCTTATTGCACTCAAAATACCTTGTGGGTCATAATTCCATGTAAAACTACATGGGAACTTATACTTTAAGTTTGACATTTATCTCATCGGGCAAAATTTTCTCTCATATTCACAATGAATGGCCCAATTTGATTTTTTAGCTTAAATTGGGTCTTTTTCGGGAAGCTATGAAATTTGATTTCATCTACATTCAATAGTTGTCTCGTATATTCTAAAGCAAATATTCTTGTAGTAACAAATCGGGGGTAACTTTATATGGAAGTCGGATGAACCATACACTTTGATTTCTATATAATTTTTATATAAATACCAATCTAGCGCTTTTGTAGCTCTCTAATAACTCCAGAATTCTTATTGTCTCATCATTGATCCTAGGACTTCCTCTTTTTCCAAGAGATACATAGCAGGCTATTAATGAGTCATTGAAATCAGAACCGTACTGCTCCATTTCTTAGAAGAGATGACCAAAAAATATCGATAGAACTTTTCCTTCTACATCCACTCTTCGACATTCAATTGGAAACTTATCCGTTTGATAATATAGGAAGAGGTGGAGTAGATAAAAAAGTATCCGAAAACTCCTTCTTCCGATAATCGGATAACCGATAATGCATACTTTCGCAATAAATCTAGCAAAATTGAACCAATGATGGTGATCGGGACTGTATTTAGAGTTGTCGAAACCTAGATAGCCACACTGCTGAATTCATCACTGTGTATCCTAGTATGAAGGAGAGCATTGAGACATCTCGTCTAGTTTCATGTGGGAAATCAATCTGTCAAGGAGATTTAACCCAGGAATATCAACTTGATTTGACAAAAAGTCTGCTTATATTTTGAATCTAGTATTGAAATCCAAGTCAAGATATAGTTGGGTTAAATCTTCTATTGATAGGGAAGTAGAATTAGTCATGATTCATTTACAAGATGGAATTTATCGACTCTTCGTTGATGTAAAACATGATCTCTTTTTCTTTGCTTTACAATACATCTTTTTTCCGGCATATAACAGTTTCTGGCATAACTGAGCAAAGTCAAGAACAAAGAATGAGGAGAGGAAAATATATCTAGCATTGGATTCCCAAATTGAACATTCGCTACCCTTTTCCACTAATTTTCCATAGCACCAATTATAGACATCAAGTAGGTTAAATTCCACATTAGGTCTAGTATTCTATAGTCCGCATCAACTAAAGGGTTGTTCTCTAGAGAAATGAATCGAGGCCGGACCTGTCCCACCACTTCGTAGAATCAGCATGGAGGCAAGAGTTGGTTTGTCGATTTTGAAGGACATAGGCCGAGGAATCTTTGCGAAGACTTCCTTGAGATTTTGGGCCTCCATTCTTGGGGGTTACCTCGTTTTCGGGTCATTTTTAATATAAACGACAAGATTAAATCATTTGCTAAGCTCCTTTACGAGAAACAAATTTTCGTGAATTTTCTACCGAAAATGGGGTTTCGAGCATCGTTTTTAGGAAATGCAAGGAATCGGAAGCTCGAACGTGTATTTAAAATCGATTTCAACAAAAAACAAACACTAGGGTATGAAAAACTACGAGAAAGGGAAATTAGGGATCTCAGTGGAATTTCGACAGAAGTTTCCCCTAAAAAATGGACACTTTTTTTGGCAAGAATTTTTATAATTATTTTAAATCGACAGGAATTTGAAATCTCGCAGGGCAAGTTCAAAGTTAGGCACTGGAGAATGTTGGGAAAATACCCAGGAGGGGGGGGGTGAATTAGTATTTACTTCATATTCAAAAAATTTACTTTTTCTTACTTTCTAAAAACCCATACGCTACTTTCCCCGATAATAGTAATCGCGTATATATGTCGATACCCTTTTATGAACTTTATGGATGGCCGCAGATATTAATAAACAATCAATTCTTTACCAAGATCCTTACATGTATTCATTCATCGTATGTTTATATAGCAAAAGAGACAAGTGCAAGAATAACAGAATGAAACATCACACACAAAAGCATCACATATGAACACCATGATTTTTAGGTGGAAACTCAAGCTTCCGGAGAAAACCACCATTGCCGTTGTCTCAGCCTTCAATATTTTATTATCGAGAAAAAACTTCTTACAATCATGTATCAAAAGTGTACTTATACCAAGACGCAAAGACTCCACCGTTGGTGGCGTCACAACCTTCTCGTTTTCTACTGCCTTCCGGGGAGGAGCCGAACCCCCTCGCTCTCGTTTACCAGCCTCACCGGAAGGGAGCTACTACCCCTCGATATTAGCACCACCGTCGATATTATCGATCAAGGTTTTAACCCTCAAATCCACTGCATCACGTTTCATCAATTTTCAAACTGATCCAACAAACTCCAACACAACCCTTCACTCTTCAATAAACATACATTTCGCCTAAATTCTACAAACGTAATGTTGAACCCACCGTAACCATTATCGCAGTTAACCTGCACGATCGACATTCGTAAACACATTCAACTTTGAGACCCCATTAATTCAAACATTCCATATGCGCTTAGTATATCGACACACATATGTACGCGTACCATAAGACCAACCCGCGTATGCTTCAAGAAATTCTTCAAATAAATCCTCATTCTGCGCATACGCTCTTTTTCTCTCATCGTAGCCGCGTATACACGCGATTTTCACGAAAACCCAACTCGCGTATGGATCTATAAAAGCAATTTTGCACAACAGACGATCTCCGAACTTACCCAAATTTCTTCAACCGATTTGCGCTGTGTCTTCATCACTTCTATTCGTATCATCCAAGAGATTCACCATTTCAAGATCTAGAGATCTTACACCTTCATGATGTCCATAGATGCTTCATAGATTCAACATCTATCAATTAAGAGAAGATTTTAAACCATGCGTATATACTTCAGAGTGAAGCATTCATTAAAGCCCGTACACACGCACCACACTCATGATTCGCACACTGACTCTTCTCTTTATATAAGTTTACCCTTTTTCAATACCATGAGCCAAAACCACATTACTTCCGATGGTATTCCCCGGATCTGGGTCACATATGAATCATTACCCATTACAATGGGTCAATACCACAGGCCACTTCGGTTTTGCACTTTATGAGCGCTTTGCCCATACGCGACTTGGAACGTTATTTCTCCTCTCGCGTGCATACGCGACTTCTCCCCCGGAAAATCCGCGTATGCCTTGAGACATACTCTTTTCATCATAGATCTAGCACATACTCAATTCCTTTTCTTCATTACCTTCTCGTACTCACCGTAGATACATTAGATTTACATCATTTAACAAGTTCATCAAGACATATTCTATCAAGAACAACTTCATCAAGTAGGCTTGCCATCAAGAACAACACCTCCAAGATCATATTGCCAACAATCTTCCTCACTACTAGACCCACGATGGTGTTTGAACACTACAAATGATAGATACATTGAATAACACCATGATACTTCCTTATTCAAACACCATGTCATTCTCCCCTGGACATCAAGGGCAAAGGATTTGGACCGCAGATCTCAACATGTACATTGAAGTGATCAAGCTCCCCGAGTTCAAGCCGAATCTTCAAAACATATTTTTCAATGAAGCACATGACTCTATGACCTTCCTATCACCAAGGACGCATACTTACATCAAAGATCCAACCAAGTGGATTTACATATGAGACTCAAATACCCAACCAAGTGGGTTTACACATCTCAACTCAACTACCCAACCAAGGGTTTACAAATTTGACTCACTTACCCAACCAAGTGGGTTTACAAATTACAAGTCCTTACGACTAAATATTACAAATTCTACATCATGGGTCTCAACATGACTTTTTCATCAAATTATAAACATAACTTTCCTTTTCATGACCAATACCACCAAGACCTCAAGAGAGAGATCAAGTTTCAACCACTATAATGCCAACAATGCATTATTCTCACCAAAGCACTGCTCCCCCCGAAATCGTGCATCCTTTCCATATGACCAAAACTCCTTCTTAGTTTGAGTAACCCGAACACTTTCAATGTACCCAATCATCAAGCATCTTCACTCAACATCGTAGAATGAAACAAAAATATAAGAGCTAAACATCAACAAGGATCTTCAAACAACATCAAAGATACCAAACAACACCGCAAATCGAGCTAAATAATGCCGACCCCAAACAAAAATTGCTGCGCAACCAATCATACGCTGCTTTATGTGTTTCAACTCGCGTATATACGCGACCGTCTTTCAGAAACCCGCGTATACAATTTAATCTTCCGAATTTATGCATATTTCTTTGATCGCGCAGAATACTCCCGCCTATTTCTCAGATACTCGAACGCTTCCTCGCGCAGGTTTGCAAAGATATCATCACTGTTCTTTTGGAGGAACATACTCCAACTTCACCTTTGTTCAAGCACTTGTTCACGTAAGAAGTGATACTTGATGGGAATGTGCTTGGTCTTCGAATGCATAACAGATTCTTTGGCATACCGATGGCACTTGTATTATCACACATAATGGAGATAGGAGAAGTACATTTGATTTGAAAATCTCCCAAGGTTTGCATCATCCAAAGGAGTTTAGAAAGAAGATGCACAGTCACATATCTCCTGTCAGCAAGAGATAAGGCAATATAACTTTTCTTCTTACCGAACCAAGATACCAATCAAGGTCTACATAGAATGCACCACCACTTGTGCTTTTTCGATCATCAACATTTCCAAAATTTCAATCGCGCTCGCAGTAAGAAATTGAAGAGTAAGACCCCGCATTCTTTGGATACCATAGTCCAAAGTCTTGAGTTCCTTGTAGATATTTGAATATTCTTTGGACACTTCAAGATGAGACTCTTTGGGATTAGCTTGGAATCGTCCAACAATCCCAACAAAGATGCATAATGTCCGGTCTAGTCCCTAGAGATAAAGTAGACTTCCTATCATTGATCTCGTATTTCGGGTTATTCACCATGGGAGAATCATCATGAGAACCGAGATTGCATCCTATTATCATTGGTGTACTTACGTGCTTGCATTCTTCCATGCCATACTTCTTCAAAATTTGCTTAAGATATTTTGCTTGTGGATAGAACATACTATCCGTAGTTTGATGCACTTGCAAGCCAAGAAAGAATGTTAGTTCCCCAAGTAAGGACATCTCAAATTCTGTCGATAACAGAGCAAATTTTTGAATCAAGGATTTTTCATTACTCCCAAAAAATGATATCATAAACATATACAATCACAATCAAAAGTTTGTCATGTTCAATTTTTGTGTATAAGTTGCTATCACAGGACTTTTGAAAATCTGTTGATGGAGATATTTGTCAAGACGATAGTACCATGCCCTCGAGCTTGTTTGGTGACTATATGTAGCCTTTTAAGTTTACAAACAAGATTCTTATCATTTCCCAAAATGAATCCCTTCCGGTTGTTCTATATAAACTTCTTCTTCTAGATCACCATTGAGGAAAGTGATTTTGACATCCATTTGATAAACTTTAAAGTTCAACATTCTCTTATGGCTTCAAGTCTAGCTATAGGAGCAAAAGTTTCTTCAAAGTCTATACCTTCTTGTTGAGTGTACCCTTGCAAACCAATCTAGCTTGTTTTCTATAACATCCCCATTTTCATTTAACTTGTTCTTGAATATCCATTCGGTTCCAATGACATTTTTATCATGTGGCCTCTGTACCAATTCCCAAGTGTGATTCTTTTCAATTTGATCAAGCTCTTCATTCATGGCTTGAATCCACCATTCATCTTTGCTAGCTTGATTGACATTTTGGGGTTCAATTGCGGATAGGAATGCCGTATAGTTAGGAAGATCCCACAAGAGTCCTCCTTGTTTGTACACTCGATTCCTTGTTTCCTCAAAATTTGAGATTCGTGGATGATTCTTTTGAACATATCCGGATGGAGCCTTTCTCGATAAATCATCTTCAAAGTTCTTCATTGGATCCACCGTCTATATCATTTTCATTTGATGTAGAAGGACAAAAATCACCATCATCTTCTTCTCGTTGCTTGCTTTTCTTCTTTAGAGCCGTAGGAGACTCATCAATGACAACATCAATACATTCAACAATTTTTTGAAGCCTTTTATTGTAACATTTATATGCTTCCGCTTGTAGATGAGTAACCAAGAAGTATCCCTTCATCCGATCTAGGTTCAAACTTGCCAAGCTTTTCATCATTATTTTTGATAAAGCATTTACTTCCAAAAAATTCCGAAATGCTTTATACGTAGGGAGAATTACCATACTCGTAGCTCATATGGCGTTTTGTCACTATTTACCCGAACATGTGCCTTGTTGAGAATATTTGCCGCCGTATGTGTCGCTCTCGCAACATGTCAGAGTTCCAGAATCATCAAGCATAGCTCTAGCCATTTGTTGAATTGTTCTATCTTATTCTTTTTGCTACACCATTTGTCATGGAGTGTTCGCTGCTGCAGAACCCGTCTCTTTTGCCATGTTGTTCACAAAATTCAAAGAAATCATTTGATGTATATTCTCCTCCTCGCTCAAATCTAAGGCATTTGATTTTAGATCTAATTCATTTTCAACCGCAGCTTTGAAGATCCGAAATTTTTCAAATGCTTCATCTTTGTGTTTAAGCAAACTCATCCATCATCACATTCTAGAGAAATCACTGAAGAATAAGATATAGTATTCTTCTCCACGTGGTGACTTTTCCTCATAGGTCCACATATGTTAGTATGAACAAGTTCAAGAGGCCTACTTGATGATCCTTCTTTGGCATTAAATTGTACTCTACCACACTAAACCGGGCAGATTTGCATATGATACTCTCTCGGTAGAGTAATATTGGGAAGACCACACCAGCTTGAAGTCCGTTTTCTTGTTAGATTTGAGAGAAGCTTAGATGCCCCAAATTCTCTATGCCATATAGCCAATTTTCTCAAGATTTTCTCAAGTAACATTGATATTTGTAGTTCTTCAATACATATAGGTTGCTTGGAGTTCTTTTCCTTTTATAATAGTTCTACCCGTATCCATATCACGAACCACACATTCTTTTGAACTCGAAGACGACTTCGACTTTCGATCACACATTTGACTTACACTTAACAAAGTTATGCCTTAATCCATCCACATACATGACATCATTAGCCTTCACCTTTTCTTTTAGAAACAAAGACCCTTTTCCTTTTAATTACGTTGTGATTATCATTTCCAAATGTAACTTTCTCTTTTCCTTTTCTAGAGCATTACATGAAAGAAATTTGCTTTTGTCACCCGTCATGTGTCTCCAGAGTGACCCACTCATCAATGTACCATTGATTTTCTTCACCTTCTGAAAATAACGCTATCCCAAAATTTTCAACTCGTAATTCCTTCTTTTTCCATACTTTGGAACTTGAAGGAAAATGTTGTTTTGGTCGATTTCACCTCGCATTCAGATTCTTCATGCCCAAAGTTATTGCACAAGCACATTCAACTTCATTTTGAAGAGGAGAAAATTTGTTGTAAGTGTTCTTTTGGTTCACAGTCCACCCTTTTCTTTCTTGCTTCTCTTGTCATGATGGTTTTATATGCAATACTGAACAACCTTTATGACCAAAATCGAGACATGAGAAACATCATTCATTGAAGTAGAAATTTCTCACATCATGAAATCTTCTATTTGAATTTACCCTCGTTGATTGTTTCCCTTTTGAGAGATATCCCCTAGTGTTCCTTGTATTGTGATGATCATGCTTTACTCCGTGAAGCTTCTTGTTGTGTGGTCGAAATGAAGTAAACCTGCCTAGCCGCTTTTAGATAGTTTCAGGTCAAGCTCCGAGAGGATTCTCCGTATATCCAAGACCTCGTCTTAATCAGAGGAGATCGTTGAACCTTGATAATCTCATCTAAGGTTTTAGATCCTCTTAGCAAATCTAAGATTCAGAGTCTTTACTTTCAGTTCTTTTCTTAGACTTCATTACTTCACATCTAATTCTTTCATTATGTTTCTTTTGTTCAGGACCTTTTTGATTTGAAGAATGGTTTTTGTTCTATCAACAATTTTTAATTCTTCCAACTCTTCCTTGGTTTTACTGTTTAAAAAAGCTATGAGTTGGATTTCTTGGGCTGGTTTTTTGTCAATTTCCCTCTTAGTCTTGTCAATCTCTGCACTAGCAACTTGAAGTAACTCCCTCTGTTCATAAATTATCCGAATTGAAGGCCATTGAGAATGAATGCATTCAATAATTTTGGTCCATAAATGATTTTTTATATAGGCCACTTGATCTATAAGATTTACTTGTGCTTGCAGAATCTTTACCTGTTCTTGTAGTCGATCAACCCTTTGCTCATGTCCTCTAGAAGTAATCAAGGCATCATTTTTGGATTTTTCTAAATTTTTCATAGTGCCTTTCAAACTAAGAATCTCTTTATCTTGGTCTTGTAGTGTGCTCCTCTGTGAGGATGAAGAAGAAGAGGCAGAGATTAGAGAATTAATTGGCACTGCAGTTGGCAGTACTCCTTTCGGTGCCAAGTGTTCTGCCAAAGTAGATGGTATAGCAGTGTTTACAGTGGGGATCACTGTAGGAATGACCATTGGTTGTGCTTTTCTTAGTTCTTCATTCTCTTTCATTAGAGCTTATATTTGAATTTCCATTGTTTTTATCTGACCTGTCATTTGATGTACAAGCTGCTTTAAATCATCATTCTCTGTTTTTTGCTATAGAATTTCTTTTGCTTGAGAGTTTTCACTCTGAGGCAACTTCAACTGTTTTCTAAGAGCAGCTATATCCTCATTTTTCTGTTTAATTAAGACTTTTCCCCTTCAATGTTGGTTGGGTCACCCCCTGCTTCAATCACTATATCTTCTAGTGCTTTTATTCTTAAATTATTAGCATACAGTGAGGCTTTGTCCAAATTCATTTGATTTTGGAGGTTGAGCATTGTTTTCTCAAGCCTAATTGATTTCATAGTTTTATTGACAATTTTGGAATATAGCATTTCAGTATTGCTCCTATGAAATTCAATTTGATCTAATTCATGAATGGCATCTGCATCCAGTTCAAGATCTGTTTTGGAATAATCTGCCACTGATTTTGGCTCAGCCACTGTAGGCTTCAAGAATGACATTACCAATTTATTGGATGAATAATCAAATGCTGAAAGAATCCTGTCTTTGTTTCCAGGATTTTCCTTAAGAAATCTAGAATGAGCTTGATTCTTGAGCTCTTCATTCTTCTCTTTAATCTATCTGAATCTAATCTGAATCTCTGACTCTGTATTGTCAGTTTCCTGAGAAGAAGGAGGCAAATCGACAGTAGCCTGGTTTTCCTTCATGACTGTATCTTTTTTTTGTGTTCCAATTTTTACATTTTGAAGCTCTTTTAATGTTTGAGTGACTATTCTTGTTGCTTCATCATCTATATCAATATTTACAGCCTTATCCTTTTCTTCTTCTGTTGACTTGCTTCTTTTACTATAAGGAGTTTTGAATTTTATGTCCTCAATAGTCTCAGCTATGAAACTATCTCCTTCTCTGTCTATTTTATGTACATTATCAGTATGTTTGCTTGTAGAAGCCACCTGTACTGTCTGTTCAATCTGTTTGCCTTTGCCACTGTCTACCTGTATTACATGTACTGCCTATGAATCATCATCAAATAGGGTGTTTGGCTCCCATTCAATTTTATTTACATATCTTTCAATATGGGGCTTAGGATCATGCAAGTAAATAGGAAACTTACATTTTACCCTTGCTGCACTCAAAATACCTTGTGGGTCATACTTCCATGTAAAACTACATGGGAACTTATACTCTTTAATTTTGACATTTATCTCATTGGCAGCTTCTCTGTTATTCACAATGAATGGCCCAATTTGATTTTTCAGCTTAAATTGGGTCTTTTTCTTGAAAGCTATGAAGTGGATTTCATCTACATTCAATAGTTGTCTCAGATATTCTAAAGCAAATATTCTTGTAGTAACAAATCTGGGTAACTTAGATGGGGCCAGGGATGAGCCATACACTCTGATTTCTGTATGATTTTTATATAAATACCAATCTCCAGTTTTGTAGCTCTCTGATAACTGCAGAATTCTTCTTTTCTCATCATTGATCCTAGGGATCTCCTCTTTTTCCAAGAGATACATAGCAGGGGCTATAAATGAGTCATTGAAATCTGTAAAACTATACTCTTTGTTCCATTTCCTTAGAATAGATGACCAAAATACTACTGATAGAAATTTTCCTTCTGCATCCACTTTCTGACATTCAATTGGAAAATTATCTGTTTGATAATATAGGACGAGGTGGAGTAGATAAGAGGAGTATCTGAAAACTCCTTCTTCTGATAATTTGGATAACTGATAATGCATACTTTCAGCAATAAATCTAGCAAAATTGAACTGAATGGATGGTGATTGACCAGGGTTTAGAGTTGACAGAAAACCTAGGATAGCCACATCAGTGAATTCATCACTGGCGTATCCTAGTATGAAGGAGAGCATTGAGACAATATGTCTAGTTTCATCTGGGAAATCAACGGTGTCGAAAGGAGGATTTAACTTAGGAATATCAACTTGATTTGGACAAAAATTCTGGTATATTTTGAATCTAGTATTGAACTCCAAGTCAAGATATAGTTGGGTTGAATCTTCTATTGATAGGGAAGCAGAATTGGGGTCATGATTCATTTGCAGCATGGAATTTATCGACTCTTCGGTGATGTAAAACAGGATATATTTTTCTTTGTTTACAATACATCTTTGTTCTGGCATATAATAGGCTTGGCATAATCTGATAAAGTCAGGAACAGAATGAGTGAGAGGGACAATATATCTAGGTAGATTGGATTCCCAAATTGGAATATCTTTGTCACCCTTTTCCACTGATTTTCCATAGCACCAATTATAGACATCAAGCAGGTTAAATTCTACATTAGGGTCTAGTATTCTATAGTCTAGATCAACTAAAGGGCTGTTCTCTGGAGAAATGACTGGAGGCTGGACTGGTCTGACCACTTCTGTAGAATCAGCCGTGAGTGCAGGAGTTGGTTTGTCGATTTTGAAGGACATAAGCTGAGGAAACTTTGCAGAAGACTTCTTTTCAGATTTTGGGCCTCCATTCTTGGGGTTACCTGCTTCTTGGTCATTTTTAATAATGAACGAAGCAAGCTTAAACGGTTTGCTAAGTTCCTTTACGAGAAACAGGGGTTTCTTGGCGAATTTCTACTGAAAATGGGGTTTCTGAGCAGGGTTTTTAGGAAATTCAAGGAATTTAAAGCTCAGGACGTGTATTTAAAATCGATTTCAACAGCAAAATGGACCAGGGTATGGAAAAAACTGCGAGAAAGGGCAATTAGGGATTCCAGGGAAATTTTGACAGAGTTTCCCTTGAAAAATGGACACTTTTTTGCAGTAACTTTGGTAATTATTTGAAATCGACAGGAATTTTGAAATCTCAGAGGGCAAGTTCGAAGAAAAGTACCTGGAGAACCAGCGGAATTCGGTTGAAGACGTTGCAGAGGTGCTCAGTCTTCAATTTTTTGAAAATGGCTTCGCAGAGGACAATGTAGTACTTTGTAATGGAAATTCAAGGCAATGGGCGTCGAAAAATGGTACTGGTAGGTTGAAAATGGCTCTGCAAAGTTTCTCAGGGTTCAAACGGCGTGATTTTGAGGAAAAACGGTTCTGCAATGTTTTTACAGGTTTAAAGCGAAAAGGTGAAAATTTGAATGAAAAATATAATTTTAATGTATTAAACGATGGTATAACCATATTTAAATGACATTAAACTCGGGTTAAACGGGTGAGGTTTAGGGAATACCGCCAGTGGTATTCGCGAGGGTAAATGGTGGTAAGCGGAAACTAGCTTTTCGAACGCGATACAACGTGGTGGCGACACGTAAGCGCTGGTGGTTTGGAAAAACCACCCATTTCGCACGGCTTTGCCAAAACATCAAACGATTACTTTATGAGTGCGGAAATGTATTAGCACCATCGGATCTGGATTCAACGAGCGAATGGCCACGATCAAAAGGAAAGGTGCGGGGAAAAGGTAAGTTATCGGGTTCACTTTGGGCCATTGATCTTGGGAAACCGTCGCTATACCGACATTTAGAGAAAAGTGTCGCAATACCGACACTTAGAAAAAGTGTCGCAATTGCGACATTATGCCCCAAAGCGTCGCTAGACGACTCCCTCCAAACGTCGCAATTGCCTCCAAACGTCGCTATTATATGTTTTACGAAGATATGGTAAGGAACTCTCTCTTGTTCTTCTTAGAAATAATTATATATAATTTTATTTTTTTTCAAAATAGATTAAAAAAATTATATGAGAAAAATTATTAATTCATCGATATGTGTGTGTTGTGAGGAATAATTTCATAGTTCAACTTAATGGTTCATTATATAATCATGTGAGCATCACCAATGATATATCTTAAAAAGCAACTGAAAATCCATGTGTACAAAATCAATGTATACTCTAGAGAGTGGTTCTCATATCACTATGTAAATTGTTGTATGCTACTTCAACAAAATTATAAGATAAACTATAATACACATCATATATGCACCATAACAATTGCCATACAACTAATTTGTTTTAGGATACATGTGGCATTCTAGGGGTAAATTATATATGATGTGTATATCAATCTATTAGGTGTTGGTAAGTTTTGAGTATCTAAGAAATGATAAGGAATATCCATACATCATGATCTTCTAATGTGATTATAAATTGTGTCTATAATTTCCATAAAATGTATAAATGATTTGTTTAAAAAAATCAACACAATCAACCCTAAACAATGCTCATGATGTGGAATGTCATTGGTGAAACCAAAATGATGGTCACATGTCCCATTTATATGGTAATGGTGATCATATATATGTTGTAGCGACACTTGATGAGTAATTAAATAAATATCAGAGTGTGACTCATTGTGCCATATTTTTTTAAAGCATGATTTGTTTTCCTAGTTTTTACTAATTTGTTAACATATTTTATTCATTTGGAAAGCTAATTAATGATGCTTTAAGTAATTAGGACCTAATGAGAGATCATCTTCACATATTCACTAAAATATATTTGGTAATTGTAGTCACTATATGAACCGCACATGCATGCTACTTAAGAAAAATTGAAATATAAACTATAATACACATCTTATATCTGCCATAACAATTGTCATACAACTTATTTACTTCTAGATACATATGAAATAATTTAGGTAAATGCCATATTATGTGTATACCAATATAGTAGGTGTTGGTAAGTTATGAGGATCTAAGAAATGATAGGGTATCCACACATTAGTAGTGCCCTGGTGAATTTAGAACTATGATTTCACAATAATAAATTATCGGGCTCCCACAGGGCGATGAACTTGGTCGGATGTGACCCTTTTGCAGCAGCTCCTGAATCTACCTCTTGATTTCATCGTTCTCCAGAACAGAGCACCGATAGATCGGTCCGTTGGGTAGCGGTGCACCTGGGGTCAGATCAATCGGGTGCTTGACTTGATAGTGTAGAGGAACCCCTGTGGGTGAGGTGAAAATGTCCCCGTACTCCTCCACAACCTTATCCATTTGTTGTTGTCGTGCAGAGGAGCCTTTTCTGGAGGTCGTGGCCATAGTCTTCTTCTTGCCTTGGGGGCGGATCATCAGGAAAACGAATTTCCTGGTTTGGGAAATGAGCCTACTGCAATGTTTTGCAGTAACCAAAGAGATAGTAGCAGGAGGTGGTACCTCTAGTATCCTATACAACTTATTTCCCAAAGTAACAGTAACAGCACAAGGTCGAGACTCATACACCGCATGACGCTTCCACAAGTATGGTTGTCCTAATAATACATCAGAAACATCAATAGGAACAACGTCGCATAATACCTCATCCGTGAAGGGCTTGATGCTATAGGGAAGGCGGCACTGCTGGCTGACACGGAGATCTCGTCCTTGGTGAAGCCACCCGATGGTGTATGGATGTGGGTGAGCTGTGGTCGGCAAGCCCAACCGCTTCACGGCGTCTACTGAAATGAGGTTCTTTTGGCTCCCATTGTCAACAATGAACTGTACAGGGGAGCCCTTTACCCACATCTGGGAGTGGAAGAGACGTTCCTCCTCCTCTGGATCTTCCGGTTCCTCCTTCTGGATCTTTGTAGTGGCAACAGTGGCATTGGGCTCTGCATCAATAATCTATTTCCCTTTGTCATTCCCCTTGTCAGGTTCTGATTCAGAGTCAGAGCATGCATCTGACTCAGAAGCCCGCATCTCGGCCACCAGCGACTGCTTGGCCTGACACTCACTTGTGTTGCGAGTGGAGCTCTTATGGAACTCACACCACTTTCCCGTGTCCTTCTTTGGCTTTGCGGTGTTGTTCTTTGCTTGTGGCTTCGACAGGTTGTCTTGAGTCACCATGCCTTGGCTCTGTCCTTTGTTTTGCGGTTTGGGAGCACCTTTCCCTTGCTTTTGATTCGCAGATCCAAAGTCTCGCTTCTTCTGTTTGAATTTCTGCTCAATCTTGGCAACATACCGGTATGCCGTACCAAGCAAGGAGATGTCGAGGAACTCCATTACCTCCTGAATGTATCTGTGCAGACAACTGCGATACTTTAGCACCAGATGTTTCTCTGAATCTTTGATACCCAACTTGGTGCGCAGGGTATGGAACAAATTCGCCAGCTCATGCACATCTTGATCCCTTTGTTGCCGTAGCGTGGTCCATTGTATGTACTTGCCCTCATAGCTCCCCACGGGATAGTATTGTTCCTTGACGACATATCGGAAAGAATTCCAAGTGGGTATGACCGAGAACAGAGAGGGTTCTGTCTTGTCCTTTTTCTCACAGTGGGTTTCCCACCAGTCCTTGACATGGGGGGTAGCTTTGAGGAGTGCAAAAATAATCTTCTCCCTATCGGAAAAGTCATGAACCGAGAAATATCCTTCTAATAGATTCAACCATCTATCTACGACATCTGCATCTATTTGACCCTCAAATATGGGAATGTAAAAATTTACTTGTACCTTAAAAGGAGTCGCACCTCCAGAGTGGCTGCTGGATGCAGATGCGCCGCCGGTGGGCAGTCGTTGAAGGATCTAAGCAAAGTTATCCATCATCGCGTTCCTTCATTTTTCGAGGGCCTCCTCGAGAAATATTTTGATAGGATCTCTTGCTCCCTCATCTTTCTTTTCGTCCCCCATGGGCGTCCGTCGAGGTTTGCGAGGCTGATCTTTCAAAGGTTCCACCAGATCAAGCCCTAGCTCCTTATACCCCGACCTCGTTGGGGACATGCAAAGAAGGATCGAGAAAAAGCAGACCCCTCTGATACCACTGATCCGGATTTATGCAGGAACGCAACAGAATAAACACATAACCATAAATACAGAGATGCAGCGGAAATAACACTTCATTTCATTAATATCAAAGAAATGAAATTTGCTTACAGACAGAATGGAAATAAAACTAGCTAGGGCGCTGGTAGCTATCTCTGAGAAGAGATGTGGTGGCTACAGGCCTCTGAACTGAGTTACAATGAGGCTCGAGGGCCTATTTATTATTGATAAACAATGGATAACCCTAAACATCCAAAAACCTAACCCTAGGAGATGAAGCGCCAAAACTATGGGCCCCGTTTGGGTAAATTGGTGTTTCAACTTCCCAGGGACGTAACTTGGGCATACTATCTCTGTTTGACGTACATGATACATCATTAGAAAGATCTATCCGAGGACTAAAACTTTCACCACAAATATAATTTTGGAATGGAATGATACAGAATGTTATTCGCTGGAAGCGTGATGCCCAAAAAACGTCGTTTAGGGCCTCAAAACGGCTCCGGAAGTTCAGGACCCGAAAAACTGCTAAAAATAGTAAGTTGTGCCGAAACTGAAAAACTGAAAGAGAAAATGGTGGGGCCCCAAGTGGAATAGGCGGGTGGCCACCAGTATCCACCTGGATCATTGAGTGAGCCAAAAAAGTAACTTTCCTTACTTTTTGAGTACAGCCTTGCAATTGCGAAGAGGACTAGTGTTGCAAAATTATTGGTAAGTGAAAATTAAAGGGCGTAAGAACGTTTTTGAAAAAATTTCAAACGTCAAAATTAAGTCTTCTATCCTTCCTAGCACCTCATGGAAAATGGGAATCCACAAATTCTAGTCGTCAAATATGTGCAAAATGCCTTATGACGGGCAAAATGGAGGACTGGTCCTATGCTGCTACATGAGTTAGGGTTTCATGTGGCAACAAGGAACCTTGTATAGTTTTTCAAGGATAGGAAAGGAGAATATTGTCAGTTAATAATCACATGAAACTTCATCACCATTTGAAAATTGTGTCCTAATTTGAAACAATAAGACTACCCAACTATTTCATTATTTAATTTTGATTGTGTAATACAAAAAATATCCTAGATAACTTAAATAATGTAAGCGTTTTTGCAAAAATTTAGTGGAGAGAACCTTCAATTACATTTATTTTCAAGTTCCACTTGCATTTTAAGCCATTTTAATTAGTCTTTCATGGCTATCTAGTAAAAATTTCAACCTCTTGTAGAAATTTGTTTGTCACTTGTATTAGAAATGCAAAAATCAAATGTAAATAAAAATGATTTGAAATGCTAAAATTCAAATGCGCGCTACATAAAAATGATTTTTTAAAAAACTACATTAACGTCTGATATCACGCGCGCATTCATCCTTAGCTCTTGCAGAACAACATTCGCCCTCAGCATTCACCCTCAGCTCTTGTAGAATAGCATTCACCCTCAGCTCTTGCAGAACAGCATTCGCCCTCAGCATTCGCCCTCGGCTCTTGTAGAACAACATTCGCCCTCATTTCTTGCAAAATGGTAAGTTCTTACTGCAGGCCCTTCCTCCTGTAGTAGGGTTGACCCTATTTGGGTTTTTTTGGAGCCTCTGAGAATACAAAGGTTGTGATTGATTACGGGGCACTGCCTATATTTGTGGAACTTCTTGCCTCTGGGAATGATAATGTTCGAGAACAGGTAGCACGTTCATTTTAGAGGCATAAAATTATTCTTCCCAACTATCTTTATACGTATGTAATTTTGGAATTTGATTTAAAAAACTACTACCCAACTTTGAGTTCAACTGGTGTTCGTGTAAGGCTGTTTGGGCAACTTTGAGTTCAACTGGTGTTCGTGTAAGGCTGTTTGGGCTTTGGGAAATATTGCTGGAGACTCTGCATCATTTAGGGATCTTTCCCTCAGTCATGGAGCTCCGAGGCAGGTGCTTGCCCAGTTGAATGATACTGCCAGAATTTCAATGATACGAAATGGTACATGGGCTCTGTCAAATTTTTGCCATGGTAAACCCCAACCACTATTCGAACAGGTAAGCAGAATACATTTTTTGCCTCTTCTTCTTAGTTCACAGATACTGTGGATTTTTTTTTATAGATCTTGGTGCTTGGTAGATTTGGACGTAATATGGACCTAGGCGCTTATTCATTACAATGACTCCGTCATCAGGTTTTAGAAAATGCTCAGAAATTTGGGTTTCACAAGGGGATTACCCTTGCTTGCAATTATCGATTATCAATCACATTCAAAAAAAGTCTTTCGTAGAATTGTTGAGCTCTTTGTAGGTGAATTTCCGAGGCAATTTCATAATATCTGAACTAAATTTTTCTGTCCTTTTCAATACTCTGCGCTTGTAACAGAACCAGACAAACAATCTAGTGGCCAATGCAACAACAACAACACCTCCTGTTGCAATGCCTGCAATTCACCCTCTCTACACGCATGAATGACTATGGCACCCTCTTTTGTGAACAGGTACTGGAGCTGAAGGTACTGGTTTCCATTAGGATCGTGGAATTCAACATCCAAAATAGTATCAAATTCCACTGCAATAGTATTCCCCAGCGACGGAAATAGTTCATTGAGACCTATTGGACTCATCACCCCCAAATAGCCTCCAGGGCTACCCAGAGTGTGATCATTTGGAGCAATAAAAAATGCTCATCCATCCCCAATTGAAACAAGAACAAGACCCAAATTGGTTACAGAAAAGGAGAAACATGTTTTGAAAGAAGAAGAAACTTTTGTATTAGGGTCCAGAAATCTAACTGGTCTATTGTACAATGCCCTACCTGCACTTCAAATTGGTACTCCCAACTCCATGCTAAGGCTCATTGTGCCATTCTTCAGATGAGCATCTTAACTTGAAGTTTGATTCCAAAAAACCCAAGTCCCCTGTTCTATGCCCAAGACCTCTGTTACAACGAGTAGAGTTCTGAGCGAAATACTTCACAATAGGAAGCAAAAGAAACATTGCAAAATTGCTCCGCTTTAGACTGATAATTTTTTGTGTGAAAATTCAACTGCGGACAGTAAAAACATAATATCAAACACAACCAATCCACAATGGAATTTGAACATGAGGGTTTATAACCACAGAAAACCCTCTCCAGGTTAAAAGAATTCCAGAATGGCTTTAAGATTCTACTAATGAGCGCTTACAACACCATAGCAATTACTGTCACAATGAAATCTGCTGGAAGCAAAACCCTTGTACAGTTTCTACATTTCCACAGTGGAAGCAAGAATCTTGCTATCTCTCATGATCTGGTTCTGTGGTCAAATCCTTTGCTATGGCTGTCTTGTTCTGCTAAATGTGGATCTGTCTTAGCTTTGGCTCTAGTTCTCATTTAGGATCGTGGCTATCTGATCTTTCTGTGGCTTTGACTATACAAACTTGTTCAATAGGAAAATGTTGACTCTGCTATATATAGGAGCTTCAATGGGTGCTCTCAAACACTTTTTTGGGCAGCGTTGTTTTGTCTCTGATTCAAGGCAGAACTATGTTGGCCTTGGTTTTTTAGTCCTTGGAACTTAGTTCTCTCATATTTTCCATCCTATCCCCAGTTTGCTACCGAGAATGACATAACTTCACGATATCAAAATTGACTATTTTTGGCCATTTATCTTTAGTAATGGTACAACCTTAATTTGGTGCATTCGTACAGTATCTGAAGAGCACTCTCAAGCTATTATTCAGTATTTTAGCATAACTACTACATTTAACTGCCATGCTCTAATATCTATATCAACCATAAGCATTCTTAAGGTAGTTCCATGTTTGTGAAGCAGAAGGAATGCTTCTGACAGCTTCTTATCATAGTGGTACAATTATGTTCGCAGTTTATCTTTTATAAACCTCCAATTTTCCAAACATAGTAGAGACTACAGTTTGCATCTGAAATTTTGGACAAATCTGTTTAGTATTCTATAGAAAATGCATTAAGAATAAAAAAAGCCCACAATTTGTAAAAAGCCCACAATTTTGTAAAAAGCCCACATTTTGTAAAAAGCTCACAATTTGTAAAATGCCCACTTTTATTTTATTTTTTCTTATATATTGAGCTCCCATTGAGTTCAACAAGTCTTGGGTTTTCTACACCATTGAGAGAGATTTATTGTTTTCTTTATAGGATAATTTGCATCAATGGAAGAAAACATTGGAGCTGGAAAAACAATTCAAAAGGGTGAAAGGGGTGATGGAAAAGTTTATTGCCCTTGTAAAAAATGTTGTATGAGAAATAATGTTAGAGTTTTAATAGCAACAACAACAGTGCATTGTAGGAAATATGGGCACATTGATGGTGGATCGAATGACTATCATCCCATGGTAATTAATTATCTATCTTCATTTTGATTATATCGTAAAATTTTATATTATTTTAATATTTTTTATATGCGCACTAATGTTTAATTATTAATGTTTGTAATTTTCATAAAGGCACAGTTGCCCCCCAAATTTTTGCAGATGATCAACCAGCTTCCACAGCTAAATAGTAGTATATTAGATGATGTTGCACCAGTACAAGAGAATATTGCAACAAATATTAGTATTGGAAATGATGTTGTACAAGGTGAAGAACATGAAGTGAATGATGAAGGTAATTTTAATGATCCCATGGAGGTAGATCATGATGACAGTAATGAGACAGTTCACATCAATGATGGGAAAAATCAAATGCTCCAAGACTTGTATGGTGAGTTAGATGATGATGGTGGAGATAGCAGTGACGGTATTTATGATGTACCTCTGATTGAAAGGTCAAGTGAACGACTTTTTGAACACTCAAATGCAACTCTTCTCTCTGCTACATTGTTGCTGGTGAACTTAAAGGTTATGAATAATTTATCGAACAGATGTATGACACAACTCCTAAGGTATGAAATATGTATATATGATCACATATATGTAAATGTTGATTATTTTCCCTTTTTTTAGTTGTAATAAATGTGTAAAATAATAAATTATATATAAGTTATTATTTTACACATTTATTACAACTGAAAAAACGGAAAATAATCAACATTTACATATATATGATCATATATACATATTGCATACCTTAGGAGTTGTGTCATACATCTGTTCGACAAATTATTCATAACCTTTAAGTTCACCAGCTCTCTACTATTGTTGCTGGTGAACTTAAAGGTTATGAATAATTTGTCAAATAGATGTATGACACAACTCCTAAGATATGCAATATGTATATATGATCACATATATGTAAATGTTGATTATTTTCCCTTTTTTTTAATTGTAATAAATGTGTAAAATAATAAGTTATATATATATATATATATATATATCAAAACCGGCCAGTCAGGACAGCTGCCGGTTGGAACCGGCCTTGCAACCCGGTCAATAGCCTATTCTCACCTGTTTTGGCCGGTTAAGTAAGGAACCGGCCAGTTTATGCATAAACCGGCCAGTTCCGTACTTAACCGGCCGGTTAGGTGCTCCTCCATGAGTTGCAAATTCCTCAGTGTCTCCTCCATGAGCTGCAAATTCCTCTATTATACTAGCAACAAACTTGTCTAATAACTCATACTCAACACCTTATAGTATCAACAATACACATGATGACTGATAAATACAAGGCTGGCTAGCATAAAATCCCTGGCAGCATGCAACTCATCAAGTGTACTTGATGACAATTTCTGTTCTCAAAACAATCAGCAGCAACCTTATTTCACACTCAGCTAGGAACTGTCAGACCCTCTCTCTCTGCTCACACATAGCAGCAACATAAATACAAAACCTTTCACACAACATACAAGCAATTTGATCATGGCATCAAGACTGATGCAAATGGTCTGACGCCACTCAAGGGACAACAACATACAACCTAATGAAAATGTGACTAACAATAATAAATTGACCACTAGAAAATTCCCGCTTGGAAATGCACTAAACTGGCTACTGAGTTTTCTGGGTTTTAATGAATCTTTTCAGTGATAAATTTTGTCAAACACATTGTGAGCAAACTGTTGAAGTTGTAATGCTCTCTCAAATTGTTACAAATAACACTAATAGTGGGTTTCATAAACCAATTCAATACCTCTAAGTGTTGTAGATGTTTTTCTAGAAATTTATTGGCAAGCAAACATAGATAATGAAGAATACAAGATCTTCAAAATGATGGTCTGATATATATATATATATCTCTCTCTATATATATATATATATATATATATATATACTGAACCCAGAATTGTCTTTAAGGCTGATACAATGAATTGACAACAGATCTGAGCAGGGACAGATTGTATATTATAATATTAACTCAGCAATAAAACACAGTGAATAATATAAGAGAAACCTGATACATTACTTCAACAAGTTTTCTTATGTATTTTTCAATGATATGTATTGCATTTGGTGCCATTTTGATATATTCACCTTTGCATGGTATATAAATGAGAAAAAATTTCATATTTTGTCTCTATTGGCTTGGAATCATGGTTGCAAATCTTAAAAATAGTTTTTATTTATTTATTTATTTTTCATTTTATTAAAAAATAATTATTTAATGTATTTTTTTTAAAACCGGTTCATTGAGATCTAATCGCTACCGGTTAGATCGGTTCCGGTTCGAAACCCGGTTCATTAGCTCCACCGATCCGGTCACCGGTTCTAGTTTTAATAACTATTATATATATATATATATATATATATATATATATATATATATGATTAATAATCTTTACAAGACACTACTTTTTGTTTTTGTTGTAGATTGTTGGGTGAATATTTCCATCGCCAAATACTTTACCTCGAACATATCGAGATCTACGTGCTATTATGAAACACTTTGGAATGGAATATAACACTATAGATGCATGTCCTAAATATCATATTATATATTACGGAGAACATGCGTTGAAAACAGAATGTCCGAAATGTGGTACCAGTAGATATCGAACAGATCAACTAACCAAAAAGGTGCCTCAAAAGGTTCTTCATCATATTCCCATAATTCCACGTTTGCAGCGAATGTTCAGGTGTAACAGCATAGCACAGTTTATGGATTTCCATGCAAAGAATAGAAGTGGATATGGTGTTCTTCGAATGCCTGCAGATGGTTCTGCATTTAGAGAAATCGAGGAAAAATATGTAGATTTTAAAAATGAACCTCGTAATGTCAGGCTTTCATTGGCAGCTGATGGTGTTAATCCATTTGGAGAGCTTAGATCTACTTACTCAGTGTGGCCTATTTTCATTATCAACAATAACATTCCTCCTTGGATGTCAATAAAGAGGGAGCACATAATGTTGACTATAATTATTCCAGGTATTTGATACATTATTTCTTTGAATGTAACATTTTCATTTCTCTCGTTGTTTGAATAAATATATATTTTATTTATTTACTTACTTATATATACATATATCATGGGAGTAATTATTATGTACTGTAATTTTGAACAATTAGGTAAGTACCAGGTCAAAGATATGAATGTATATATTGAGCCTCTTATCGATGAGCTAATACAGTTATGGCATGGCATCACTATGTATGACATTACTAAACCAATCAAGCAGAAGAGATTTCAATGTCGTGGAATGCTTGTATGGACAATTCATGATGCCCCAGGACTAACACATGTTTGTGGTATGTAATATTTCATTGCACTTTAATATGATACATAATTATCTAAATTAGATATACCATATTGCATGTTTTAAAAATTATCTCATAGTATATTAATTGTTATTGATCCATCTATTGCAGGTCTTCAAACAAAGGGTATATTTGCATGTCCAGTTTGTGGCCCTAAGATGAAGTATCGTCATTCGCCAGACTTAAAAAAGATGGTGTTTGATGAGTTTAGGCACTTCCTCCCTAGGAACCATAAGTATCGTACTACTGAAAAACATCTTTTCAATGATAAAGAAGAAACTAGATTAAAACCACGAAGAATGACACCTCAATTGTGGATGTTGGAATATAACAGAATTAATAATCGTCGAGCAGCTGGTACGTAATTTGTGTGTGTATATATATATATTATTTGTTTATGTAATGTTTGGAATTTTTGTTTTAACTAATGAATTTATTTTATTGTATTTTATAATTAATATTGTTCTGATTTATTTTATTCAATAATATCAAGGTCATCGTCGTGGTGAAGGTACTAATATTGTACTTCCACCTAGAATGAAATGTTATCCTTCTCAATTCGCGAGGTTGCCCTACTATGAGGACCTAAAAATAGCTCATTTGTTTGATACAATGCATGTTGGGAAGAATGTGACAGAAATGTTATGGCGAACCATAGATGGTGCACATGATAGAGATAAAATTGACAAAATTTGTGCTGACATTGAGAAATCGAATCATGCAATGAAAAGTGTGATCGGCGGATCAAATAAAAATGGAGGTCGAAATTATAATAATATTCCATGGTTATTAACAGAACAACAAAGAAATGATGTAAAAGAGGCCGTTAGAAGAATTAAATTTCCAACAGGTTTTGCTTCAAACATAAATAATATCTTAACGAAGAAAGGTGAATTCAGTGGGGTGAAAACACATGATTGGCATACCTTTGTTAAGGTAATTTTTTTGGTATACGTTTTTGTATGTTATTGCTTGAATACATATTTTAAATTTTCCTTTTTTCTGTTTAATTTGGAAACCAATAACGATTCATTTTTATTGTTATAGTATGTTCTACCTGTATCTCTCCCAAACAACTTCGACAACAATGTCAAACAAGTTATATATGGTCTTAGTAAATACATGAGGTAAGTAGTTTTGATTTATACTCAAAATCTAATTGCTACAATTTCTTTTCGTACTTGATGAAATGATGTATTAATTTACTTGTAATGAAATATATATTATGTTTCATTGAAATAACCTTGCGTAATGATTTGTAGATGGTTGTCATTGAAATAAATCCATCAAGATGAAATAAAGTATTGGAAGAGAGAAATTCCTCGGCTAATGTGTGAAATGCAAAAGTATCTACCTCCAACATTTTTCAATGCACAAGAACACTACTTAATACACCAAGTTGAGGAGATTGAAATGTGTGGACCAGTACACACAAGGTCAATGTGGATGGTCGAGAGGCACCTAAAATCCTTGAAGGCTTTGGTTAAACAAAGAACACGACCTGAGGGTTCTATGGTGGAGGGATATGTGGTATATCAATCCATGGTGTATATTAGTCATTATATTCCTAAATTAGCTGCACCAGCCATGAAGGCGGTGGATTGCATTTGGGATGTGAACTCCATAAAAAAATTTGAAGTGGAGCACCTGTTGGGAAAAGGTAGAATGAAGAAAGTGAGAGGTAAAAGATTTATTATGTATAATACATATAATGTTTCATTTTTTTACATCATCTATATGATCATTATATTCATTTAGGTCTTATTCTTTCATAGTTTATTAATTAATATAATTTACCATGGTTATAAGTAATATTTATTAATATTGGTGAATTATTGTTTTTTTATTCAGGTGCTCAAGATTATGAGGCACTACTTTTATACATTGCAAACAATCTTGAGTGGATGAGTGAATGGATTGAAACATGTAAAGCACGTAACAATGGTAGGTTATCATGGCAACTACTGTCTGAATTGATTAGAGAAGTGTATCGTAGTGGAGATGGAAACGTTACAGACAGGGAAATCGATTTAGCATATGGTTTGAAAGATAGAAAGGTAAGCAATTAATTCACCTATTTTATTCATTACTTATTTTATAATATATTTATAATGTGACAAGAAGTTTGATTTTTCAGTTAATTTTCATGTTGTGTAAATTATATGTTTAATTATTAATTGAGAATGCATCTTTTTCATGTTTGGCATATTGCAGTTGAAACACCACAAGGCTATGTGGTGCAATGGTCGTCGATTTCGCGTTAAACAGTTGGATGATAACAGGAAAACTTCTGATAGTGGGATAACTGCAGTATTCCAGGTCACTAATGTTTCCTCCAGGAGTGACAGACATCCTCGAGAATCTGAAAATAGATATTATGGGTTCTTAGATGATATAGTTAAGTGTGACTTTAATTCCTTCAAAATAGTTTTGTTCGACGTCAAATGGTATAGGCTACAAATGAATGTACGTGATGATGATAGAACACTTATTCAACATGACAATGGATTTCCAATGGTTAAAACATCGCAGTTTGAAGCAGGAAAAGATCGCTATGTTTTTCCAAGCCAATGCGAACAAGTATTTTACTCAGAGGTTCCAGGTGAGAACGAATGGTCATTTACTATTAGATATGATCCAAGAGGAGGGCCAGTAGAGTATAATGTAGAGGAAGAAGATGATGCAGTGGTAGATGAGCAGGAAGATGCATTGACAGACGAAGAAGATATCTTAGAAGATGAACCAGGCATAGGAGATGAGGCAACAATTATTGATGATGATGTCGATGAGGATATTATTGAAAATGACATAATTGATGATGATGATGACATGGTCGATCATTTCAACACCGTTTATGAATCAGATGTTGATATAGATGTCGATCAGTTGGATGAAGATCAAGAAGATACAGAAGAATATTGATACAGATGTTATGTTCGAGTATGAGCTGGTATGTTATAACTTTATATTTTAATATGTAGGAATTATTGTCTGTTGGGAAAAATACTGAGAGGGGGGGTGAATCAGTATTTAGGGCTGATTGAAAAATTTTCACCAGAAATCTTATTATGTTGTTAATTCTTTACTTAGATTATTGCATCATTCTTTTAGTAAACATGTGAAAAGAAATAACAGAATAAGCCATTACACAAAAGGAACACATATGAACACCAGTATTTAAGGTGGAAACCAAATTTGGGAGAAAACCACCGCTGCTGTCGTCTCAGTATTCAATATTTATTATAAATAAAACATCTTACAATTTTGTGTTGGCGCAGACTCATACCAGCACGCAGGCACCAACCTGCAGAAGGCTTCAACCTTCTCTTGTTCTCTAGCCTCTCCTGGAAGGGAGCTTTGACCCCATGATTTAACACCAGCTTGAACTGGCAGAAAGCTTCCACTTCTATGCAGAAGACTTCAACCCTCAGATCCACCGAATTTCTTCAATTTCTTCATCAGACTTGCATCAGATCTTTATTATTTCTTTGTTGATCTTCCTAGAGCTTTTTCATTTCCTCGATCAACTCCATAGGTGCATCATGGATTCAGCGTTATCAGACAACAGAGTTCGATCATGCAGATCTCATAAAGAGATTTTTTATTTACAATGCCTCTGCATGCACACCTCGTACTATGATTCTCATCACCTTATATAGTTTTCACCTTTATTGAAACCATGGGTCAAAACCATTCAATTGCTAATGGTATTATTAAAAGTCGAACCAATCCAAATTGAAATCCCGATCTTTGTTCTTCCATGCTCGAATTTTCCCAAAGGTAATCTCTATCTCCGCCAAATAATACTATAGCCAAGGTAAAGTACCAATAACGTGCCGCTGATGGTTTTCTTTCTTTTATTTATCAAATTCATGGAATTTGATAAATAAATATTATTCACAACCTTTGGCAATTAAATATATAATAGAACTTTATAGTAACCAGCCTAGATCCATCTAACTCTGGATCTATCATGTGCTGAGAGGGATCAAATCTCTCAAGGTGCAAACCTATTTTTTGAGTGCAAAAATTGAGGAAAGGTTCTCACCTCGAGAGATTTGATCCCTCTCGGCACATGATAGATCCAAAGTTAGATGGATCTAGGCTGGTTCCAGTCGGAGGCATCAACATCACATTTTTCAGATTATTAAATTTTTTGTATATTTTTGAGATGTAAGATGGATCTAGGCTGGTTTCAGTAAATAGGATTAGAAATCACCATCCCCACTTATATCAATCCATCTAGTGCGAGAAATATTCCTCCCTCTCTCCACCCTCCATCCATATCTATATCCCCCTCCATCTATTCTTTTTTGTCTCTCTATCTCACCCCCCTAAACACACGCGCTCTCGTACTCCATATATATATCAATCTCTTTTTCAATCACCCCCTCTCCCCATCTCTCTCTTCTTCCCTCTCTTCACCTTCCATCTATATCTCTATCTTCCCCTTCTCTCCCTCTCCCCCATTAATATCTCTCTTTCCGTCTTTTGTCCTCTCTCCCTCTCTCTCCATCTTCCTTATCACTCTCTCTCTCTCTCTCTAGAAACCAACATCTACACTAAAATCAATGCATTTACTCAATAAATCAAATAGGATTAGAAATCTCCATCTACATTGAAATCAATGCATTTAGTGCAAACAATCAAATAGGATTAGAAATCATCTACATTGAAACCAATTCATCTAGTGCAAGTAATCAAATATAATTATAAATTGACATCTAAATTGAAATCAACATATTCAGTGCAAGCAATCAAATTGTATTAGAAATCACCACCTACACTAAAATCAATGCATCTAGTGCAAGTAATCAAATATCATTAGAAATAAATATCTACGCTAAAATCGATGCATATAGTGCAAATAATCAAATAGGATTATAAATCACCATCTCCACTTATATCAATCCATCTAGTGTGAGAAATATTCTTCCCTCTCTCCACCCTCCATCCATATCTATATCCCCTCCATCTCTTCTTTTCTGTCTCTCTATCTCACCCCCCTAAACACACACACTCTCACAATCCATATATATCAATCTCTTTGTCAATCCCCTCCTCTCCCCATCTCTCTCTTCTTCCCTCTCTTCACCTTCCATCTATATCTCTATCTTCCCCCTCTCTCTCTCTCTCTCCGTCTTCCTTATCACTCACTCACTCTCTCTCTCTCTCCACCTTTCTCTCTCTATTTCTTTCTTCTTACCTCTCTCCTCCTCCCCCTCCAAGTCCATCTCTCTTTCCCTCCCTCTCTCCACTCTCTCATATCCTCTCTCTTCCTTCATCTCTTTCCCTTTCTCTCCCATCTCTCTCTCCCTCTCTCTCTCTCTTCACCCACCAACTATGTTACTATATCCCTCCCTCTCTCCTTATATCTCCTTCTCCCCCCTTATCTCCATCTCTCCTTATTTGTCTCTTTATCTCAACCCCAAACATACACGCTCTCTCTCTATCTCTCCCTTGTCACTCCTTCTCTCTCTCCACTTCTCACTCTCTATATTTCTTATTTCCTACATCTCTCCCCCTCCAACTCCATCTCTCTTATCGATCCCTCTCTCCTCCTCTCTCTCAAGTCCTCTCTCTCATCCTTCCTCTCTCTCTCTCTCTCTCCCCTAAATCCCTCTCTCTTCCCTGATCTCTCTCTCTCTCTCTCTCCAATACTCTCTCTTCCCCCATCACTCTCCTCCTCTCTCTCCCTTTCTCTCCCACCTCTCTCTCTCTATTTTCCCTCCAATCCTCTCTCTTCCCCCATATCTCTCTCTCTCTCTCTCTCTCTAATCCTCTCTCTTCCCCCATCCCTTTCTTTCTCTCTCTCTTTCCACCCCTCTCTCTCCAACTACATTACTATATCCCTCCCTCTCTCCTTCTCACTTCTTCTCTCCCCCTTCTTTCCATACATCTTACTTTGTCTCTTTATCTCACCCCTAAACATACACACTCTCTCTCCATCTCTCCCTTATCACTCTCTCTCTCTATTTCTTCTTAGTTATGTAAACTAATGAACATAAATATGCATAAATATAAAGCAGATTATGGAGTAAATATGAAAAGAGGTTTTATTTACTTACCATACCTATAGTTTATTTATATTTTTATTTATTTACCATACCCCTTTTCTTTACTATGGTATTTGGCCCATAGGCTTGTTATATAATTAGATTTTTATTTATAATCCTATTTAATATATTGTTATTTATTTACCTTACCTCTTTATGACTCTTTTGTATTTATTTATTTACCATACCTCTTTATATATATTTTATATTTATTTATTTATTTATCATACTTTTTTATACCTCTTTTATATTTATTTATTTACCCATGGTATTTGGCCCATGGTATCAATATTAATTTGTCCCATGGTATTCGTCCCATAGGCTTCATATAAATAAAACCTCTTTTTAAAGTTTTTTTAAATATAAAAAGGTTTATGGAATAAATATAAAAATAATTTTTATTTATTTACCATACATCTAGTTTATATATTTTTTTATTTATTTACCATAGCTCTGGAGTAAGTATAAATTCATTTTACAAATATTTAATTAAAAGAAGTATTAAAAGATTTTGGATTTTGATTGTTTGTGTTGAATTAACTCTTTTCCTTTGATTTAGGAAATGGTATTGACTTTAGTAAAGAGTAAAGATGTTTAAAATTTTACTTAATTTGGAAATTCAATGTGGTAATTTTTTTTTGTTAAATGTAAATTTATGATCCATTCATTCAAATTCACGTATATAATTTATTATCCATTCAAATTATATAAATAATACATAATTGTATTACAAATTGATATATGTTCTAGCTCAATGCGATTTTTATTTTTTATTTTTTTATTTTAATTTGAAACTTAAGTTGACATTTTGTATGAGGAATCGGGGTCATACTGGGCTGTAGATGTGCCTCTCGGCACAAAAATTTTGTATGAGGATGTGACCCACCTGACATCGGGGTCATACTGGGCTGTAGATGCGCCTCTCAGTGCAATAACCAACGCTTTTATCAAAAGGATTTTAAATAGACCTTTGGTTCCGGCCCCACATACATAATCGACGGCCCAATCAATATAATTTAAAAAACTGGGGCCCATCGCTTACGATTGTTTCCATCCGACGGCGGAGAACACATCGCTCGGCATTAGATGATCCGATGTATATCGTTCGTTGATGATGCACAGATGATAACGTGCGATGGCGCACCGTACCTTGGGTAACTTTCGCGCATCTATAGCAAATGAACATCGTCCGATGACCCCTTCCCAGATCAACGGTGCTTATCAATATTGCTGGGCATCCTGGGTCGAGAAATAACGCGCGATGGCACACAGTGACAAGTAGTTTTGTGGAGTTGTACAAGGACGCGTGTCGCGTGTTCTATGGAATCGCTCCCAACCTCTTGAAAACTGCTTGCTCGTCGAAGGTGGTGCGATAGAAACCACAAACCACCTTTACTGTTTACTCGGTCACGGTTCCGCTCTTCCACGCAGGGTTCCGTCGCGCTTCCGTTTGTTATGTTCCACCTCTTTCCTTCCAGGTTCCGTTCATGATTCCAAAGGGTTAGTCCGTGTTCCACCGAAAGTTCAATGCCAAATACTCTGTTTTAGTTCTTTCGCGTTATAACTGGTTTGCTCTCGCTCCTCGTTCCTTTCTCCATGAAAGCCAGTCAGCTCCTTACTAATAGAGTAGACCCTTCCATCATATATTTAACGAATATATATAACTCCATTGTCTACCAGTTTGGATACACTGTCAACCGTATTAACATCGGTTCCTCGATCAACATACAGAGCACAGGGTTTCTTACGGGTGTCAATTATCCTTCATCGGGATGCATACATATGTTCACACATGAATTAACTCGTCCTTATTTATATCGATTCTCCATTAAATACAGAGCTTGCCATCAAGGACAATCATATAATAGGATACAAGAAACATATTGCCAACATTGTCTTTAAATAATTTACTAATTATGCGGGTTTGTTGCATGTTGTTTATTATTTCAAACCAATAAATAATGGCCTTACTATTGTTTATTATTTCACAGGATTCGTAGGATTCATTTGATTCTATGGTCAGGTCTCTGAAAAAACCAATTAAACACTTAAATAGTCAAGATCTAGAAGACAGGCTTTACCCCCACCATAAATTGTTGAAAAACCGGCCTTCAGTTCAGCTTGTTGTGCTGAAGACGAGGGTGGATTTTCATGATCAGTTGAATGAAAATGAATCAGATATTCGGGATGCTTTTGAGGGCAGATCCATAATCCCCATAGATGAAGATCCCATTGCTGCAGAATTTCTGTCTGCGTTGAAGCACAAGTATAGTGTTGTATTGGAATACAAATTAGAGGACAACTATACCAAGTCTAAATCATCTGAATCCAGTTCTAGTGCTCTTGAACTTACCGAATTAAAGCCAGAAACATGATTTACAATCTCTAATGGGAACGGGTATGGTAGTTCCAATATTGGATTGGATGTCCGGAGCTCTGCAATAGGCACTGGACCTGATCGTAATGAACCCCAACTAATTCAATGTGATGAAAATATGGACTTTGATGATGATCAGGAAAACAATCCAGAGCATTTTGGCAATATTGAAGAAACTGAAGAGGTTTCATGTGATCGATTGAATCAACTCAGCCATAAGACATCTACTGCAGGCTGGTTTGTATCAGAAGGAGAATCGGTTTTGCTTTCCCATGATGATGGATGCTGCTCTTTTCATGATATAGAAAATTCAGAGGTGTGGAGGTTTTAATTATTGTACTTAATTTTGGGGTTTATGGGTGTTATAATTTATACATTTTGGTATTTTCTATTAGAAATAGGGAAAAGCCTAGGGGTTAGATTATTCTCATGGTTTAAATTTCTATATTTGAAATAAAATTCACCAATTTCTGTTTAAAAAAATGATTTGCCTAAATATTTGATGCAGTTTAAATAGGATGTAGTTCATTTCAAAGACTGTTGAAATTTTCTAGAAACTATGATTGGGATTTAAAGAATATTTATGCACTCTTTAAATTTTCCCTTAACATAAAGGGCAGTTGATGTATGAGTAATACTCAGTATTGTTATTTTCCAATCTCCAGGAGAAGGTTGAATATAAAGCTCCATATGGGCTTACCCCAAACATGTGGGGTGATTGTTGGTTGATCAGAGCAGCTGGTTCAGATGGTCGCTCTGGTAAATATGTTGTGGCAGCATCTGCAGGTTGTACATTGGACTCAGGTTTCTGTTCATGGGACTTTTATAATAAAGACATTATGGCATTCCATACTGAATCAGAGGCCTTCACTTCAACGTCCAGTACCATCTCTCCAGTTTTGGCAGAGAGGGATGTCTCGGGGAGAAATTTTGGCTTTGAAAATGTTGTGCCAGAGAATCAACATTGGTGGTACAGGCCATGTGGGCCTCTTATGGTATCTACTGCCAGTGCCCAAAAGACAGTTAATATTTATGATATTCGTGATGGAGATCCTGTGATTACAATGTGTTTGTTTTGAAAGTTTAGGTTTCATAGTAAATCATCAATGGGCTCTAAAATAAGGCCACATTGAAATCTTGGATACATGTTTCATGCCAAAATCGGTTGTATCTTCCATAAATACACAATCTTGGACCACTCTGTATAAATCTGCTTCTTGGACAATATTACATCTCCCTCATTATACAGGTGGTGTTCTTACATGCATAGCAAAGGCATTGTTTTGGCAATCATTTTTAAGTCACTAGATATTGTGGGTACAAGGATCTAGGGTCTCCACATGAAACTGTGTTGCCCGGAGACTCACTCTGCCTGTCCTTAAATTTGTAAACATGGTAGTATGCCAATGCTTCTTTCATTTTGTATGCATAAGACAATTTTTTGTCAAAGTCCATAATTGTTTTTAAGTTTTATCCATCCCAGTTTTGTTGTGAATGCACGGGTTTTTGGCTCAACACATATCTGTTATATCTTTGTACTTTTCCTTTACTAACTATTTGAAATTTCTAGTTATATTTAGAGGTGTCTTTTAAGGGATGAGGGGAATTACTTGGATTTAGTGCTCCCAGGCTTATCATTTATTCTCCAAATGAAGCCCTGTAATCTGTAACACTATATGGGAATGCAGCTCACTTGTTAAAATATAGTTGATACAATATGTTGTACATGAAGCCTGGAATTGTGTACATTCCTGGAATATATTAATTTGCAGGCATGCTTAAAAGAGATATAGGGTTTGATAAAATCAAAAACCCTGAACATGAAGAAAAAAAAGAGGCAATTATTTTATACAGATAGAACCAAGACACTATCTCCTCATTAATAACAAAACCTGAGTCCAAAAATCATATGTACAAATTCTAGAAGTCGAAAGTTGAAAATTTCTGAAATGGAACCAGGCCCTTTTCAAAAGAATAAATTTAGTAAAAACGAGGGTGAAGAAAGTTATCTTATCAAAATTTCCACATACCGTGTTAGCAAGGAATAACTACGAGTCCTGAGTAGTGAGACTGAGGAATTGCTCTTTTCCTGCAGGTTGCAGTTCTCTTCTCCAACACGATGAAAAGAAAATTCTTAGCTTTGGAGTCTGAAGCCCGAGTCACAACTTGGAAGTTGGTAAGGAAAATTATCAGGGTTGTTGCCAGTTGGCTTGGAGTTCGCAGCCTCATTAATTTTATTTAATGCATTTCCTTCAATGCTGCAGTTGTCACTGGCCAGCAACCTTTACAATAAAATTTATTAGACCCGTCACGCTACGAGGAAAATTTGACGTGATCACTGATCATTGATTTCTTATTGTGATAACAAATATTGGAGATTTACTGTCCTGTTTTAAAGTTTCATTTTATTTTTTTATTTTTTATTTTTTATTTTTTATTTTAAATTGAAACTGTCGTTGGTATACCAACGCCTTGTAAGCGTCGCTCTTCTGAAGTTTTGAACGATTTCCATTTTCGTCGGTCTTGTGACGTCCGTCGATATTGCGACAACTCTAGAAACGTCGGAAGAGCGACAGCACAAAGACGTCGGAAGGGCGACGTTCAAAATTTCGGACCACATTTCGTCGGAATTGCGACAGTTATTCCTGGCGTCGATATTGCGATGCTTCTGGAAAGTGTCGGTCTTGTGACACTTTTGCAATACGTCGGTCTTCTGACACTTTTGTATGGTGTCGGAATTGCGACAGTTTAGACACGTCCGACCAACAGTAGTCTCAAAAGAAGGAATTCGAATAAACCCACTGAAGGTACATTCCATTCTTGATTTTCCTGCACCATCAAACTTACTTCAGATACAGAAACTTCAAGGAAAGGCTAACTTCCTGAGAAGGTTCATTCCAAACTACCTCGAAATGGCTAAAGGATTTACTCGATTATTGAAAAAGGGAGTTCCCTTCCATTGGGACCAAGTTGCGCAAGCTTCTTTTGATGTTGTCAAGGACCATCTTGTCCGAGCGTCATTAATGTATCCTCAAAATTATTCAAATGATTATTTCCTATATATTGCCACGGCTGAAACGACGATCGCTATGGTTTTGTTCCAAGTAGAAGAGGGAATTGAACATCCGATCTATGATTTGAGCCATAATCTCAATGATATGAAAGTTAAGTACTCGTACATAGAAAATCTTTCCTTGGCAGCTATTCAAGCTGTCCAAATATTTCGCCATTATATCCTGCTCCGAAAAACAACAATAGTTTCAGATTGCAACCCCATGACTTACATCTTATCACGTCAATTGTTGGGGGGAAATATTCAAAATGGATCGTCATTTTGCAAGAATTTGATTTGGAATTCATCAAATCCAAGTCAAAGAAGTCTTTAGTTTTTTTTTAGCTTCTCTGTGACCTTCCCTATGATAGTACTGCAACTACGTCGGAACAATCTATTCCAGACGAGTCTCTGTTTTTGATCGGATCATCTGATCCCTGGTATGGAGATTTCATCATTTATCTACAAACCCAAATTTTCGACCTAATACCTCTCGCTCTGATCAACGACATATTCGATAACAAGCCAAAGATTATCTGATCGTCGGCGATACACTTTATTGTCGTGGTATCGATACAATTTTAAGGAGGTGCCTCGCTCATGAGGAGGCCGAAAAAGTATTAAATGATTGCCATGCTGGGGCTTGTGGTGGACATTTATCTGGTTATGCTACCGCGCAAAAGATACTCCGCGCCGGTTACTTTTGGCCTACTATTTTTTGAGATTGTATCCTCGCAGTCAGAAGTTGTCTTGCATGGCAGATTTATGACCGTAAAATCCGCAAGCTGCCAGCACCAATGCATCCTGTTATCTCTGCTAGACCATTTATGAAATGGGGTATCGATTTCATGACCTGTAACCCTCCTTCGTCTAAGGGGCATGGTTATATTATTGTCGCAGTTGACTATTTTACCGAATGGGCCGAAGCGATGCCTACATTCAACAACACAGGACAAGCAGCTGCATTGTTTTTCTTCAATCATGTCATTGCACGGTTTGGGGTCCCACAGGCTATAGTTACGGATCATGGGAAGCATTTTCGCAACCATATGATGTCTGAATTGACAGCTAAGTTAGGATTGTTGCATGATAATTATACTCCTTATTATCCACAATCAAATGGACAAGTTGAGGCTATTAACAAAATTCTTAAATGAATGCTTCAACGAATAATAGGAGTCCGTAAAAGGAACTGGCACTTGATCCTATACTCCGCCTTGTGGGCGTATCAAACCTCGGTGAGAAATGCGACCAGATTTACTCCTTTTCAATTGGTGTATGGTATGGAAGCTATCTTACCAATCCAATGCGAAATATCATTGTTAAAACTCGCGATAGACTTGTTACCTGATACCTCTGAAGAAGAAGCGCGTCTCCTTAACCTCATCCATCTATATGAAACGCGTCGTGAAGCCCAATTGGCCAACGAAGTGAATAAGAGACGTATAAAGGTGCAATATGACAAAAATTTCTAGCCTCGTATCTACTTAGAGGGTGACTTGGTCCTTCTTTATGACCAGGAAGCTAATAAGATAGGTACAGGGAAATTCGAGCCATTATGGCATGGCCCCTACATTGTCAAAAGAGTTCTTGTTAAGGGTGCCTGTGAGTTAGTTGATTACGATGGGATTCCATTGGCATAGTCTAGAAATGGGTTGTATCTTAAACGTTACTATGCTTAATCATGAGCATGGTAATTTTTTGTATTATATTGTTTATATGCTGTTGATTTGCATTCACTATCTAAATTTGTTTTTTAGAGTTTTCTTAACGTTAGTAATCCGCTTTACGTTTCATCACAGATGATTGAATCTTCGGAACCATTTGTTGGATATACTGATGGTGCTAGTCGTAGTACGCAGAATCTATCCTTTGCAGCGTGGGCCATTTTCGCTCTGAACGACAAGTTAGTGAGTTTTCAAGGGATTTGTATCGGTAGATCGACGAATAATATCGCTGAGTATAATGCGTTGATTGAACTTCTCTCTGATGCCATTTCATTTGGTATTAACCACATAATCATCAGGTTAGACTCACAACTTGTGGTACTACAACTTACTAGTATTTATACTGTTAGAAATCCAACACTTCTTAGATTGTTCCTTAGAGTTTGAATTTTGGAGAGACATTTTGATTACATTCAATATCAACACATTTCTAGAAATCTGAGCACTTTAACTCATTCATTAGTTAATCAAGTTTTAGACAGACATTTGTGACATAGGTAAAGAAAACATTCACATCATTGAATAGGATTGCACATTAAACATAGGAAAAAATTTGAAAACATATAGATAGATAGTTATAGGTTTTTTACAAAATTTGTACCCAAGAAACGTTGGTCATATGACCTAAAAATGTATGCAAAAATTCATAAGTAAACTAGTGGTGCTCATGATAGCACACTATAGATCTAGCAATCCTACAAAGCAACCACATCCAACGGTTAGGAACCCCAATGGTGTGTAGCTGCAGTCGCATGGGAAGCTCTTTGATCCAGCAATCCGGAATCCCGAAGGTCAACCCCTCTATGTGCTACTGAATCTTAGCAAGAGTCTCATCCATATCAAGCTCCTGAAGGACTGCTCTGCCGACAGCCCTCTCTACTGGTGCATTCGCTTCGCGCTCTGGTTCCTCTACTGGTTGAACGCGACCGATATCTGCATTACATTAAACATTTAGTTTAGTCTTGGAAAGAAATCAAAACACAAAAAAATTTGTATAAACCTTATAAAAATAAAAAAAAACATGGTCAAATCAATCTTACTTATTGCACCCCACTAAGCGCCTTCTGGTAAAACTAGGTCTGGATCTCCTCGAAAGTCGATGCCTGCATATGCATACTCATCGATGGCGATGATCTGTCTCCTAAACCAGGAAAAGAATTCAGTCAAGAACACAACGGTCGATTGGCCTGAATGCCAACCCATGAGTTCTACCCATCTCTGCATTCGAGGATCTCTAGGACTAGATATATCCAATGTTACATGTTGTGGCTACATCAGTGGAATCCGTTCCAAAGCGAAGGAAATGAGAATGGAACCATAACTGAAATTTTTCTTCCTTCCTCCCTTTGCTTTATTTAGTTGTTCCTTTATCTGAGAAAGAATAGCTTCAGACCAGTTGAAATTTTTTGGCTCTAAACATTACAGCGCATACTGCATATATGATCTGTTCGCTACATGGAGTGTAACGGTGCCAACTAGTTTAGCGACCGTGAATAGGATGGTTCTCAAAGGCAAATCCCTAACATCACGGATGTTTATTTTTCCATATTTGCTAGGTTCTGACCTCGGATAGCAATACTGCATAACATAATCCCTCACTGTTTCTCCTCCAACGGTAGATCCTATGAGTGAAATGGGCAAACCTCTCCTCGAAAAACCTGTGAGAAAATACACATCCTCAACTGTTATGGACAACACTTGATTTTTTATGTGAAATTCCTCTATCGCTGGATCCCATGCTCGAACAAGGAACTCTAAGAGTTCTATCTGTTGCCTCATTCCTGATAGTTTAAAGTACTTAAGTAGCCCACAATCTTTCAAAGCTCTTACAGTACCCAGATCATTCAAGGCAATCATATCTTGTTCTTCGTGTTCTCTCTCTCCATGTAATCGTCATTATAATTCGATGGAAACCTGAAAATCAACCATAAGATCCATTAGATACCATTCATTGCAAAAAACTAGGAAAATTTTGAACACAGCATGAAAACAAAAAAACTTCAACAGCGCCCAACGCACTCTCTGGGCTGAGATAGTGCATTGCACATACAGGTACACTTCACTGTACCTGCTATGCAATGCAAGTTTCGACATTCAGGGGTGCGTTGCCCTCAATTTTGGCAGAATTTACCCTAGGGGCCTGAAAACCCTAAAAATTTGCAAGGAAAGGTAATGAAATGAATACTGAAATAAAGAGGAGGTTTTTTCTACTGACCTGGATCAAACGGCGATGAAATCTGTCCACTAAAACGGCCACAATCAACGACTGAAGTTTGAGGGAAAAATCAGGTTCAGAGCTCCAAAATGCAAATGTTAACTATGGAATGGTAAAAATGAATAGTGAAATTGCTTTATATAGTTATTTAATTACTTGCAAGTTAAATTTATTGCTATGACTATAGTTTTATTATGTTTTTATCATGAAACAGGTATTTTTAGTCCATTTGATGTTGTTCTGAACAAGAAATACAACTAACGAACAGGTTAGTTGTGCAGATTTATTTCAAGAAGGACTTGACCACAAAGCATACTTTTTCTCCTTATTTTTCGAGCTTTGATAAAAACGAAAAAGGATTTGAAGCGCACTTTTATCTCTTTTTCGAGCTTCTATAACAGCAAAAAAAGAACCTCTGGAGTCTTCTTTCAGCTCTTTTCAGACTCCGATAATGTGAAAAGATTGCCGAGCACTTTCCATTTAGAGCTCGTTAAATTAAATGAATTGATATCTACTCAGTATAAGTTTAACCCTTTTCCGGACTGAGATGGATTAGTTACGAAAAAGGAATACCTTGGTTAAACATGACCAAAGAGGTTCTTTCAAATATCATTTTACACTTTTTTGGATCTGAAAGACAAATTTACGAAAAAGTACTTTTGGATTCCTCTTTCATCCTCTTTTTTAGACTCTCTAAACACGAAAAAGGACCAGGCTATCACTGTCGTTAAGCTCATTAAAATGTAAAATAGCGACGGCCTTGTTGATCATGGCAAGAATCGAGTTTCATTCATCGCTAGACTCGTTAAATTATTAAATAGCGATACTTAATTCTTTGTTCACCCGAAGGGTTGAATTATATATCAAGTAGATGCTATACTCCTCAATCTTGTTAAAAAATAAAGAGGTACTGGTCGACAAAAGACCGGGGAAAATTTGGGAAAAGCAAGCAAAGTTTCTTTTTGGTAGCAAGTTGCTCTTGAACATGACACTTCTTTCACTCCATGTCCGTGACTGTTTGGGTTGGGTAATCATCTTGACGGTTCATTCACACCTATGGTTCATCATACCTTCACTTCGGTTTTGGGTCAATGCTGCCAACTCATCACAGTGTCGCCGATATGTTCAAGAGAAGTCATCCAGTGATTAAGAACTCATCCATCAGCAATACTCATAAACCTTCATTTTCATGACTGTCATCCCTGAAAACTGCTATATCAAGTCAAACCCTTGTCTCCGAAATCAGTAACTCCAGTTTTACAATAAGGTGACTTCCTGTCGACTACAAATAAATATCCAGGAAGTTCACTTAGAAACATCAATTCTAGTACCATGAGGCTTGTTACAGCATCGACAAGATCCTCACTTCCGGACTTTTGACCGAAAGATTTTGTTTGGCATTCGACATCAAATCATCTATTCACGCCTTATGAAATGTACCGCAGTACCTTGAGGGCCATTGAAATTAATGGTGGTTCTCTCGCGTTTGTTAAAAACTTTCATTATTGGCTGGTAATCAAATGATGTCTTTCCATGTTTGACGACAAATCGTATATTCGCATGGCTAGACTTGTACCCAAATGATCGAGTGAATGAGATAAGAAGACCCCGGATCTAGTTTTAGCCATCTGGGTTGCAATTTTAGGATTGTTGTACACATCATCTGTACGGTGACCTTACATACAGATTGTCATGAAAACATGGGCCTATATCTGTAGGCGATGTCTGCATCTAGGCAACATTCCAATGTAGACGACTTTCTGAATTATGTACATGTTATTAGATTGTTATATGTGCTAACTATGGGAATGCCTACCCTCAACAATTATGATCAATAGAGGATTTATCATGATGTAATGTATTGTAAGATTGATGCAAGTGACCATTCCGCTTTGTTTTCAGGCTCATCACAATGTAAAGCATCTCAATAAAATGTTCTTATTATTTGGATCTCATGCTTTAGGGGGCAATTGTTATCGGTCAATTTGGGCACCATTCCTAATGACCTGGTTAACCGGGCATCATCTCGAGGACCAATGATCAAGGGTCTATCATTCCCTATCATCTTAGTTGCTATATTCCCTAAGATAGGAAGCAACATGAATCAAACAAAATATTTTCATCAAAGCAAGGCTTTTCTATGGTTTGAAGCTTATTATTAAACATGTGGGAGCTCCCCAACGCAGGCTCTAAGGGGCCTAAGTGCGTTGCATATGCAGGTATCCCCATTCAAGGCTGCTATGCAAATCACTTCCCAACATTCAAAGGTGCGTTGGTCAAATTGGGAGCGAAATTCTCATTGTTCTGGAATCTCCACTTGGCCAGTGTCTTCTAGAAGGGTTCACATGTGTCAAGCTTCGGATCCAAGTGTCCATTTGACATCTATATGAATGGAAACATGTCTTACCTATTTTTGGAATTTTATTGATTACAAAACTGCCTACAGTTCCTCTATAACTTGAACACAGATCTAAGTGTTTTGGAGGAAGAATTTGAGTAGGGAAATGCTAGAGAATTTTCAATAGAGAGTTTGGTTTGTGGAGCTGCTGCTGGAGAGACTTATGCTGTGATGAGACTTGGGAACTTTGCTGGAAGGTCACGATGAATCAGTCATTAGGTTGTAACCTCTCCTTCTATCATCAATAAAGAGTATTTGTTGTTTTTCCCTACATGCATCCATGTTTACTTTGATTTTTCATGTTGTAAAATCTTGGTTGATGAATGTAGTTTATGTTTAACTGATTTGGATAATTAACTTGAATAGATATCTATATTATTGAATCTTCTACTGTTTTAGTGTTCTTTCTTGCAGGAAGCATTCATCTATTTGAAACCGCTTGAATTTGAAGCTGTAGTGGAAGCGACAGAAAGGAGCCATTTGGAAGCGACTGAAACAAGTAAGCATCCAATCCTCTCTGTGTATCTTTTCTGAGTTAGGAAAAAAGGTAGTGTAGTCTTTCACCTGTTTTTCTAGACTAGACACCAATCTAGGGAAGCAATTTTTGTCTGTAGATTACAATTCTGGCCCAACACGAAGCAAGAGATGAATGGAAGAAGGACGAAGAAGTGTGGACACTCATTCAAAAGTTGCAGCAAGATCCTAGTACATCTGATACATTTAGTTGGAAAACTGATTCATTATGGTACAAAGATCGCTTATATCTTTGTAAGAATTCCCAACTAAAACAAAAGATTATTTTGGAATTGCACACTTCTCCTTTAGGAGGACACTCAGGATTTTTAAAAACTTACCACAGGGTGAAGAAAGAATTTTTTGGAATGGCCTTAAATCTGATATTCAAAAGTTTGTGGCAGAATATTTGGTTTTCCAATAGAATAAATTTGAGACAATTAAGACCCCAGGTCTTCTACAATATTTATTCATTCCAAGTCAACGTTGGGAGGAGATTTCAATGGATTTTATCACAGGTTTACCTAAGTCCAAAGGAAAGAGTTTCATCGTGGTGGTAGTTGATAGACTTACCAAGTATGCACACTTTGGTGCATTATCTCATCCATTTAAAGCAAGTACAGTTGCTACTACATTTATGGACACAATTCAAAAGCTACATGGAAACCCAAGGGTTATTATGAGAGACAGAGATCCCAATTTTACTGGAAATTTTTGGACGGAGTTATTTTCTTGTTTGGGTACTCAATTAGCTCATATCTCATCTTATCATCCTCAATCTGATGGTCAAATTTGTTAGGATATTCCGACACATAGGAAATAGTTAAGAATAACTTAGTCTAGTGTAGAGTTAGGTAAAGTGTGTTTCTTTACCATGTACATTTGTAACTTATAATCCGATGGTCATGATATGTAGTGATCCCACGGTTATCTCTCACCTCGGTATTAACGACACTTGATCCGTGGCTTAACACCTGATTGGTCCATGATCTCTATTTAAAGAGCATGGAGGGTCATTTGTCTGGTAACCGTTTATGAGAGAAACATATGTAACTTTTCTTTTATATTAATAAATTCCCTGAAGTGGCTACGTTGGCTCAGGGCATGGACTGTTTCCCTCTTTGAGGGTTTTAACCACGTGATTATACTGGTGTATTGATTTGTGATCTCTTTGTGAGTGGTGACCTTTGGTTCTTGATCTACGGAACTTACCCTGTAAATTCCTACATGGTATCAAAGCTTGGACCTAGGTTCGATACCCCCGAGCTTCGTTTGAGGGGTGTATTGATTCCCCGAGCTGTGTTTGAGGGGGGGGTGTTGGAGTAATCACCACACCTCTATGGAATCCATAATTTCCACCCTGGAGATCCTAGTTACCGGTTTGGAAGTTTACCAACACTTGCGATTTTTGGTGTAACGAAAAATCTCTACATGGTATCAAATCTATTTTGAGGGCCACGTCTGTTGTTGATCAAAATATGAATCCGGTTTGACTGCATGCGAATGCCGTTTTGTAGATCTACTATTTCTAAACATTTTTTGGCTTGGAGAACTGCTTGGTTGTGTCCGGAGCGTCTATTATAGTGAGGAACACCTTTCGTTTCATGCGAAAAGGTTTCTGGCTGCCCAAGTTATGTCAGTTTAGATCTGGAGGTATAAAACATCTATTTTGTAGTTATATTTGCTAATAGTTCTGCTTATTTCGGTTTTTTTCCTGTATTAAGGTTTTATTTATTTGCCAAATCTATACCCTCTTCTCTATGTATGCTCTTTTTTGTGCGCCCCGTGCGATCTTAGCAAATCAGAAACAGGAAAAAGGGATTTTTTTTGCTACGTATGCTCTTTCCCCGCGTCTTTGTGCGATCTTCGGAAATCAGAAATAGTGAAAAAAGTGATAGTTTCCAGTAAGGCTAACCGAGAATCTAACATTCTATCATAAGGCTTTCAATTTTGTTTCTTGTGCTCATTTTTTATGCAGGAAAAGGCACACACACCTCCAACAACAACAACAACAACAACAACAACAACAACAACAACAACAATAATAATAATAATAATAGTCCCCCCTTCATCCTTTCTAAAATAACATAATCCTTTTACTATCTCACTTGGTGAGGGGTTAGTTTATGAGAATAGAGGTCTTGGGTTCAAGTCTCCTTCTCAAGCTTTTTTTGTAAAAAGTTTTTGTTCAAAGGGGCGGAATTTTTTTTTTAAAGAGCCGCACTTCATCCCATTCCCATAATTATTCGGCATCTACAACCGAGTTTTTTTCAAAAGGCATAACGTCTTCATTTGGAAGCCGTTTTTCGAGCCGTTTTTTTTGAAACGGCCTAATTTTTCGAGAGATTTCCATTGGAGTAGTTAGTTTTAGCTTTTCTCAGCTTTAGTTTTTAAAAAAAAAATGGAATGTGCATGCTTGGTTATTCTTAACAGCACCAATTATTTCCAATGGCTACCTCACATGGTAGATATACTTAGAAGTAAAGGGCTTTATAGAATAGCCACAGGGCTAGAAACTAAACCTTATGATGATGATAAAGTTGCTAAATGGGAAAATAAACAAGATCAAGCACGAGGGTTGATAGGAATGTCCATTGCTCAAGATCTTTGATTTCATATCCTTAACATTGACACCCCTCATTAAGCCCTGGACAAGCTAAATACTATCTTTGGCATTCAAAATCAAATCAGGGCCCATCATCTTGAAAATGAGTTTCTTACTTTGGACCCCAATAATTTCTCCTCTATTGAAGATTTTTTGTCCAAATTCAAGACCCTCAGAGTTCTTTTAGAAGGTTGTAAGGTCAAAAAGGAAGATGGTAGCTTCATATATTGCATTCTTGCTAAGCTTGGCCCTGCAAAATCTATATTTGTTTCCGCCTTCCATTCCACTAGAGAAGCCATCATTTCTTCAGGAACCACCTACAAGAATCCCTCTTTGATGCCTTTTGTGATTCTTTGATAAGAGAACAAGAAAAAATTTTACACCTTGGTCTTATCACTGCTGGAAAAACTTCTAAGAAAGCCTTAGCAGCCCAACATCAATCATATCAAAAGAATCCCAAGAAGCAGTATCCTAAAAAGTATGGTTCGAAACCAAACAAGGGTCCTAAGCAATTTCAGCCACAAACTGAAAAAGCAACTCACCAAAATGATAAGGCATATAAAAACAAAGGAAAGAAGACATATAGACATTGCAAATTTTGCAATCATGATGGCCATTTAGAGTCCAAATGTTTTAAGAAGATGGAAGCCTTAAAAGCAGCAATGAAGAAGCACAACATCAATTTGGAGCACTCTTCACCTTCATCTTCAGGCATGGCACTTTCTGCTTGTGGTTTTCAAGCATCAAGATCTGGTTATGCATTAAATGTATCTTCTTCTTCTCCTTCTCATGAGTGGCTCATTGATTCTGAAGCTTCTTACCACATGGCTAAAAATAAATCCATGTTTTCTTCTTTAAATGATTGTAACACCAAACATATTTATGTTGGTGATGATAGATCTCTTAGTGTTGTAGGATCTGGAACCATTCATCTAGATAATGGTCAGTTTAATGACGTACTATGTGTTCCTACCTTGTCATGCAACCTTCTATCTGTTTATCAGATAACTCATTCAGATGAAGGGAAAATAGTAGAATTATCACCTCATGATGATGTAATCAAGGACCTCAAAGATCCAAAACATATTTTAGCTACTGGAATTGCTGATGATTCCACAAGGTTGTATAAGTTTGACAACTTTGGGTCATCATCTCTTCCCTCTGTTTTTGTTGCTCATAATGATGATGTGAGCAAACTTTGGCATGAGTGATTTGGTCACTTAAACTATCGCTCTTTAAAACTTTGTGTAAGGAAAATATGGTGACAGGACTTCCTATGGTATCTTGCCAGGATGGTGTTTGCTCTAGATGTGTACTTGGAAAAAATCATCAGATAGTTTTGACAAACGTGCCTCTTGGCACACTTCAGCCCCTTTGCAGCTTGTGCACAGTGATTTATGTGGTCCACTTCATGTTTTTTATTTCTCTGGTTGCAAGTACTTCTTAACCTTCATTGATGATTTTTCTAGATGCACTTCGGTATATTTCTTAAAACTCAAGAGTGAAGTTTTTAACATGTTCTTGGCCTTTGAGGCGTTTGTTGAGAAATAATCTGGACATCAAATTCTTAAGTTAAGATCAGACAATGGTGGAGAATATGTTAACAAAAAATTTATCAACTTCTACATTGAGCATGGCATTTAATTGCAACATTCTGTTCCATACACTCCACAAAAAAATGGTGTAGCTGAAAGGAATAATCACACCTTAAAAGAAATGGCTAAATGTATGCTTCAATCTAAAGGACTTGGTCTCAATTTTTGGGCAGAAGCCATTAACTGTGTAAATTACATAGTAAATCGCACTCCTACTAAGGTTTTAAAGAATATAACACCAGAAGAAGCTTGGAGCTCAATCAAACCAGATGTAAGTCTTTCGTGTTTTTCAAATTGATGCTTGGGCCCATATTCCAGATGCGAAACATAAAGCCTTAGAACCTAAGTGTGAAAAATGTATTTTTGTTGGATATTCTGAAGATGTCAAAGGATATAGACTTCTTCAACCCAAATCCAAAAATATAATCATTAGAAGAGATGAAAAGTTTGATGAAAATATATCAGCCTGCGAGCCTAGTTCGACGGGTGTGCCACCTTTGGCCTGCGAGCCTGATTCGACATATGTGCCACCTCTCTCTCTCTCTTCTATTTTTAATAGCATTCCTTCTAGTTCAGATGATGACAACGAGGATGACAATCCTCCTCCAGCTCATGAAATTGTTCCTTATACTCCACTGCTTCCAAGATGGGTCCGCTCTACTCGGGATGCAACAGGTTCTCTTACAGGTGACCCTGTCGATCAACGACGTACACGTTCTCAGTTCGAAAGAGCCTCTTCCTTATTGTCTCAAGTTCCAGAAAAACTTGATCCAGAAACCGTTGAAGAAGCCTCCGGTCATCCAGATTGGGATGAAGCTATGAATGAAAAGTATCGTTCCTTATTGGCAAACAATACTTGGGATCTTGTTCCTCTTCCAAAAGGAAGAAAAATTTTCAGATGCAGATGGGTTTACAAAACAAAGTTTGGACTAGCTGGAAAATTGGATAGACATAAAGCTCGTCTTGTCGCTAAAGTTTTTTCACAAGTTAAAGGCATTGAATATACTGAAACCTTCTCCCCTGTTGCCAAAATGAATTCTATCCACCTTGTTCTTTCCCTTGCTGCCTCCTTTAAATGGGAATTCCATGAGATGGATGTTAAATCCACCTTCTTACATGGATATTTTCATGAAGAAATCTACATGGAACAACCCCCTGGCTTTATCCAAAAAGACTCTATCCTTGTTTGTCACCTTAGGAAGTCTCTCTATGGTCTCAAATAAGCTCCTTGGGCTTGGTATGCCAAAATAGATAGATTTCTCTTAGATAATGGCTTTTCTAGGTGTCATTCTGACACACTGTCTACACCAAGAATGTGGGTAATTCCTTCACCATCCTTGTTATTTATGTTGATGATCTTATCCTTACTGGTAGTGATACAAACCATATAAACCATGTGAAGTCTAGCCTCAAAAAGAAGTTTGAAATGACAGACTTAGGACACTTTCATTATTTCCTTGGTCTTCAAGTCTTGCAATCCAAGGAAGGCATTACCCTCTCTCAATCCAAGTATGCCTGTGATCTTCTACACCACTTTCACATGGAAAACTGTAAGCCTACCCCTTCTCCCTTTCAGTTTGGAGTCAAGCTTTCAATCAAATGTACTACCCCTGAAGTTGATGCTACCTTATACCGTCAACTTGTTGGTAGAATTTTGTATCTAACCCATACCCGTCCTGAACTTTCCTTTGTCGTTGGTCTTGTCGCTCAGTTTATGCACCAACCTCATGAAAGTCACTGGAAAGTAGCTAAAAGAATACTTTGATATATTCGAGGTACAGTTCAGTTCGGGATTCATTACAGTGCAGGAGAATCTCCCTTGTTGATTGGTTTCACTGATTCTGATTTGGCTGGTGACCCTGATGATCGGAAGTCCACTGCAGGATATGTATTCACTCTTGGTTCAGGACCTATTACTTGGTCTTGTAAGAAAAAAAGTTCCATATCCCTTTCTTCAGCAGAAGCAGAGTATCGTGGTGCAATTGAAGCCAACAAGGAAGCCATGTGGCTTCGTCAGATCCTGTCTGAATTTGGTCTTCATCAGCAGCATCCAACTACACTTTGGTGTGATAATCAGAGTGCCATTTAGCTATGTAAATATCCAGTTCAGCATCAGCATATGAAACACATTGAACTCCACATACACTTCATCAGAAAGCTCATTCATGATCGTGTTCTTGAAGTGCAGTATTGGCCGACTAATGATCAAGTAGTCGATATCTTTACGAAGGCTCTCATAGAAGCGAAGTTTACCAAACTTTGATCCATGCTTGGAGATCAGGAAAGTTGTCATTAAGGGGGGATAGGCTCTAATGCCTCCTTCCTTCTCCTATTGTGTCACTTTTGTAAATCCTTCAATCCTATCCCAATTTGTTCTTAAGGGGGGATGTTAGGATATTTTGACACATAGGAAATAGGCTCCCTTTGTCTCACCTTTGTAAATCCTTCAATCATATCCCAAGTTGTTATTAAGGGGGGATGTTAGGATATTCCGACACATAGGAAATAGTTAAGAATAACTTAGTCTAGTGTAGAGTTAGGTAAAGTGTGTTTCTTTACCATGTACATTTGTCACTTATAATCCAACGGTCACGATTTGTAGTGATCCGACAGTTATCTCTCACCTCGGTATTAACGGCACTTGATCTGTGGCTTAGCACCCGATTGGTCCATGATCTCTATTTAAAGAGCATGGAGGGTCATTTTCCCGGTAACAGTTTATGAGAGAAACATATGTAACTTTTATTTTATATTAATAAATTTCCTGAAGTGGCCATGTTGGCTCAGGGCGTGGACTGTTTCCTTCTTTGAGGGTTTTAACCACGTGATTATACTGGTGTACTGATTTGTGATCTGTTTGTGAGCGGTGACCTTTGGTTCTTGATCTACGGAACTTACCCTATAAATTACTAAAAAATTGAGATAGTAAATAAATGTTTGGAAGGATATCTTCGTTGTTTTGTATTCGATAAAAAAACACATTGGGTCAAGTGGTTACCTCTCACTGAATGGTGGTATAACACTTCCTTCCATACTGCAGCAAAAATGAACCCATTTATTGTTGGAAATGTTGTCATTGATGGCAAAGGACAACAGAGAAGAACAGAGGGAGAGTACATTTACAGAGACAGGGCAGCAAAAAGAGAGGTAGCAGAGGTAGCAAAAAGATACCTACCTGCATAGAGAGCTTCATAGGCTGCATAGGACTGTAGTAGAGACATAGTAGAGGAGAAGGGCCAATTCTGTGTGGATAATACATGTAACCCATAAGATGGGTGTAATTAAGACTTTGTGATTTGTTTAAAGTCTGTCTGCGCATTCAGTAGTGAGAATGTGTTCCTGATGAATCCTTGTAACCAATACGAACCTCAGTGATTGAGTTATATGTATGTAGGCTGTTGAAATCTCAGTGGAACACAAATTAACTAGGCAAAATTTATGAGCAATATGACTACAATTCGAACCTCGTGTTGTTATGAACTCTGTAAGGCAACTGGAATACAGGGGAGTCGAACTTTACTACCTCTGAGCTTAATTCGCAGATTGGACCTGTGTTGAATTGAACCCGATGAAATTTGATTGGAGGCAACTCCCATTCTCATCGTTTAACCGACATAAGTGAAATAGAGATGCGTATTGTTGAAATAGGCAGAGGCCGAAGCTGTGTGTGGACAGAAGCGAGTTTCATTGAAGGCGAAGAGCGGAATTCATAAATAATAAAGGCAGATGGAACCCTAAGGGAGAAAGCAGCAGAACCACTAAAAAGTGAACAGTAAAGGCGGGTTTCCGGTTTTCATCGCACTGCCTTCGTAGGGTGAGCGGTATTCAAGAATTTGGAGCGATTCCATTGAATGCTTGACACGTGGCCTCAAGCGGTCTGGAGAAACTGCTCTCATCGCGCATTATCGTTCGTGCATCTAAGCCAAGTGATATCCGTCGGATCACATAGGGCAAGGTGGCGTGCTCTCCGCCGTCGGATGAAAAGGGCGACATAATGCCAAGGTACGTTATATGATTAGTGGGACCATCGGACCTTATGGCCTATTGGCTTGTTTAATCCAAAGTCAAGATTTAATTAAGGTGCGAATGTTGTACACATATGAAGGTCAAGTGCTGAGCACTATATATATCGAACTATTGTGATTATGTGCATTTTAATCTACGCGACACTTGTTGATTACCATTAGATCAATTGGATGGGGCGCGAAGAGATTGTGACCGTCGGATGAAATGGTATGTATGCGTGGGTCAAATATTGTTTTATTGTTGGTAGTTGATTTGTAATCAAGTTGGGGCTATATATATATACAGTGTGTGAATAATACGCGAAGGTTCATATGATATAGTTGGATGCCATGGTATTAAATCCACTAATCCGAACTTAGTTTATGTGATATATTGCAAGGTTGGTTGAACCAAAACCAAGCTGTAAAGTTGAATGTACAAGGTTTGTTAATGAACGCTGAGTCAATGTATGCAAGGGTATTCGAACATTGGCTGGGTTTTATTAAAAGAACATCGTATATGCTTGAGGGTTTATAACCTTATTAAAGGAAGGTTCCACACATTATTGAAATTGTCAATTGAGATTATTGTGAGTTGCCAGAATTGTGGATTTGTATTGGAGGCAATTTTTGGGATGCATTTTAAATGCACAGAGAAAGTTTAATTAGACAACTTTTGTATGTAAAATGACTGCATCCATGAAATGGGCTTTTACCACAGATTTGAAATAGGTGCATACAGAAGAGCTAAAAGCTAGGTTGATTGGGTTCCTTATATATGAGAGCATATTATATGCATGAGTGTTGCAGCTATGGGTTCATAATAAGTTATTAACGGTGGAGAAGTCTTAATGGTAGGGAGTTGTAAGAAGAGATTTCACGTAATTAATTTACCCTGTATCATAAAATAGGTATATATGCAGCAGATACACAACTATAGTGAACTTGGAGAATATGGACCTGACAGAGGTAAAAAGAGATTGCAGAGTTGAAGAAATGTGCAGCAAAGGGATTCAAAAGTGCAGTGAACAGGTGGAATATGCAAAAGACAGTGAAAAAAGTATGCAGGACAGCTGCATGAGTGCTACAGAAAGGACAAAACCAGCAAGCCAAGGGCTGAGCGAAGTTTATGTATTGAAACTGAAAATATAAACGTTTTAATTGTTTTTATATTGTTTGTGATGCAAAGGCAAGTATCCAAAGGAAAAAGAAAAATCCCATTGTAACCTTGAAATTTGTACATATTGTTATATTTTTAATGAGTTGGACAAAGAAATGAGAAGGCAGAAGTCAAAAAGTCATGGCTGTTCACTCCAAATACCTTGTGAAATACAAACAGTCATGTGATGAACCCTATATATAATATCAACTTGATATGCATAAAAGAGGTTAGAGAGTGTAAGGATAAAGAATGAAAAATATAGAAGATTGAGGCAAAGAAGATAAGGAAGAGAGGAGTAGAAAGAGATGCTATAGAACAGAGCTGATATCTGAGGTAAATCAGCAAAAATTTCTTTTGATAAATCGAGGAAGTTGGAGCTTCCCTATCAAGTTGAAGTTTGATAGCTGTCAGTTGTAGCTGACTGAGGTTGGAGCCTCTTGTAGGTTGGTGCCTGCAGAAAATTGAAGGGAGTTGGAGCTTCCTTGCAAGTTGTAGCTTGCAGAATTGAGGTTGGAGCCTCCTGTAGGTTGGTGCCTGCAGAAAAATAGTGGTGAGAGGGAGTTGGAACTTGCCTTTGCATCACAACAATAATAATATGTGGTTTTCTCCCTTTATGGGTTTCCACTTATATCTGTTGTCTCTATCTGTGTTTCCTGTGTGCTGAGATGATTTATCAAATTTGCTTAATGTTTGCTGCTCTCATAATAAGTTTGATGTCACATTAATTTAATACTTGCTGCAACATATTAAGACTATTCATATACTAAGGTTGGTTATCAAAGTAAGATGTAAATAAGCTGATGAAAAATTTAAAAAGCTCATGTATGTATTGAACTGATTCACCCCCCCCTCTCAGTTCAACTAAGAATTCAACATTTATGGCACTTTATGGATATCATCCACCATCCATCACATCATCTTTAAGAGAAAATTCAAAGGTTCAAGCAGTGGAAGATCACATCGAGCATCAACAAGAAGTTCTCCAACTCTTAAAGGACAACCTGAATTTGGCACAAAATCGAATGAAACAACAGGCAGATCAAAATTGCAACGAGAGAAGTTTTTATGTAGGAGACTGGGTATTTTTACAGCTACAACCATACAAAAAAATGTCCCTCAAGCAAGCTAAGAAGGATAATAAATTATCTCCAAAGTACTATGGCATACAAATTGGAGCTTCCTGCTTCTTCACGAGTGCATCCAATTTTCCATGTTTCATGCTTAAATAAGGTTATAGGTGAAAATACTCTAGTTAAAACAATATTCCCAGAACTGGATGAGGAAGAAAAAATCATATTGGAACCTGAAGCAGTCACAGAAACAAGAACTCGACAGCTACGAAATTGATCAATTTCAGAGTATCTCATCAAGTGGAAGAACTTACCCACTGAAGATTCTACATGGGACGATGAGAATTTTATACAGAAGCACCCAGAGCTACTCAAGTGTTGAGGACAACACTTTTTTGAAGGAGAGGGGCATGTTAGGTCCCTATATTACTAGTATAGTCCCTTATTGTTGTTAGTGTAACCCCCTTATTGTTATTATTGTACCCCTGTAACCCCCATATTGTTGTTATTGTGCCCTTAAATTATTATTGTTAGGTCGGCTAGGATTACATTGTGGCCCCACTAGGATTACATTGTGGCCCCATGGACTCCTATATATAGAAAGGAGGTTTTGTAATTTGTATCATCCAAGAATTGTTCATTCATGTAATGTATTGGAGGTTGCCCCCTTGAAGTGGCTTATTTCTAAGGCGTTGATATCTATATTCTTCTATTTTTGGAGCTGGTTTCATAACACAAGAAGCATAAAAAAGGACCATCATCAAAGAAGCATATGATTGTGTCAATAATTTGAAGTAGTCAAGAAGCATAACAAAGGACCCTCATCAAATTGCAAGATCAAGTAGTCTTCTTCATGAAGAAGCAACATTAACTAGGTTCATCATTTAAAGGTTCATTTTTTAATGAAAATAATTGTAAAAAAAAAAAAGTACATATGTATACATAAATGATATAAACATGTAAATAAATATTCTCAAATGTACACAATAGTATTATAAATTTTCATTTCCAATTAATAGATGTTGAAGATGATTCTAGCTCACTCTTTATTTGCATTATCATAACTTTCTCAAAAGCTCCTCCTGAATCTAAAAATGAATATGGAATGAATCATTGCACATTATGATAAATATTGTATTTAAATGACATTTGATCTATGAATAAAAAAGAAAATGGGATCTCTTCATATACGTGAGAAACAAATAAATGATAGTTCTTGTAAATTATTGTCACTTATTTGACTTCAAAAGAAGAGCCTAGAATATTACAGAGAATATGAAATTGAGTGCAATATCTATGTGGGAGAGTACACAATATCTAAGAGGGAGAATACAATATAAGGAAGGATTAAAAAGAGTAACAAGAAGCTTATGATTGTGTCAATAATTTGAAGTAGTCAAGAAGCATAACAAAGGACCATCATCAAAGAAGCATATGATTGTGTCAATAATTTGAAGTAGTCAAGAAGCATAACAAAGGACCATCATCAAATTGCAAGATCAAGTAGTCTTCTTCATGAAGAAGCAACATTAACTAGGTTAATCATTTAAAGGTTCATTTTTTAATGAAAATATTTATGAAAAAAAAAAGTACATATGTATATATAAATTATAAAAACATGTAAATAAATATTCTCAAATGTACACAATAGTATTATAAATTTTCATATCTAATTAATAGATGTTGAATATGAGTCTAGCTCATTCTTTATTGGCATTATCATAACTTTCTCAAAAGCTCCTCCTGAATCTAAAAATGAATATGGAATGAATCATTGTACATTATGGTAAATCTTGTATTTAAATGACATTTGATCTATGAATAAAAAATAAAATGGGATCTCTTCATAAATGTGAGAAACAAATTAGGGATAGTTCTTGTAAATTATTGTCACTTATTTGACTTGAAAAGAAGAGCCTAGAATATTACAGAGAATATAAAATTGAGTGCAATATCTATGTGGGAGAGTACACAATATCTAAGGGGGAGAATACAATATAAGGAAGGATTAAAAGAGTAAGAAGAAGCATATGATTGTGTCAATAATTTGAAGTAGTCAAGAAGCATAACAAAGGACCATCATCAAAGAAGCATATGATTGTGTCAATAATTTGAAGTAGTCAGGAAGCATAACAAAGGACCCTCATCAAATTGCAAGATCAAGCAGTCTTCTTCATGAAGAAGAAACATTAACTAGGTTCATCATTTAAAGGTTCATTTTTTAATGAAAATATTTATGAAAAAAAATTACATATGTATATATAAATTATATAAACATGTAAATAAATATTCTCAAATGTACACGGTAGTATTATAAATTTTCATATCTTATTATTATATGTTGAAGATGATTCTAGCTCATTCTTTATTGGCATTATCATAACTTTCTCAAAAGCTCCTCCTGAATCTAAAAATGAATATGGAATGAATCGTTGTACATTATGATAAATCTTGTATTTAAATGACATTTGATCTATGAATAAAAAAGAAAATGGGATCTCTTCATATATGTGAGAAACAAATAAAGGATAGTTCTTGTAAATTATTGTCACTTATTTGACGTCAAAATAAGAGTCTAGAATATTACGGAGAATATGAAATTGAGTGCAATATCTATGTGGGAGAGTACACAATATCTAGGGGGGGAGAATACAATATAAGGAAGGATTAAAAAGAGTAACAAGAAGCGTATGATTGTGTCAATAATTTGAAGTAGTCGAGAAGCATAACAAAGGACCCTCATCAAATTGCAAGATCAAGTAGTCTTCTTCATGAAGAAGAAAAATTAACTAGGTTCATCATTTAAAGGCTCATTTTTTAATGAAAATATTTATGAAAAAAAAAGTACATATGTATATATAATTTATTTAAAGATGTAAATCAATATTCTCAAATGTACACGGTAGTATTATAAATTTTCATATCTAATTAATAGATGTTGAAGATGAGTCTAGCTCATTCTTTATTGGCATTATAATTACTTTCTCAAAAGCTCCTCCTGAATCTAAAAATGAATATGGAATGAATCATTGTACATTATGATAAATCTTGTATTTAAATGAAATTTGATCTATGAATAATATTGAATGAATCATTGTACATTATGAAGAGTCATGAGATCCACATTTCCACCATACTATTTGCAAGTTCTATATGAATATATGTAGTCTAATAACTAATCAGTTATGATATTTGTGTAAATATGAAAACGGTTCTATGATATAAAGGCAAACATGGGATCAAACTACAATGTTACATTTCATTCCATCACTACTATTCCTCTAAATCCTTTAGCTTTGTATTATGAAAGAAAATTTATATATGCTATGCTATATTTGAATGCTAGATTTAAATGTATACAAATGGTGAATGGTTAAAGTATTAAAGTAGAAATTGGTTGTAGGTATTATAAAAGATAAACTTCATTTGCAGAAGAAGAATTAACATCACATTCTTCATATCTCTCCAAGAGGACTATATTTATCACAATGTTTTGAGTAGATCATGAAGATAATAAAAAAAATACATTTGGAGAAGGAAAATAAAGATCTAAATGCATATGACAGTCAATAAGGTAGTGCATAAATTCAAACAAACAACGAAACAAAGCTCAAATAAATACTAATATTGCAGGGGAATTTCATACATGCAATAAAAAAACCAGAAAAAGAGGGAAACAAAAAATTTCACAATCAGATATCATTGAAAGAGATACCACTAGTACTGATATATTGAATAACTTCATACATTGAACTACTACAAATGGAAATGAAGAAACAAACATCAATAGACTCTAAATGGCCTTTCATACAATTATTTTTTTGACAGAACCCTTTAAGACTAAGACTAATGCCCTACAATGAAGTTTTCACATACATCTAGAAACAATAAAAAACAATTTATGTTCTAATTAAGAGAAAGAAAGAACCAACAAATATGTATATATCTGCAAAAATCAATGTATCTACATAGAAGGATTGAGAAACAAACAAAATAAAAGGGATTAGGACACATTAATCAACAAAAAATAAATAAAAGAGATCAAGGCACACTAATTTAGGGTAAGAGGAGTTTTATATTGGGAGGAAAGTTAAAAAGAAATTGTTTCAAAGAAGCATTGGGAGAGGGTACACATAATTGGGCGAAACTAAAGTGTACCAAGTTGTATTGTAATTTTTACCTCCAAATTGTAATTAGTTGGAAAGGACAAAAAATCAATCCATTGATGATTGATTGGGGCTCGGGTCATGTTTATAGAAAACAAGATAGATTCGAAAAGTGGTATACCCTTAAAACAGAACAGATTGGAAAACTGGTATCAATCTAAAAACAAACAGAACAGATTGGAAATTTGGTATCAATCTAAAAACAAAACAGATTAGAACACTGGTATCAATCTATGAATGAAAAAACGTAATAGATTGGAACACTGGTATCAATCTATGAATGAAAGTAAGTAACTGTTTCACATGTCATGGCATTCATACCCTCTCACGCAGCAACCAAACAACTATATTGTGTTCAATCATCTGCTTGCTAGGACACATTGCAATAACCCTAAGGAACATTCTTGTTGATCCTTCCCATGTTTATCTCACAAAATTATATCAGGGAATCTTAGGATTTGCATAAGCCAAGCAAGGTTATTGATTGGTGTGATGCTTTTGAATTAAAGATATTGCTTATATTTGAAAATATTGGTGTTACTACTTAGCTAGTTCCCAGTGAACTAAAATAAGTAAAATAAATTAAATGCACATTGTGTTAGCTTGTAACTAGTAAAAGAAATATGAAAGAATAATGAATAATTTGTAAATAATAAAGATATAAAACGAATAGATTTAGAGTAAATAGGTGATTGTGCCCAGTCCATTCTTACTTATACATTTCTCTCCCTGTATATCTGCTATTCTCAATGCTTCTGGACATTGTGCATCATAACTAAAAAAACACCTAAATCCACATAATTTTTCTTTGTGCTAAAACCACTCCTAGTTCCGAAACTTGCCTAAATCTCACCTAAATCCAAATAAAGAAATGTGAAAAAATAGACGTGAATAAACCTTTTAGAATATTAAACTAAGAATTACATTACTGTATTAATATGATTTCTAATAACCAAAATCATCAAAAAGATTTGGTATCACACTCCGGCCTTAATAGCTGTTTGTGATAAGTAAGTCCATTCTTACTCATGTCTCTCCCTGTCTGTCATTCTCCATTCTCTATTGGTGTGTAAAAGACCATGTACACCAGTAAAAAAACACCTAAATCCACATACATTTCCTCTAGGCTAAACCCATGCCCAGTTCCCAAAACCCTCGATTCATGTATCATCGTTGGACTATTACTTTATGTTTGACCATATTTGGAATTTAAAAACCAAAGTAGATCCATCTGGAAATCATGATCTTACTCGCTAATAGTAGGTATTAATTGTATAAAAGGAAAAGATTCAAAGAACTTTTGAAGTGATTTAAAGATCAGAGTCCCAAATAACTATATGTATGAAGAATGGAGCGAGAAGTTCATACAGGGAAAAGTATACTATGCATGGATGTTTAAAAAAATATAAACAAACAGAATAAAACGAACATTGTCTAGAATGTGTCCATTAAGATGATACCCTACTTAAACAAGGAGAAAATATTCAGTCACGATTTAGGAAATCTGTTGAACTTAGCATTCACAATATCATATCCAACATTAAATCATGAATCAAGAATATCTCATCAAAGCAATCAAAGAAATCAAAGTAATCTCTCTTAACTGTATTGGCAAACACCTCAGCTAATTCATTTCATGGTTTTAGATTACCTGGAGATTCGCTCGGCGCAACTCCTGAGTAGCAATCCGCGGGCACCAAATCAGCAACAGAGCAGCAACAGCGCCACATAAATGATTCGCGGGCACCAAATCAGCAACAGAGCATTAGCAATGCCATAGAAACGAATAGAAACGAAAATTAGAGCAGAATCCCGCGAAAAATATAATATGAGAACAAAGACGCGCGAAAATGAGAAAAGTTCACGGGTGATATATTTATAAAATATGAGTTCAACCGAACTATTTTAAAAGTTCAGACGAACTATTAGTTTGGCCGAACTAAAACTTCGGCCAAACTATTGTTGCCGGTTTTCCCATCTCCGGCCAACAATCTGTTTTCCCATGCCGTCAGTACATCGTCAATCTAAATGGTAGAACGAGTTCGGCCGAACTTTTGAGAAAGTTCGGCATAACTATTTCAGAAAAATGTTTTCCGCCCCTGATTCTCACAAAAGTGTAACCCAACTTCACATTTTCACCCTACATGCATTCCATAATTGTTCGAATGTAGGAATATCCTTCCAACTATTGATTCCTGATGCAAAGGCACTCCAAGATGTTGGTAATCTTAGAAAAAGAGTACTCATGAGCTCCTTTTCAGGTACTATTTCATCCATTTCCTGGAGTTCATCTCTGATTATAGCTATCCTTACAAAGAAGGATGCCACAACATCATATTTTTTCATCTTCATAGTTCTTATTTCATTCTTGAGGCTTGAAATTTGACCAGGGTTCTTGATTGTGAATAATTTTGATAGGACCTCATACATTTCTTAAGCAGAATCTATGGAATAAAGTTGTCCTTCATTCCATCCACTATTACGCCCATGGCCAATATTTTTGTTTCTTTGAACTTTTCTTTCTCTCCTTCACTTGATTCATTTGTAGGCTTCTTTACTTTTCCTTTGACTAGATCCAAGAATTTATTCTTCTCGAGGAGTAGATCTATCCTCTTTTTCCATTCCCTTTAGTTGGAGGCTCCTTCTAATTTTTTTTATCCCTTCAATGAGTTAGACATGGTTCTTGAAGATAATAGGCTTATATCCTTATATGATACTTTTTTTAATGACCCTTATTCAAATTCTTAAGGATCCTTATTCTCCTTATAGTAGATCTTCAAGATACCTTTTTCTTCTTCTTCACCTTAGCTCTGAAAAGATGTTGGAAAATCATAAAGACAAAAATATTTTCTTTATGTTGATAATTATTTGTGATATTATTATGTTCTTATTTTATCTTGATTCATCAAGAAATTACCAAAACCATAACACGAAGATCAAAGACACCAGATGTAGGCACACAACTAGGGAAAAACCCCTATATAGGGGAAATCCCAGTCAAACCTCTTCCTTCAGTAGTTTCACAAGACAAGACGAGATAATCCAAGAATTGTTGACCTAGACACAACCTTTATCCAATCACCAAGTCAACCCTTCCTTCCTCTTTAGATGATAAAATTCCAGCAAATTTGACCTTGCAGCAGCAAAACTTGGACTTTACAGCAGTATAAATTCGATCTTGTAGCAACATAAATTCAACTTTGCAATAGAAGAACTCCGGCCTTGCAACAAAAAAACTTCGACCTTGCAGCAGCAGAACTTCAACCTTGTAGCAATAGAACTTTGAACTTGCAGTAGCAGAACTTTGACCTCCTGCAATAGAAATTTCAACTTGCAGTAAATCTCATATTTTTGATCCCAACATTTTCCCAGTAGGTTCGCATGTATGAGAGATAGAAGGCCCAAAAATTTGATCTTGAATTTCCCTGAAATTCTTCTCCTTCCTCTACAAATTCACACTTTTTATGCTCCTCATTCTTGTGTATGGAACTTGATTGAGTGTGTTGGGAAAAATACTGAGAGGGGGGGGGGGGGGGTAAATTAGTATTTAGAGCTTACTGATAATTTTAAATTTTTCTTTACTGAATTCCATACATGGCTTTGATGAACCCAACTCGCGTATACACACGCATATACCAACAAAAAATTGTGTATACTGATATAATTTATTTGTTAGAAAAATTTTCAGAAACAATCTTTAACTCAGCTTATCAGTCATGCATATGTTAGTTAAGCAGTAAATATGTGCAGTAACAGTAGAATAAATCATCACACAAGAGCAATACACATGAACACCAAGATTTAAGGTGGAAACCCAATTTGGGAGAAAACCACTGCTGCTGTTGTCTCTGTCTTCAATATTTATTATATGGAAAATTGTTTACAATATTGTACTGATGCAGACTCATATCAGTATGCAGGCATCTACTTGTAGAAGGTTGCAACCTTCTCTCATTTTCCAGTTGCAACTGGAAGGGAGCTACAACCCCCTGATCTCATTTACCAGACACTACTGGAAGGGACCTTCAACCCCCTGATCAGAACACCAGATCTTACTGGCAGGAAGCTTCTACTTCCACACTGAAGGCTTCAACCCTCAGAATCACTGCATACCACGTTTCATCAATTTTCATACTGGATCACATAGCTTCAACACAACCCTTCATAAAGATCAAAAATAATAAAATGTTAAACACACACATGGTGTATGAGAAGATAAAACACACAAATAGAAAGATAAGCATTCGCTGCATTTATATTACTCATAGATGTACATTTATATTACATTAATGTGACTCTTGGATTCATCTTCCAAGGTCACTTGGACTCCTTTGTGACTGTTCGCCTTCCACACCTACCCATAGAGGATTAGGTGTCCAACATCCCCCCCCTTAATCCAAACAGGTATGTGTGAGTCCAAGAAGAGAGTTGTAATACAAATCTGTAAAGTATGCATGGCAGCACTTAGGCTAAATCAGCTCTCTGAAATGTTGGCATAAAGAGGTGGTTTAAGGATGACCACCAACACTGGAATGCAATGCTTATTGTAGTTCCCAGAACTCTTCCAAACTGGCAAGAATATAAGGGCTTCTGCTAGAGGAAGTGTCCCTAATATTTGAAGAGGGAGACCTTCAACCTAAAAGAAGGGAAGTATACAACCTGTGATGGTTTAAGGATGACCACCAACACTGGAATGCTTGATGCATTTCCCAGAACTATACCAAGGCTGGCAAGAAGCTGAATTCTTCTACTAGAGGAAGTGCTTTGAATTATTTGAAGAGGAAGAATATGAACCTCACATAGAAGGTTTAAGGTTGACCACCAACCAAAGGCATGATCATGGGAATCTTTGTCTCTCGCTACAACTTTGAATCTGGAATGATGAATTATGGCTCAGGCTTGCTTGATGTGGCATCAAAGCTTGTAGATGACCACCATTTTCCCCCCTGTCAGGTACAAGGTGATATGATGACGAAAACTAAACTGCAAGATTGATCAATATTCTAGAACAAGTTATGACATGCGACTTAAACATCTTCTTGGCTGTTGATTCACATTGCCAGGAAGCGATCCATCCAAGATGAATCTTTGTTCTTGCAGGAGGCTTGTTTCTGAAGCATTTGTGTGAAGAGTGGGTGTGCCGACCATAGTGCTTGCATGGGTGAAGATCGAAACAATCATCTTTCATATGTCCAACTCGATCATAGTGTTGGCATTTCATAATCTGTTGTTGTTGTTGTGGAAGAGGAGTAGGATCTGGAACAGATGAATGTGAATTGTCATGAAGAACTTCGGCACTCTGAAATTTGATGGGCTTGGAGTAGTCCGGAATATGAAAGGACACATCTTTGTCATATCCAAGACTAGTTCTGTGCTTGTTGTGGTCAAGCTCTTCCCAAGTTCTGATGATGGGCTTTGGAGACGCAGGCTGGGTGTTTGCTTCTGCATGGAAATCTTCTCTTATACTGGGCATTGAATGTGAATCAACTGCAACATTACTGACTTTCTGTTTATGGGAGTCTGTTTCAATTTTCTAAACAGAAACAAGTTCAGAATGGTGACTCCGTTGCTGTAATTCCTCTTGTTGTAGCTGAGATTCAAGCTGCAAAAAAGTCGATATTTTCTTGTGCATTATGTAAGCAGGTCTGAATGTGAGAGAGAGCTTCCTTGCTCACTTTTACCATCCCATCAATAGTGGAACAAATTAGGCTATTCAATAACTTTAATGCATCATCAATTTGATCCATTTCATAACAATGTTTCAGTTACAAATGAACAAATATCTCACACAATGAAAAATAGCTGCAACTTTAAAATATAAACAATCCTTGACGCTTGTGAACAAAAATATTTAAAATCAAGACACTGCCTAGAATAGTTCAGATATTGACTCTCGACGGAAACTCCTCAACTAGTTTCGACTTTGCTGTAGTTGTTTCAACCAATTTTTTATTTTTTTATTTTTCTTTACTCAAACATATATACCATTATATATATAACCACCCCAAAAAGTACTTCATATCAATGCACAGTCAATGCATACCATTTTAAGGCAAAATATACTTGGAGGCACTAGACTTGGTATCACATCCAACCAAAACGACCACACTAGTATACCAAGATCAGTGTTTCCCTCAATTTTCACTTGCAAGGTAAGCCCATTCTCTTCAAAATTGTTCTCCAATACTTGAAATTCATCATTTGGAACCTTTCCTCAATTAAAATAAAAAAAGAAAACTATTGAAGTTTAAATATATATGTCCGATATATCATAACAGTTTCAAAATATCAAACTGTGGCGTTGGGCACGCAATGTACCAACAGATTATGCCATAAACAAGAACCTCAACAAGAGGCTGAACCGTCTCATCGATTCTCAAAGACTACTATTGAAATAGACTGTAAAAGTTACAAGTCATATTATATTCCAAAGCTAATAAAACCCAAATTTGGACAAGACAGAACATGTGTTCACACCTGTAGATAGTCAGCACTAAGGTGGAATTCCTGCCGCCGTGGAGGGGTTGAGGTCGTGTAACTCTGACCTGTATTTCGATGTTAACAAAGTAGAGTTTGATATGGCCTGAGAAGTGAGGAAAAAGAACTGGAATCAGCGTCGAACCCTATGTGCCTTTTCCAGCTGCAGAAGCGAGAACCAATCCGACGCAGAACCATAGCATCTCTACCATGCTTGCGGGAAGTGAAAGGGACAGGAGCTGCATCAGAGGAGGGCGCATCGGGAGGTATGGAGGGAGGGCGGGTCGTCCTGCAGTGCCGAAGGTGTGAGCTGGTGGGAGCAGAGGTGAGAGCCGGCGGAAGGAGGCTGCAGGATTAGACTTAGTAATGAAACGGTGAGCACAATCGGATGTCGAGGGAGAGTTGACCGACTGGGAGCGGATTCAAAATGTTAATAGCAAGTAGAAAATGTAATGGAGGAAGGCCGCTTCATAGAATTTTTGAGACTGTGTAAGACTAATACCAAATCTTGTCACTTAGAATGCAGACTAAGTAGTTCCCAGGTCTAATGATCACCCAAGAGGTCGAATATGTAGGTTAGAGCGGTGAGGAAATAGAGTGAATTAGGGAGAGCGCAGTAATGCCATGATTGTCAGGCGTTTTGTAGTAAAATAGACTGTCATCCTACCAACGGAGCCTTAGTGTTTTCAATAAACAAAAAACGTTTGAATATGCAGGTTTTGACACAAGTTTCTTCCATCTCAGAGAGAAAAGAATGAAATAATGAAATAATGTCTCAGTACAAAATAATATCAAATGTGTATCCTATTCTAGCCTGTAGTCTTCAAATTCGAGGGAGCCGAGCGGTTGGTAACCATTGAAATAGATAATTTGCAGGATTGACAAATATGCAGAGGCATTATTGCCACAGTAGGTAGGTGACATATATGTTAGAGGAAATTTTGGTAAGAAAGAGTGTCAAACGCAATTTCGGTGAGAGAGAGAGAAGTAATAATGTTTAGTGCGATTGAACAGATAGTGTTGGAAAAGATTTCCGGTGCAGAACTCTAGGAGGTAGGACTAGCAGTAGATAAAAGCCACAAAAACAAGCGGCTCATTCACATGAGCACTTAGTAGATCTCTGGCTCTGATACCATGTTAAACACACACATGGTGTATGAGAAGATAAAACACACGAATAGAAAGATAAGCATTCGTTGCATTTCTATTACTCATAGATATACATTTATATTACATTAATGTGACTCTTGGATTCATCTTCCAAGGTCACTTGGACTCCTTTGTGGTTGTTCACCTTACACACCTACCCATAGAGGACTAGGTGTCCAACATAAACTTCACCCAATACATCAAACTGAACAGTGAGATCACTATAATCAGAACACTGTAATAACCAGATTTCAGAATCAGTATGCAGAATCAAATTCAACCTTGAACATTCATTATCTCAAAAAGCATATGCTACTTTGCTTCACTGAACCCGCTTGTATACACGATTTCCTTAACACAAACCTGTGTATAGATCTGTGAATACCGTTTTTCAGAATATGGTCAGTCTTAGATCCTATTCTGAGGCTTTTAGTCAGATATCTTTTCAGAATGACAGAACCCTTGATAAGCCAGTCATCATAAAACATATTTACTCACTCATTGATCAGATTTGTACATAATCAACTTAGCAGCATATACAACATTCAAGCAACCAAGATCTACATGAAGACTTCATTGACAAACAACAGAAAAATAACAACAATAACAGAAAACCTCTATAATAAGCTTCATAAAATCTTGACTTCCATACGCGCCTTTTCTGAAACAAAGCCGCATATATATACACTTTTACTGAGACGAACTAGTGTATAGATATGTAAATATTAATTCTGCAGAATGTTTCAGATCTATAGAACTTACCCAGATTTCTTCACTCCACTTCAGCAAACACGCGCCAGGTCTCAGATCTAATCATCTCTTCAATGGATCATGCAAGACATAGTCATTTCAGGTCTAGAGATCTTGATCTATCAATCTATCCAAGGGTGCATCATAGATTCATATTTATCAATAAATCTGAGTTCATCCTATGCAGATATACTTTAGAGAGAAGTATTTAGTGACAGCCCTTACACATGCACACCTTTGTACTATGATCTTCTTCTCCTTATATAGATTTAGCCTTTACCAATACCATGAGTCAAAACCACACAGCTGCCGATGGTATCCTTGGATGAAATAAAATTAATGACATGGCGCTCAAACCTATAGGCCAGTACCATGGTAATGCCCCCTAGTATTATCATTTTGGAGTGCAAAAGGCATACGCGACTTGGATCATTATTATCCACGTGTATACGCGACTTGGATCATTATTATCCACGTGTATACGCGACTTGGCCTGAAAAAACCCATGTATAGAATCTTCAATATGAATATTAGCAAAAATTGTGTTGGACAATACACATTTCTTCTGATGGACTTCTGAGCTTCTACTGAAGACATATACTACATCTTTTACCAGAGAGTTTCCATCAAGGACAACATATTAAGACATAGGAATCATATTGCCAACAATCTCCCCCTTTGGACTTGATGGTAACCATGTTGGTGTTTGATCACCACAATAGATAGATATGTTAAACATAACCATTATTTAAACACTTCAAACACCCAAAATCTTCTTCCCCTTTGACATCAAGAGCAAAGGGCACTATTTTGACCATGCTCCCCCTGGTTGCATGTTGAATCTTCAGATATTTTCAATGAAGTACATGAATCTATAACTCAACCAATTATGACCTTTCCTATCACCATGTGGAATTACAAAGTAGAACATGTCCTTACATGACTGAATAGAGAAATTTACACCATGAGTGTCAACATTCCCTTTTCATCAAATGGAAATGACATGTCATGAACAGGACCAAAAGATCTCAAGAGAGAGATCATATATCAGAAACCAATCAGAATGCACACAATGCATCATTAACATATTTGACTCAACTACCCAACCAAGTGGGTTTATAAAGTAGAACATGTCCTTACATGATTGAATAGAAAAATTTACACCATGAGTGTCAACATTCCATTTTCATCAAATAGAAATGACATGTAATTAACAGGACCAAAAGATCTCAAGAGAGAAATCATATATCAAAAACCAATCATAATGCCAACAATGCATCCTTTTTAGCAAGAAAGGTGCTCCCCCTAATTTGATGCATCCTGAACACCTTCAACGACCAATTCATCAAATCATATTCATCAAAGAATGGCATATAAATATGAATACTGGAACAACAAAAAAGAGTACTTAACAATACCAGAAATGTTCTGAGTGGTGACCCAGAGAATTTCTATCAGAAAAACCCATACGCAGTTTTATGCACAGAAACTCGTGTATATACATGATTTATATTTATGAAACCAGCGTATCAAATTTAAACTTTTGAAATTAAGCATATTTGATCAGAGAGGCACAAACAACTTCCAGCTTCTGTCTAAGATATTCGAATGCTTCCATGGGAAGTGGTTTAGTAAATATATCAGCAACTTGTTCTTTGGAGGGAACATAATCTAATTTAACCTTTTGTTCAAGCACTTGTTCACGTAGGAAGTGATACTTGATAGGAATGTGCTTAGTCTTGGAATGCATAACGGGATTCTTTGAGATACTAATGGCACTTGTATTATCACATAAAAGGGAGATGGGAGGTGAACATTGGATTTGAATGTCTTGTAGAGTCTGCATCATCCAAAGCAGTTGTGTGCAACATGATGTGGAAACCACATATTTTTCTTCTACCGTAGATAAGGCAATATAACTTTGTTTCTTGCTGAACCAAGATACTAATCGTGGCCCCATATAGAATGCACCTCCACTAGTGATTTTTCGATCATAAACATTTCCAGCCCAATCTGCATCTGTGTAAGCATGAAGAGTGAGATCAAAATTCTTTGGATACCATAAACCAAAGTCTTGAGTCCCTTGTATATATTTGAATATTATTTCTACAGCCTGAAGATAAGACTCTTTTGGATTAGCTTGGAATCGTCCAACAATCCCAACTGCATGCATGATATCTGGTCTTGTCCCGGTTAGATAAAGCAAAATTATAATCATGGATCTATATTCTAGTTGATTCACCGTGGGAGAATCATCATGAGAACTGAGGTTACATCCTGTTACCATTGGCCTACTCACAGGTTTGCAGTCTTCCATCCCATACTTCTTCAGAATTTTCTTAAGATATTTTTCTTGTGATAAAAATATGCCATTTGTTGCTTGTTACACTTGTAAGCCAAGAAATAATGTTAGTTCCCCAAGTAAAGACATTTCAAATTATTTCTGCATAACATAAGAAAATTTCTGAATCATGGACTCTTTATTACTTCCAAAAATGATGTCATGAACATATACAACTACAATCACCAGATTATCATTCTCTATTTTTATGTATGATTTACTATCAACAGATCCCTTTGTAAAACCTTGTTGATGAAAATATTTGTCAAGATGATAGTACCATGCCCGAGGAGCTTGTTTGAGACCATATAAAGCCTTTTTAAGTTTGCAAATAAGTTTCCATCATTTCCCAGAATGAATCCTTCTGGTTGTTCTATATAAAATTCTTCTTCTAGATCCCCATTGAGAAAGGCATATTTAACATCCATTTGGTAAAATTTGATTTGTTGAAAACTTGAAAAAGCAAGAAACATTCTTATGGCTTCAAGTCTAGCTATAGGAGAAAATGTTTCTTCAAATTATATACCTTCTTGTTGAGCATACCCTTTAGAAACAAGTCTAGCTTTGTTTCTAATAACATCTCCATTTTCATTTATCTTGTTTTTGAATATCCATTTTGTTCCAATCACATTTTTATCATGAGGTCTTGGAACCAATTCCCAAGTATGATTCTTTTCAATTTGGTCAAGTTCTTCATTCATGGCTTGAATCCAACATTCATCTTTGCTAGCTTGATTGACATTATGTGGTTCAATAGTGGATAGAAATTCCAGATAGCTAGAAAATCCTACAAGATTTCTTCTTGTTTGGACACATGATCCCTTTTATCCCAAAATTTGAGATTCTGGATGATTCTTTTGAACATACCTAGATGGAGCCTTTTCAGATAGATCTTCTTCTCGTGCTTCATTGGGTTCACCTTCTATATTGTTTCTATTTGATGCAAGAAGATATACATCATCATCATCTTCATTTCTTGTTGGTATTTCCCTTTTAGGAGTTGAGAGAGACTCATCAATTACAACATCAATACATTCAACAATCTTCCGAAGTATTTTATTGTAACATTTGTATGATTTACTTCTAGAAGTGTAGCCAAGAAATATTCATTCATCTGCACTAGGTTCAAACTTACCAAGTTTTTCATCATTGTCCTTGATAAAAAAATTTCTTCTGAAAACTATAAAATGCTTTACGGTGGGAAGATTGCCATACTAGAGTTCATAAGGAGTTTTATCACTATTCACTCGAACATGAGCCTTGTTTAGAATATTTACTGTAGTATGTATTGATTCTCCCCAAAAGGTATTGGGAGTTCCAGATTCATCAAGCATAGCCCGAGCCATTTGTTGAACTGTTCTATTCGTCCTTTCTACCACGCCATTTTGTTGTGGGGTTCCAACTACAAAAAATTGTCTTTTTATGCCATGATGTTCACAGAAATCAAATAATTCATCTGATATATATTCTCCTCCTCGGTCAGATCTAAGACATTTGATTTTTAGATCTAATTCATTTTCAACCAAAGCTTTGAAGATCTTAAAATTTTCAAATGCTTCATCTTTATGTTTCAGTAAACCGATCCAACACATTCTAGAGAAGTCATAAATAAATAAAATATAGTATTGTTCTCTACGAGGTGAATTTTTCCTTACAGGACCACATAGATCAGTATGTATAAGTTCAAGAGGCTTACTTGTTGATCCTTCTTTAGCATTGAATTGCACCCTGGTTTTCTTACCAAATTGGCATTATTTGCATATGGTACTTTTTGGTAGAGTGATGTTGGGAAGATCACGAACAACTTTGAGTCTGTTGGATTTGCTTATTTGAGAGAAGCTCAAATGTCCCAACCTTCTATGCTATAACCAATTTTCTGAAGATTCACCCAAGTAGCATTGCTCTTGGCCACCTTTCAATACATACATATTGCTTGGTGTTCTAGTTCCTTTTATTACCGTTTTTCCTATGTCAAGTTCACATACTACAGATTCTTTTAAACTAAAGACAACTTCATCTCCTTGATCACACATTTGACTCACAATTAACAGGTTGTTCTTTAATCCATCCACATACATAACATTGTTAGCTTTCACCTTTTCTTTAAGAAAAACATAACCTTTTCGTTTAATGACAACAGGAGAGTCATTTCCAAAAGTAACATTCCTTTCTTTCTCTAGAGCATTGTATGAAAGGAGTTTATTTATATCACCTATCATGTGTTTTGACCATCCACTATCAATGTACCATTGATTCTCTTCCCCTTCTGCAAATAAATCTATACCACAACTTTCAACCTGTAAGTCCTTCTTTCTCCAAATCTTGGAATTTGTAGGTATATGATCTTTTGGTTGTAGTTTGCTCCTGCATTCAGGTTCTTCATGACCAAAGTTATTGCAATAAGCACATTCAATTTAATTTTGAAGAGGAGAAAAGTTGTTATAAGTATTCTTCTTTATTCTAGTCTCATTTCTTTGCTTTCTTGCTTCTCTGGTCATGATGGTTTTGTATGCAACACATTGAGCAACCTTATGACCAAAATTATGACATGAGAAACATTTTCCATTAAAGAAGAAATTTATGCGATCATGAAATATTCTATTTATGTTTACACTTTGATTGATATTTCTGTATATTGTTCTTCCTTGTACTAAAGTGATCTTGCTTTACCTGTGTCGTTTATTTGTTCTTTTGCTGAGAGACAGAATGTTGCAGGTTGGCTTTAGCTGCATTTAGATGGCTTGGTGTTGAATATTGAGATGGTTCTCCAATATATCCAAGACCTGTCTTTATAAGAGGAGAGTGTTGTACCTTGATAATTTCATCTAAGGTTTCAGATCCTTTAGCAAATCTAAGATTTAAAGTTTTCATTTTCTCAATTTCCTTTCTTAGACTTACTATTTCACATTCTAATTTTTCATTGTTCTTGTTATCTCAAAATCAGAAACTGATAGGCTGCTGATCAATAAGACTCTGAGTAACTATTTCAAACTGGACTTTTAGTTGAGGCTTAGCCTCCTCAACCTAAGAGTGCTCTCTCAATAAGTTTATGATTTTCAAATAAGGATTAGATGGCTAAATCTATGAGTAAAATGGATAAAAATGGATAATTGGTTGTAAAAATAATCAACAAACATCTATTGGGCTTATGGAGTCAAGTGTGTTTTCACAAAACATGAATATCAATTTCATTTGGAAGTCAGGGCATTTTAGGGTTTAGATGCATCAAAGAATAGTAGGACAGAAAATAAACACAGTTCATGAACATATGAAGGAAGTTAGAGCACCTTCAGTGAATTCTAAGTAACATAAATTTATGCCACTGCAAGTAATTGAAAGAGGAAAACTATGAGAATATCACACAACCATAACCCTTTCTGAATCCTAAGTGATGAAACCAATATCTCTGTATTAGTATAAAAACATCGTTTCTGCTACAACAAAACAATATTCTTATTAATGAAATTTGCCAACCCTATTCAATTCGACTTCTTCTCTCTTATAGAGTCATCATTACATTTCTTGGATTCTCTCCACACACTTGAGAGAATTCGAATTTGCTAGCTTGACACCTATCAACTGCTAAAACAAACTTTAATTACATCTGACAGTTAAACTATCTGTTCTAGAGTCCTAATACAATTAGGAGTAAAACTCCTTCTTATGACTAAAAAAACCTTATCTGAAAATTAAATATTATGTTTGATAGCTGCTCCTCCATGAGGTTGAATTTGGATGTTGACCATTCACTTAAATTCACCCTACTGCTGATGATAAAATTGCCCTAGAAATTACGAAACATGTTTCCCTGTTTTTAGGCTTAGGATACTTTATTGATGATTTTTAAACCCTTTTGCTGTCAATATTGACTATTCCAGATAGGTGACATGTGCTATCACTTACTTGTAACCTTACCCTTCCACCTGTATAGAAATAAACCTTTGAAAAAGTTTAAAAGAGATGTGATGTGGTGCGCTACGAAAATGACAACTGTTTTCGTAGCGCATAATATGTATCGTTGTAGAACATCTCTTTAACACCCTCTTTCTTTTGCTTTAGAACCTGTGCTTTCATTTGTGACCATTTTTCATCCGTCAACAGCAAAAAAATTTGGAAACCAACCACTTTTACCCCCAAAACACTTATGAAAATATTCAAAATTTCACCTACAGCAGTTTCATAGCGCGTTACAATACTGTTGTGTAGCCTTCTTTTACACAGTTTTTTCCAAAAATTTGAGTTGTAAGGATATTTGAATTTATTCCATGATGTCTACAGAACTTATCAATCAAAATAAGTCATCTTTTAAATGTCTTCAAAAAGTAATTCCCTTCTTAATGAAAAAACTGTTTTAAGGGTTTATCACTTACTTCACTGTTTCATTACCTGAAAAATTGGTGTTGAGACAGAGCTTTTATCTTATCACCCATAATGTATTTTTCAAAACTGGAGGCTTTTGGATACCATGATTTCTTTAACAACGAAATATCTTGGTTTTTTGAAATACCTCTCCTACTGCCCAAAAACTGTCTTTGAACAACCTGTATAAAACTAGAAAATCCTGATTTCTGAAAATATGGCTTCAAAGAAAGCCTTGTATATACCAACCGGTAACACTTGTGAGAAAAGTGAGATAAGTTATTGTATCTGGAGATGTTATGAAGAGAAATCTCCTTCAGAATTCCAAAATACTTTTGCATGTGGCCAAAAACTGATATTGAAAAAGACTTCTAAAACCAGAAAACAAAGTTTTTCTCTCAATGACTTTCAGCAGTTTTGTAGCACAATTTAAACCATCAATTTCTCCCACCTCATAATGAATTGGAAGAAACTGAAAGAGGTTGTTTTATTTAAGTATGTTAGGAAGAAGAACCTCTTTCATTTTTCAAAAATGTGTTTTCAATTTCTTAGGAACCCCTCTGGAAAAAGATTACTAAAAGCTGAAAAACAGGGTTTTTGATGAAAAAAAGGCCGCTTCAGTGGTTTCGTAGTGCGCTACGAAAACATAAGCGTTTTCGTAGCGCAAGACAGGTTTTTACAATGTCTACACTATGAAAATGTGGTTTCGTGGCTTAATCAAATTTTTTTTCAAAATGGTTTAAAATTTGACTTTCCAAACATGGTATAAGACTGTCAATGTATGAAATAAGGTTGCTAGAATTTATTTTGTGAATGGAAATGAGACTCTAACCCTATCACTTAACCCCTAAAAACTTAACATGACTTCACACCTATCTAAAAACCATGAACAAAAGCAGAGTTGACACACTGATTCTTTGAAATTTTTTGGGTGATAACAATGGCTCCACTTGGGATAGTTTGCCCCTGTGGTACACTAAGAACTGGTAGCTCCAGTGCTGCTATCCATTCTTTAGAATAAAAATCTGAAATTTTGCCCAATCTTCTCCCCAAGCTTTAATTATTTCTGCAAGAAGGACTCAAACTGCACCTACTAAAATGCTTAGTCAACCTTGAGCTTATTCACATACTCCTACCTACCCTAGCAGCTGCAAAATCCATTTTAGCTTAATCAATATGAAATTTCCAATGAAGCCAATCATCAATCTGATCTAACACTTGAATCTCTTGACTTTGCTTGAACCAAAAGTGAACATGATGTTGAGATTACCAAAACAACTTATAATGTATCTGATCTTCATAATGCAAATGAAAATGAAACACTAGGATGCAAAGCTTTGCCATATATTCAACTATAGGGTCAATGAAAACATGGTCAGTTTGATGCTTCTCATGATATTCTGCAGCTTTGGACAAGTCACCCATACTTTGATCAACCACATAAGACTTCAGCTGTGTGCTTTTAAACTGCTTTTCAAACTGATTTACAAAAACAGTGTATTCTTCCTCCATCTTTAAGAAGAAAGGTAGCAACACCCCCTCTTTGTGTTTTGGCATTAAAATCATTTGAAAAGACTGATCTTGATCATGAATACTATGAGATTGAATTTTATCTTTTAAAACTTGAATGTCCTTTTCAATGTTCTCTGCAACTTCATCCACAAATTGAAACTTATCCTCTGACTTTCACTCAAATGATTTCAGATTAGAAGACAATGGTAAAGAAATTTTTTTACCCACTTCTTCATTAATGTAATCATCATTTGATACAGGAAGATGCAAGAAATGACATGAAGAATCAACCTTTTCCTGTACCTGAGGATTGTAGCAAAAAGTTTCCAATATTTCCTCTTGTTGTTTGAACTGATTCTCATTCTCCTGATGATCAAAGGATTGACAAACTTGCTGCAAATTTTCCTCAAAATCAGAGGATATGACATGATTTTCATCACTAAATTCCTGCTGGGTTTCATTTTCATCCAAGGGGGATGTTATCCTTTCTTCTTGGTGTTCTTCTTTTTGATGAAAGGTATTGTCATGAAGGGTCTCTAAAATTTCCTCATCCATGAACTCATCATCTTCATAAAAATTATCCAAATATTCAATAAAACTCTCAGAGTGTTTACAATAGTCTTTGACCATCAATAAAGAGGGATGACACACTTTATACATCTCATAAAATACATTATGGAAATCAACAAGAGAATATAATGTACCATTTGGCAAGCTTTCATACCAAGACCATGCTTTTCCTTCTAAACTGGCCATAAACATCTTCATGAGACAATCTTCAGGGAACTGAACCTTAAGACCGTGTACATGCATATGGAACCTAACCAAATGAAGAGCAACATGGTCTTTCTTTTCATCTTTAAATATTGGAAGATCATCTAACCATTCAACCTTTGGCATAGGATTTGGAAAACCAGGGATATGAGACCAATTCATAAGGGCATACCTGGCATTCATTCTTGCAATTGAATTCATCTTTAAACTTCATCAAGCTACTGATCTTCTAGAAGTGGAGTCACCTTCCAATTTGATTATTTGATGTGTGGAGTCGCCAAGGTAGTTTTGCAGCATCAAACAACTTCCTGAGCTCCTGCTACCTTCAGAAGTTCAGCTTATTGATTATGGGAATGAATAATCTTCAGGCTCCTGGCAGACGGACCAAAATGTTATCTCAAAATCAGACCCTGATAGGCTGCTAATCAAGAAGACTCTGAGTAACTATTTCAAACCAGACTTTTAGTTGAGGCTTAGCCTCCTCAACCTGAGAGGGCTCTCTCAATAGGTTTATGATTTTCAAATAAGGATTAGATGGCTAACTCTATGAGTAAAATGGATAAAAATGGATAATTGGTTGTAATACTAATAAAAAAACATCTATTGGGCTTATGGAGTCAAGTGTGTTTTCAAAAAACATGAATATCAGTTTCATTGGAAGTCAGGGCATTTCAGGGTTTAGATGCATCAAAGAACAGTAGGACAGAAAATAAACACAGTTCGTGAAAATATGAAGGAAGTTAGAGCACCTTCAGTGAATTATAAGTAACATACATTCATGCCACTATAAGTAATTGAAAGAGGAAAACTATGGGAATATCACACAACCATAACCCTTTCTGAATCCTGAGTGATGAAACTAATATCTCTGTATTAATATAAAAACACCGTTTTTGCTACAAAAAAATAGTATGCTTGTTAATGAAAATTTCCAACCCTATGCAATTGGACTTCTTATCCCTTATAGAGTCATCATTACATTTATTGGATTCTCTCCACACACTTGTGTTTCGAGGAAAATCACCCTAGAGGTTTGTTGGGTCTAAACCTCCACAGAGCAGGGCATGCTATTCAGAAGGACTCACACACAACCATACTTGAATGCAAAAAACTAGTTAACAACGGTAGCAGAACTCACCCGTAGTCCTACGTTTGATGTAGATCCCGCGGGGTCCAAACCCCCAGCAACTCTTCTTCCTCCTACAACCTGGAAAACAAGAAAGAACGTGCACGGAAACCTAGTTGTACAACATATATTTCTCCTAAACGTTAGTGCAATCCATGTGAAATATTATATAAACCATAATAAATGCTTAAATGATAATCTTTTCACACATATAAATGAACATTAACACATGAGTTCAGGAACAAGATGGTTCTTCATTATTACGAACATCATGTACAGTAGTAAAAGTGGAGAGATCACCTGAATCCTTCCACGATCTTCGAACAGACCGTTGTCTAGATTCGTCCCACCCTTGCCTCGCTAAGATACTTTCAAGACTTGTGCACTCGAGATGGCATATAAATGGATGAACATCTCTAGGAAACAAGGGTTTCCTGTATAAAGCTGGGAAAGTGCAGGAGGCACGGGGAATAAGACTTGAATTGGGATTCCAACAGAGTATAATGTCTATAAAATTTCTCTCTCCCTTAGGCCATGCACATGAGAGGCTTTTATACTCCCTCAAAGTAGTTTCAATCAGTTGGAAACAGTTGGCCACGTGCTGGGGTGGTTGAACTACCAGAGTAACCATCAACCCAACCCGAAAATAGGGAATTTTAATATATATTTTTAATGATTTTAATGGCATACGCGGAAAAGTACATGTGGAATCATGTATACACACGGAAAAGTCTGGGCATATCTGCGTATGGGAAGTTTAACACTGTTTTTTAGTGAATTTTGTTCAAGTCTGTAGGAATGGGTGCCCAAAGCCATAAAGACAATCATGAATCACTAGAGGGTGAAAAATGATGCTATAACAGATGCCCCCTAATATATGAGGTCAGAAGGGGTACATGATGGCCGAAATATATTATGCACATAGAAAGAACTTCGCAAGGACAAGATAGGACTTCACCAGATTTCAGCCTGCCAAAAACCAATGAAAGAAAACAGAGAGTCAACTCATGCTGAGGCGGGCATACCCATGCTCAGTCAAAAAAATACATCATGTGGAAAGTACATAATAGATCCAAAATGTATACAAGTATAGCTGAACTGAAAGTACACAATGAATCATCTGAGCATGGCCCAGAAATATAAATCTGAATCAATGTCCAAGTATCACATATAGAAAACTGATCAATGATGTTGAAACTGGATGTCTGATCATATAAGTAACTGAATCTCCATGTACCAAATCATAAGGGGTGGAACAAATGGTACAATCACGCAACTCAGGAGCCAACATATAAGATGCTGCTGTACTGAACTGCAACATATAAGGGTGAACAACATCACTGGCAGAAACTGAATGGACTGTCAAAAGTGAACCGAGAAATGCTGATGCAACCCGAGGTCTTCACCGATCACTATGGCACAATTCTACACAATGGGAATAAATGAGCTGAAGTCGACCATGTGAGAAATCGTTGGATTACCGGTCAATGATGTATACCGTTAACCAACGCGAGACAACCCACCGATAATGATAATGAGTGTCAAGGTGCTCCAGTACAATCTGACAAGTGCGAATGAATGAGTTGAAGTCGAACACTTGAAAGAATCTACCAATCAGGAGGCAATGATGAATCCCCACTGTCGATAGCGAAGAGTCTGCCACTGATGACTGCAAACCCTAAGGTACTGACAAAAAGACTCTAGACCTTATTCCCAGAGCAATGAGTCGGAGTCGATGGGAAAAGATCTGCTGGAAGGAAGGCATTAAGGCATCCCACATCAGTCCAGTGCGAGTGTAACCCGCAGGCCAAGATTTGGAAGGAATCAGATGAAGTAGAGTGACGGAACCAAACCGAAGTACGTTTCCGACATGCACAAGATGAAGCTAGCGTACGGAAGAAACCCTCTGAACCAACCAATAATGAAAGCTGACACAGAGGCGAGAAATCCACCGATAGGGTAAAATGGAAATCAAGGTACTGCACGAATCCCAAGTGTGATAATGTATGTTGACGTCGAACACAGGGGAAACCACTCAGTCAAAGACCCATAATGATGATCAAATGCTGAGCACAAGGTCACCTATCAATGATGGAAATAGGGCCAGGGTGCAGCTCTAGGTTTGCTCTCAGAGCAATGTGTCGTAGTCAATAAGAGACAAACCCGCCAGCAAGAAATCAATGGAGACCTTCTCAAACTAGCACGAGCATAGGACCAAAACATCTGATGTGATAGAAAAAGATACTGACAAGACCAGGAAGGCTGACTGAATAATGAGTCGAGAGACACCGCAGAATGGCCGACTTTGGTTAGACTTCCCTTGAACAAAAGCATGACTCGTGATGACCATGGTAGTAAAAAGTGACACTGTATAAGTCCGTTATGCAGGAGGCAGAAAAAACTCTCCATATGATTAGAAGAGATAACCAACCGGGGGAGGACTGACAAGTGAAACAAGGTAAAGGCTGAACCTAGGTCAAAACTAAAACCATCCCAAATGTAGGAAATATATAAGTGTATATGCTTTGTTCAAGGGCGACAAACTGACACTGTACTGCCATCAAATAACGAAGTTACATCCCGTTCCCGCTCTTTTTGTTATATTTGATTTTTTTGTCTTTTTCATATAATAAGCCTGAAAAAGAATAAAAGAATGCTATGGTACAATGGATAGAACGAGTATCAAGAAACAGATGCACTAGTTCCCGGGATTGGAACGATCCTATGCTCAATGCAAGGTGGCGAAAACTGGTAAGCGATACTCAGAGGAATGTTCCATCCATGGGTAAAAGGGTGTCAAGTCGTGATAGCTAAGTGCATGCAATGGTTTAACTTGTACAGATAGACAAGGTCAAAATTTGGCTTAAACATTGAGTCCAAATGAAGCCGGCTAAAGGCCAGGATAAACAAGTAGCCAATATGCAATGTAGTAATACAACTCAACAACACCAGGGAGCCTCTAGGGTAATAGCCAGAAAAAATGATAGTGAGGAAGAAGAAGAATGAAGCTTCAACACATAAGTCATGGCGGGACTAAAGAGGACTCCCAAGCCTACATAAAACGCAGCATGGGCAACAAGTGATAGCGAGGAACTAACTAGGAAGCCCATGTAAAGGAAGGCTCTACCACCAAGTCATGATTAAATAATCGGCGAGTGAAATGGGTGTAATACTCATGACCTGATGGGATCGACCCTATGGCAAGTGATCTGAATGGAGGCTAGTAGTCAAAATGCAATGGAAAGTGAATTCCCTAACCTATATGCCAGTGAAGATCATATACCTGCCATGACGGGCCAGCAGTCATGGATAAAAAACCGGGAAAAATCTCGAATTCGTCAAAATGTACCTGAAAAAATACCAAACTGGGCACTTCCAAGCATCCGAGTTATGCAGCTTAAGATAGATTGAAAAAATAAGCATAACAAATTTTGCGAAATTTTTCAACTTTTTGGGCATAAATAGACAAATTACCTCATATTTGGTTCATTATTACATTGTTGATTTGGAAAAAAGTGCTCTGGAGAAAAAAACTTCTTTCGTCAAAACAGGAGCAACCGACCGTCAAATTCCACTGAATTTCTCAGGTTAGCTCTTAATTCATCCTTGCTATTCATTTTTTCCATTCATAAATTAAAATTTAGGAATTTTCAACGTAGAATCTCTTGCTAAAAATCAGGGGTTTGCGCATACGCGGGTTGGTAATGACCAAGTCGCGTATACACGCGACTGTGCACAAATAAAGTCGCGTATGCGCAGCCCAATATGAAAAATGCGTAGCTAATGAATGGATTATTGAAATTTTATAGGATGACCATATCATGGAGAGAGCGCGAACACAGTTCAATAGAAAATGAAGTCATGCAGAACCAAGCATCACTGAATATTCTTTGGAATTGTGGATTACTCAAGTTTTTCAAAATGCCAAATATGAAGAGTAATGTCCGGTTGCTCGAAATTCTTGTGAACTATTGGGAACCGGAAGAGGAATGCTTTATGATAGATCAGATGCCCATATGCATTGAAGTGGAAGATATATATTTTATCACTGGACTCTCCCGGAGGGGGGAGCCAGTAGACTTGCATGGTAAGCCTTTGGGAGGACTCACCGTGGAAGATTACGTCCACGTGTACTGCGTACAGGGTTCCAAGAAAGTCGGAACTCAAATTGCAATCAAAGATTTAAGGGATTTGCACATGAAAATCCTCCTTTTCACCATTGGCAGGGTGGCAGGATCTGCTTCCCTACACCAGGCATCCAGGACGCAAATGAGCATAGCAGTGGAATGCTTAACTCATGTATATGATTGGTGCATAGCCCTATTGCTGAAAATGAAGCAACAATTTACCTCTATCAGCCAAGAAAAGACAAAACATTTTGGATATGGTACAATTTTGATGACATTCTTCTTCGAGAAGATTCCAGTACTAAGACCTAGAGTGATCTCTACCATCAGCAGCCCGAGAGACCCAAGAATTTCCCGCTGGGCAGACATGATGAAGAGATTGGGGGGAAGTGAAGTTCCCCGGACCACTTGGGATGATGAGTTCTTCCAATGGTGGAGAGAAAAAATCATCACTGTGGACGACTATCCCTATGCCGGGATGGACTTTCGTGGTGATCTAGATCTTTTCCTTTCACCAGGCGCAGCATGGGGTACAGTCGGTAAGTTTACAATTTTTGATTTATATAATTTTTTTTGGATTTTTTCAATATGTATGAAAAAATGTGAAAAAAAAACATGTTTTTGATTGGATTCAAATGACTTACAATTTTAAAATGATCATGAAACAGATATTGGACCAGTTCGACCTGAGGGATGCCCACGACATAAGCGTCACAGAGGCGAAGTGGATACAGTAGATCCAGACAGAACCCTCCAGGCTGTACAGAGGAACTTGGAGGGATTAACCCGCCAAGTACCTATGGCTGCAGTGGAAGATCTTCCTGAAGCCATCCAGAGACAGGTGGTAGGACTACCCCGTGACTGGGTACGGTTATTCCGCCGTGTTGCCACTGCGATCGTGTTCTATAGGAACACAACCTCTGGGCAGGGACCTCAAGAGTAGATAGATATGATGTATCAAATGACTGTATATTTTTGAGACTGAACATGATCGGGGGCATAAGCCCAATTTTTGTATGACTTATGGATCCAAATTTTTGTATAGTTTTGAACACTCTGATGATATATATACAGCGATGTTTGATGTGATGTAACAAATGTATGAAAATGTATGATGTTTTTGATGATTAAATTTTATTGTATGGAATGATTAATATGCCGATCAATTGCTTGATTAGCTAATGAGTCTGCCAACCAATTGTCAACTCGAGGAATATGAATGAAAGTTAAAAATTGAAATGATCTTTCAAACAAACGTACCCTCAAGAACAACCAGAGTAAAAATGGATCTTGAATCTGATAAGTATTGTTCAACTGCGACACCACCAACTGAGAGTCCAAGAAAACTACCAACGAATCAACACCCAAAGATATTGCCTCTGAGAGTAGATAAACAACTACAGTGTATTCTGCTATATTATTGGAAGCAAGACCAATGCAGACCCCTCTTGATACTAACAGCTGACCAGATGGATAATGAAGCACCCAAGCCGCGGAAGCTAAGTTCCGGGTGTGTCTACTAGCACCATCGGCGAAACCAAAATGACTCATGACATCCGACACGACCTGCCAAAGCAGATCAAAAACATCACCAACCCATCAAAGATCGAAAAACAACTAGATATGTACAAAGCAAAACTAATATATACAAAAGCAACATGCCAGGCTGAAACCTAGGCATAATGCTTCTTCAAATAGAGCCCATTTCTGGGCTCCGACAACTCGTTCCCTTCAAAATCAACCAAGGTATATGCTCCTTTCTTAAGGACTTTTTTGATGATAAAGGGGCCATACCACATAGACTTAAACTTTCCTGCCCCCAGGGCATCTTTTTCTTGGGCATAGACCAAAACAAGGTCACCTTCCGAAAAAACCCTAGGCTTGACCGCCTTATCATACTGAGCTTTAACTCGGTTTTTATGCGCTTCATTCATCGTGGCGACATCCCGACGCTGCTCATCGAGATGCTCCAGATGAAGGAGTCGTTCTTCAAGACTAGAAGTGTCAGGAAGAAGTTCAACAACTAATTTAAGAGAAGGAATCTCACATTCAATGGGAAATACGGATTCCAACCCGTGCACTAGCTGAAACGGAGTAAAGCCAGTTGCAGTTTTCACTGACGTCCTGTATGCCCAAAGTGCAGGATATAGCATAATATGCCAGTTGGATCTAGCTTTATCAATTTTCCTTTGAAGAATTTTCTTCAAGGATTTATTCACGGCTTCCACTTGCCCATTGGCTTGAGGATAATACGGAGATGAATGCTCCCGCCGGAAACCTAATTTTAGAGCCAACTCAGCCATCATGCTATTCTGAAAATGACTGCCATGATCAGTGACAATCTCTCTAGGAATACCAAAACGAGCAATAACCTGGTTAAAAAGAAAAAGAGCTGCAGTCTCACCATCATTCCCAAAAGTAGGCATAGCCTCGACCCACTTCGTAAGGTAGTCTACTGCTACAATAATGTACTTGTGACCTTTAGCCGAAGGCAGGTTACAAGTAGTATATCAATACCCCACTTTGTAAAGGGACCGACAGTAATGACTGGAAAAAGCGGAGCTGGATGAGCGCGAATTTTTCGAGTATAAACCTGACATGGATGACACTTTTTGACCGACTCCATACAGTCTTTGAAAATCGAAGGCCAAAAGTACCCAACACGTAAGATCTTTTGGGCTGTGGCAAGCCCAGATAAATGAACACCACAAGCTCCACTGTGGCAATCATTGAGCACAGCCTCAGCTTCTTCGAGAGTTAAGAAACGTCTTAGGATTGAATCAACCCCTCGACGGTATAAAGCATCACCAATAATCAAGTAATTCTTAGCCAAGTGACGCAACTTACGACACTCATCTTTCGAAAAAGTAGAGGGAAACTTCGCAGTCTGGAGATACACAATGATATCTCCATACCAAGGATCCTGTGGAGAGATAAGAAACAAATGTTCATCCAGGAAGGATTCATCATAGACAATCTCATCCCCACAGGGCAACTCGGAGATCAATTCCGCGAAAACCAATGATTTCTTGGACTTGGCAGACATAAACTCAAGATCAAATTCCTGCAAAATCACAATCCATCTATTGTATTTGCCCCCAATCACTCACCTACTGAGGACAAACTGAAATGGATTGGCTACTGCCAAAACATAAGTTTTCATAGAATAATGTCATGCTGGAGTCGCTGCACAGCATGAACAGTTGCCAAAGCTAACTTTTCTATCAGAGTGTACCGGAGTTCAAGTCCTACCAAGCCTCGACTAAGATAGTATATAACATGCTCTGCAAGAGCATCATCTTCCTGAACCAGAACCATACCAATAGTAGATTCTGCTGCTGCCAGATACAAAAGGAAATCCCTGCTATAATCAGGTGGACTCAATAAAGGAGCAGAGGTCAATGCTTTTTTCAAAGCATTGAATGAGCGTTGAGCGAAGTCATCCAAAAGAAATGGAACTCCCTTATTCAACAATCTCATAAATCCCTTAGTAACTTCAGCATAATTTACGATAATCTCCGATTAAAATTAGACTTTCCTTGTAGAATTTGAAGTTGACGAACAGAGGACGGGGGAGGCAACCGAAGTATTGCCTCAACCTTGAAGGGATCTATCCTAATCTCTTCTCTAGACACAATGAATCCCAATAACTGACCGGATGTAACCGCGAAAACACACTTGTTCGGATTCAACCTAATCTTATAGAAACGACATTGTTCAAATATTTGATGGAGGTGAGCAGGATGATCCATCCTCTTTCGAGAATGAGCAGCTAAATCATCCAAATACGCCTCGATAATATTTTTTATGTCGTGGAAGGCATATGACATGGCCTGCTAAAACGTAGCCCCAACTTTTTTAAGAGCAAAAGGCATCTTCTTGTATGCAAAAGTACCCCAGGGACAAATAAAGGCAGTCTTATGTTGATCTTCAGGATGGATAGTAATCTGATTATATTCGGAGAAACCGTCCATGAAGGAGAAAATCTCATCACCGGCACACTCGTAAATGATCTGATCTATAAATGGTGTGGGGTAATTATCTTTAGGACATGCTTTATTGAGGTCTCTAAAATCAATGCAAACTCGAATTGTTCCTTGTTTTTTATCTACGGGAACAGGGTTTGAAACCCATTCAGTCAAAGGAACAGGGAAAATGAATCCCGCCTTAAGCAGCTTCTCAACCTCAGCTTTGATAGCTGCTGCCTTCCTAGGATTGACCAGACGAAGTTTTTGCCTCACCGGCTTAGCGTTTTCATAAGTCTTGATCTCATGCTGGACAATAGATGGATCTATACCAGGCATTTCCTCATAAGACCAAGCGAATACATCCCTATACTTTTTAAAGAGCTCGGTGTAAATCTGAATCTCTTCACGGGAACATTCAGCTCCGATGAAGACATTCTCAATAATATTGGGATCCCTGGAAATGTTCACCGGGATAGTAGGAGAAATCACAGCCATGTTCCCTTCAGCATAAACCTGTGTTGGTGCTAAAGGGTTCAGGACTGGGCGAACAGGACCAGGAGACGGAGGACTTGGAAAACTTGTTTCAACTTCGCTCAAATCAGGTAAAAAGTAAGACCGATGATGAAAATCATCCCACGGTCTATCTATACCAGTCATAGCTTCCAGGATGGCCTCTTCAGATGGAAGAGTGGTATCAAGGCAATCCTGGGCAGAAGAAGAACTAAGTGCCCAAGCCGGAGCCACATCTCCATCCAACTCTTCCGGTGAGAGAGGAGTTGGGATGGATTCTGCAGAGTCAACAATAGACTGATAAGCAATCTCATATGTAGACATTGGAAATGCCATTCCACCCACTTGACCTTCCGCTAATGTGGCAGTAGGGGAAGGTAAGGTCCAAGGGTCTGAAAAATAATGAGTTCTGAAGAACTCTCTTCGAAGAGGAGCCTTGGAGGATGAAATTGCATTAATATGAACCATAGGAGGAGGAATATCGAAAGTACCCATCAAGGAAGAATACATTCCAACTCCTAAATTCTCAACAGGCGCCTTATTATTATCCAACTTTGGAACAGATGAGTCAATAGACGCATTCGGGTCTACAGGAGGACAGTCCAGTTGGTCCACTGTAACAATCCTCCCTTCGTGAGGGAAACAAATAATCCGAAATAATGAGGATGCAATGGCATCCATCTCATAAATCCAATTTCTCCCCAACAGAAGGTTGTAGTCCAAGCTTGCATCAACTACCTCAACCTCTATATTCACAGTTTTGCCCCCAACACAGATAGGCAAAGCTGGGACAATACCATGCGGTCTGTGAGAATGACCATCAAACGCAGTCAGAAGAGTGGTATATGGAACAACTTTGGGAGATCCAATCGTCTTCCAACATGTGAGAGACATCACGCATGTGGAAGCACCCTCATCAACAACCGTCCGAAAGATATTTCATTTCCGGTACGATGATTTAATATGAAAAGCCATATGATGGGGGAGTTTCTTCTTAAAATTAGTCATATCAAATGTAATCAAAAGAGAATTTTCGGATCAATAACCCCAATGGCAGTGAGCAAAGCACTGCGCTGAGCTGGACAAGACTGGAGCACCTCTAAAGCTGACATAGCACAAGGACTCTGCACCAGATCTTCCACAATAGAGTAGTTCTGGGCAGCCCTAGCATTTGGATTAATTGTCGAACGCTTAGTGGATGTTTTGGGCATCCGAGGCATAGGCTCAATAGTAGGCCTTGTAATGTGAAGCGGCTCAGTAGCATTAGGAGCATCCTTAGCTTTCGAAGACTCTTCTCCGCCATAATCACGGGATCTCGTAGCGACATCCACGTGAGTGCAGAGCACTCATCATGAATATGTTCGATGGAATTTCCCCTTCCTGGGTGCCCCCAGAGGAAGCCCCAGGATTTTGATTTGCGCCAACAACTAGTTGTTGCCCTTGGGGAAAAGGGTTTGTCAACACGGCCTGGGAACTATAAGAACCCTGCTGAGCTAACAAGCGCTGCGCATCCTGAATTTTAGGGCAAAGGTGCGTAAGATGGTCTCCAGCACACAGCTTGCATGGAAACTTCACTTTATTTTTATCCTTTGGGCCCTCACCAACATGCTCGTTGGTTTTATTCACATTACCCTTCCCATTCTTGCCCTTTTTCTTATTATTCCGTCCCTTCTTCTTCCCTTTGGATTGTTGATTTCGTTTGGGATCAGAAGCTTGGACAACATTTATGGACAAAGAGTGGGAAGGCGATGACTCAGCAGGCACAGCCTGACCAGAAGGAGCAGATTGCAAAGACAACTGCTGCAATTGAGTAAGCAGGCTGGCTGCACCACTATTGATCGATCCAATCAGTCCGTCACCATGAGGACCAGGCTTAGTTTTGGATAAATCTAATTTGGAGCGAGGAGCATTGGGCAGATATTTATGGAGGACCCCAGACTGAGAATATATCAGTTCCAACTGCTGGGCCCTAAAAATGGCCTGCTCCTCAGAAAATACCCCTGAGAGGGATACGTCCTTCGAAATATCTGACTGCAGAGATTTCAGAAACCATTCCAAAAGGAATTCACCCGGAATATGAGCTTTAATAAGCCTCTTCCTTCTCCGCCATTCCTGAATATGGTCAGAAATGTGGGTTGCGTCGTCCTGTTTAAAATTAGCTAGGAGTTCAGTCCCGGCATCATATCGGACAGGCAACTGGAAATGGTTTAGAAATGTAACAACCAGTTCTCCAAATGTAGCAAAACTGCCCCCAGTTAGCTCAATATACCATTTGGCAGTGTTTCCAGTTAGGGTGCGTTGAAACAATCTCAACCTAATCGAATCATCGATCAGGGAGTTCGAAGAACACCATAAATGGAAGGTGGTGATGTGATCAGCTGGATCCTCGCCATTCTTGCCTTCAAACTTTGGAATGTCTGAAGGAAGTTTGGTGGGAACCAGAGGCCACCCCGGACTATAACGGATCGGATCATTAGTCAATTTCGACAGATCTGGAAATTTTAACGTTGCCAGAAAAGGTAAACGAGGCGGAGCCTGAGGATTCCATCCTTGATAGGATGAATTCCCAACATTCTGAAAAGAATACCCTGGATTTGATGAGGCACCAGGTTGCCAGAAAGAACTCGTAGCAAAAGGAGAAGAACCTCCTCCCCACACCGAGTTACCAAAGACCGGACCAGTTCCCCCGCCTGAAGTATTAAATGAAGAGGAAAGCCCCTGATAGGGGTTCCAGGCATTAGATAGAGGGGAAAAATTCTGATAAGCACTCGACAAAGGGAAAGAAGCATTCCCTTGGTGACCAGCGTAAAACTGATTCCCTGCCCCCGCTGTAGTGAATACAGGGTTCCAACCTATAAAAGTAGTCGAACTTTGACCTCCAAACCAAGGGTTGAAACTCTGGGTCTGAGAAGTAAACGGAAAGGACCCTAAAGAAGGATTCGAACTAGGAATATGTCCAGTTCCGAAGGGGAACCCTTGAAAAGAAGCTGATCCACCAGCCATGGAAGACATGGGTGTAGATCCAGCTGTAGCAGCGGAAAAGGAAAAAGAAGGAATCCCACTAGTGGGCATTCCAAAACAGAAGGGACCAGATTGAGAAGCATGTGCTTGGGTGAAACCAGAGCCAAACACAGCAGCACTAGAGGAAATCGAAGATATAGCAATAGTGCCCCCTCCTTCAACAGAAGCAGGAGTCTGAATGCCTGCAGCACTCACAGCAGAAGCCGTGTTCCCAGTCGTGGCCATCGAAAGGTATGTATAATATGGAGGATCTTCCGGTCTCTCTGACTCAGGTCTGATGTATTCAACAACGAACGGATAATCAGGAGGAAGAGGAGATGGAAGTGACACAGAGGGTTCAGGTACTTCCTCTATTTGAACTTCTTCTTCCTGCGGAAATAAAACTCGCGAGGTGAGCGGAATGCTCCTCTCGGAACCAACACCAGAATCAACTACGAAACCTTCAGACCCTTGTGGAGGATCTCTCTCCACTGTGTCAGACGTCACAGGGTGATACTTACCTGCTAAAAACTCCTACGCCTTCTTGAAGAAGGCTCTGAACTCTCGGGAGATAACCCCCGGATTCTCCTCGATCAACGAGGCGCTTGATCAGCCACTTTAACAAATTTTAATTAGACTCAAAAAATATAAAGCTAGGCAAGCTAGGAGAAAAGAGCACTCACTACAAGAAAAATCCCTGAGATACAATCAAGCAAACAACCTTCAAGTATTTCCATGCCGGGTGATTAGGACCGGACACCAAAATACAGGAAAGCGAAATATAGGACCTCTCAAAAGTAGTCTGGGATAATTATGGCCCAGGCCTACTAGCGAAGGTAAGAGAAATAGTTACGCCGACCTCCTAACAACAACCTTTGCCGGCACAAGTACCCAAGCTTCACAAGGGCACCCCCCAGAAGTACTGCTGGAAGTGATACGACGTCTGCCTCAGGTACCACGGGTATTCCCCCCCACAGTCACCTATGTGGAACCTAGGAGTGGCAACAGTCCGTGTCAGAAGCTGGGCGGAACGGTCTTGAGGTCAGATCCAGTAAATCAGAGAGGGGGTATCTCTCTTCTCAGCCTTCACTTCCCCTCACGCTTGACTCTCTGGAGGAGAGCTTTCCCGGTCCACCTAACGGAGTTGGATTTCACTCAATTAATCAACTTCTATGTTTTGTTTGAGCGGCCTTGGAGAGTTAACTCTCCACTCACCTAATCCAAGGCCCTACAACCTAGCTAGTTGGTGTATGACACTTAAAAAACTTGCTAGTTGCTTTTAAATTATATCGCTTATTTTAATTGGCCGTTATGTTAAGTCAAAGGGATACGGAAATGAAACTTGTGGTGTTTTGATGCAGAAAAGAAATTAATAAAAACCAAACTACATGCAAATGCAGTAATTGTCTTTCGATGAAAAGCAACTTCTACACAGGTTCTACGAGACTAAAAATTTTATTTTTCTTTTCAGATAAAAAACTTCACACTCACAAAAACTATGAAAATGACTAAATGCTTAAGTGCACCTGATGCAAATCACTAAGAGCATGCAAATTCTAAGATGCAAAATCTACTAAAGCAGAGAGAAATTTCCCAAAGATCCTTTAGTTTTATCTCTTTTTGGTTGTCCAGAAAGCTAGTTCCCTAAATCAGAAACTCTTAATATAAAGACACCAAAAACGCTTGAAACAAGAGGAAGAAACCAATGACAATTCCTTTCCAAAACCAAGTCAAAAACCAAAGGCAAGAAACCTCAACAAAGCTTCAACAGATATAACAAAACGAAAACAAAAATGCAAAACAAAAGCAAATGACAAAACAAAATGTTTTTTGAGCTTTTGAGTTTTATAAAAAGGAAGAGCTCGAAAAGACCAAGAAAAACTATCAAATCCCAAGCCAAACAACTCTGAATTTCAAGCAAAAACTTCAAAAATGCTCTAAACCTTATAGGGCTAGCTAGTAGCAAGATTTATATGAGCAAAGGAAGACAAGAAACTCAATCACTCAGCCTAGAAGAATAGGACAACCTTGCAGCAAACAAAAACTTCAAAGAACCAAGAAAAACTCTTCAAAAATTGCAAGGAGACCTAGTCAACTGAACTCGAGAAAACCAACCAAGAAATGGGCAAAAATCGAAGCGCAAAGAAAGACACAAAGGTAGGAAAGAGTACATGAGCAAAGGCTCTCTGTTCTTATGAAGCAGAACAACCAATAATCCCCAGGAAGAGATCTTGGTACTCGAACCAGAAATGCCAACACAAGAAACAAGATTTTCCAGATAAGCTAGTTTTCAATCAAACCAGAGAGAGAAAAGACCAAAGACCACTTTCAACACAATCCAGAGCACAGAAAGACACTGCAGGAACAGGTCTCCACAGTCAGACAAGACTAAAAAGCCAAGAAACCTAAAATTTCAAAATTGACCCAGATATACGCGACTTGAGAGTTTAGAAACAAGCGTGCATACGCGACTGTGCTAAAGGAAACCCGCATATACGCGACTCCATTTAACAAAAAATACGTATATACGCATCTGTGTGTAGACAAACCCGTGTATGAAAAGGTAAATAATGAAAAATAAAAAAGATCAAGCCTGGATAAGGAACCAGGACTTCAGTTTGACTGAGAAAGAGTTAACTGGACTGGAAATAAAAGTTAAAACTGTTGGAAACATATCAAATAGCTGAAACCACCCAACAGGGAAATCACAAGAATGTGGTCCCCTGTGGAGTCGCCGGTTTTGTTTCGGGGAAAATCACCCTAGAGGTTTGTTGGGTCAAAACCTCCACAGATCAGGGCATGCCATTCAGAAGGACTCACACACAACCATGATTGAATGCAAAAGACTAGATAGCAACGATAGCAGGACTCACCCGTAGTCCTACGTTCGATGTAGATCCCACGGGATGCAAACCCCTAGCAACATTTCTTCCTCCTTCAACCTGGAAAACAAGAAAGAACGTGCACGGAAACCTAGTTGTATAGTGTATACTTCTTCTAAACGTTAGTGTAATCCATGTGAAACATTATATAAACTATAATAAATGCTTAATAATCAATCTTTTCACGTATGTAAATAGTTGTTAACACATAAGTTTAGGAACAAGATGGTTCTTCATTATTACGAACAACATGTACAGAAATAAAGAGTGGAGAGATCACCTGAATCCTTCCATGATCTTCGAGCAGACTGTCGTCTGGATCCGTCCCACCCTTGCCTCGCTAAGATACTTTTAGGACTTGTGCACTCGAGATGGCATATAAATGGATGAACATCTCCAGGAAACAAGGGTTTGCTGTATAAATCTAGGAAAGTGCAGGAGGCATGGGGATTCAGACTTGAATTGGGATTCCAACAGAGTATAATTTCTATAAAATTTCTCTCTCCATTAGGCCATGCACATGAGGGGCTTTTATACTCCCTCAAAGTAGTTTCAACCAGTTGGAAACAGTTGGCCACGTGCTGGGGTGGTTGAACTACCAGAGTAACCATCAACCCAGCCCGAAAATAGGGAATTTTAATATATTTTTTAATGATTTTAATGGCATAAGCGGAAAAGTACATGTGGACTCGCGTATACACGCGGAAAAGTCTTGGCATATCCGCGTATGGGAAGTTTAACACTGTTTTTTAGTGAATTTTGTTCAAGTCTGTAGGAATGGGTGCCCAAATCCATAAAGACAATCATGAATCACCAAAGGGTGAAAAATGATGCTATAAAAACTTGAGATAATTCGAATTTGCTAGCTTGACACCTATCAACTGCTAAAACAAATTTAATTACATCTGATAGTTAAATTGTCTGTTCTAGAGTCCTAATAGAATTAGGAGTAAAACTCCTTATTATGACTAAAACAACCTTATCTAAAAATTAAATATTATGTTTGACAGCTGCTCCTCCATGAGGTCGAATTTGGATGTGACCATTCACTTAAAGTCACCCTACTACTGATGATAAAACTGCCCTAGAAATTAGGAAACATGTTTCCCTGTTTTTAGGCTTAGGATCCTTTATTGATGATTTTAAAACCCTTTTGCTAGAAATATTTACTATTCCAGATAGGTGACATGTTCTATCACTTACTTGTAACCTTACCCTTCCACCTGTATAGAAATAAACCTTTGACAAAGTTTAAAAGAGATGTGATGTGGCTGCGCTACGAAAATAGCAGTTGTTTTCATAGCGCAGAATCTGTATCGTTGTAGAACATCTCTTTAACACCCTCTTTATTTTGATTTAGAACCTGTGCTTTTATATGTGACTATTTTTCATCCATTAGCAGCAACAAAATTTGGAAACCAACCACTTTTACCCCCAAAACACTTTATTCAAAATTTCACCTACAGCAGTTTCATAGCGCGCTACGAAATTGCTGTGTAGCCTTCTTTTACACAGTTTTTTCCAAAAATTTGAGTTTTAAGGATATTTTCATTTCCTCCATGATGTCTACATACCTTATCAATTAAAATAAGTCATCATTGAAATGTCTTCAAAAAGTAATTCCCTTCTTAATGACAAAACTGTTTTAAGGGTTTATCACTTACTTCACTGTTTCATTACTTGAAAAATAGGTGTTGAGACAGAGCTTTTATCTTCTCACCCATAATGTATTTTTAAAAAATGAAGGAAGCTTTTGGAGACCAAAATGTATTGAACAAAAACCTATCTTTTTTTTTTTTAAATACCTCTCCTACGGCCCAGAAACTGTCTTCGAACAACCTGTATAAAACTGGAAAATCCTGATTTCTGAAAATATGGCTTCAAAGAAAGCCTTGTATCTCCAAACTAGTAACACTTGTGAGAAAAGTGAGATAGGTTATTGTATCTGGGGATGTTATGAAGAGAAGCCTCCTTCATAGTTCCAAAATACTTTTGCATGTGGCAGAAACGGATCTTGAAAAATACTTCTAAAACCAGAAAAGAAAGTTTTTCTCTCAATGACTTTCAACAGTTTCGTAGCGCAATTTAAACCATCAATTCCCCCCACCTCATAATGAATTTGAAGAAATGGAAAGAGGTTTTTGTATTTCAGTATGTTAGGAAGAAATACCTCTTTCAGTTTTCAAAGAAAAAAACAGGGTTTTTGATGAAAAAAAACGCTGCTTCAGTGGTTTCGTAGCGCACTACGAAAATAGAAGCCTTTTGGTAGCGCAAAACAGGTTTTTTACACTGTCTGCACTATGAAAATGTGGTTTCATCGCTTAATCAATTTTTTTTTCAAAATGGTTTAAAATTTGACTTTCCAAACGTGGTATAAGACTGTCAATGTATGAAATATGGTTGCTAGACTTTATTTTGTGAATGGAAATGAGACTCTAACCCTATCAATTAACCCCTAACAACTTAACATGACTTCACACCTATCTAAAAACCATGAGCAAAAGCAGAGTTGACACAATGATTCTTTGAAAAATTTTGGGTGATAACAGTTCTTCTCCTTTTCTATAAGATGATGTTTTAGAGTATCTATGGTAATTTTGTTTTCTTCCAAACATATTTTGAGATTATTTATTTCTTCAAGAAAGTCATTTTCTTCTAATGCATCCGTAAAAGTATCACTAGAGTCCTTTTCAAAAGCCATGAGTAGTCTAATATCTTGATCAGATTCTCCTTCTTCACTATTTTATAGACCATCACTGTCTTCATGAGTATAATAGCTTTTTCTATTGATAAACTATTTCTTATTTCCTTTAGCCACTTCCTTTCCTTTTTCATGACTATCTTTATGGGGACATTTAGCAGCATAATGACCAACTCTTCCACAAGAAATTTTTTTAAAAGGAAGCTTACCTCTGAACCTTCCAGTGCCAATTTGTAGCTTCTTTACACAATTTATATCATTTTCTTCTGAAACATACACTGATCCTTCTTGTTCTTCTACCTCATTTCCTTTTGCAGCACCTCTGAAGACAACTTCTTTGGCTTCAGATAGACCTCCTTTTCTCATTTTAAAAGCAGTGAGAATCCCATGAAGTTGAACAAAATTAAGAGTTTGTAGATCCTGCTTCTCTTTAATAATAGACACTTTTAACTCAAATTTGGGAGTTAGAGATCTTAAAAACTTTTCTACCAGAGCAGTGTTAGATATAGTTTCACCCAGATTTCTCATACGATTTACAATATCATCTAGATGTAAAAAGAAACTGGAAATGATTTCTTCATTATGCATTCTGAGTTTTTCATATTTAATTCTGAGAGTTTGGAGTTTAGCACTTTTTACCTTGGCATCACCTTCATAGCTTAGAATGATTTTGTCCCATATCTCATTTGCTGTATTCAATTGCATGAATTTGACAAATTCTGATTCATTCAAACTTCCCAATAATGCATTGACCACCTTTGCATTGGTTTCATAGTTCTTTCTTGTCACTGCATCTGTTGGAACGGAAGTTGGATATTGATAACCTACTTAAAATATAGCCCATACATCTGCTCCAAGTACTGAAGATAGGATCTTGTCCTTGTCTTCCAGAAGATTAAGTTGTTTCCGTTGAAGAGATGAGGCCTAATAGATGTTGTCCCATCTTGATTTCTCGTCTTGGCTGATCTTCCTCCTAGTGATTAAGCTTCTTCATAAGGACCTTCTTTGATACCAATTGTTGGGAAAAATACTAAGAGGGGAGGGGGGGGGGGTGTGAATTAGTATTTAGAGCTTACTGATAATTTTAAATTTTTCTTTACTGAATTTCATACGTGACTTTGATGAACCCAACTCACGTATACACGCGCATATACGAACAGAAACTTGCATATACTGATATAATTGATTTGTTAGAAATTTTTTCAGAAACAAAATTTAACTCAGCTTATAAGTCATGCATCTGTTAGTTAAGTGGTAAATATGTGAAATAACAACAGAATAAATCATCACACAAGAGAAATACACATAAACACCAAGATTTAAGGTGGAAACCAAATTCGGGAGAAAACCACCGTTGTTGTCGTCTCTGTCTTCAATATTTATTATATGGAAAACTGATTACAATATTGTACTGATGCAGACTCATATCAGTATGCAGGCATATACCTACAAAAGGCTGCAACCTTCTCTTGTTTTCCAGCTGCAACTGGAAGGGATCTACAACCCCCTGATCTCGTTTACCAGCTAGTACTGGAAGGGAGCTTCAACCCCCTGATCAGAACACCAGATTTTACTGGCAGGAAGATTCTACTTCCACACTGAAGGCTTCAACCCTCAGAATCACTGCAGACCATGTTTCATCAATTTTCATACTGGATCACATAGCTTCAACACAACCCTTCATAAAGATTAACAATAATAAACTTCACCCAATACATCAAATCGAATAGTGAGATCACTATAATCAGAACACTGTATTTTAAAATCAGTACGCAAAATCAAATTCAACCCTGAACATTCATTATATAAAAAATCATACACTACTTTGCTTCACTAAAGCCACGTGTATAGGCGCTTTCCTTAACACCAACCAATGTATAGATCTGTGAATACTATTTTTCAGAATATGGTTAGTCTCAGATCCAGATCTGAGGCTTTTAGTCAGATATCTTTTCAGAATTGCAGAACCCTTGATCAGTCAGTCATCATAAAAACATATTTACTCACTCATTGATCAGATTTGTACATAATCAACTTACCAGCATATACAACATTCAAGCAACCCAGATCTACATGAAGACTTCATTGATAGACACAAAAAAAATAGCAGCAATAACAACAAACCTCTGTAATAAGCTTCATAAAACCCTGACTTCCATACACGCCTTTTCTGAAACAAAGCTGCGTATATACACACTTTTACTTAGACGAACTAGCATATAGATCTGTAAATATTAATTCTGCAGAATGTTTCAGATCTATAGAACTTACCCAGATTTCTTCACTCCACTTCAGCAAACATGTGCCAGGTCTCAGATCTAATCATCTCTTCAATGGATCATGCAAGAACATAGTCATTTCAGGTCTAGAGATCTTGATCCATCAATCTATCTAAAGGTGCATCATAGATTTACATTTATCAATAAAACTGAGTTCATCCTATGCAGATATACTTTAGAGAGAAGTATTTAGTGATAGCCCTTACACATGCACACCTTTGTACTATGATCTTCTTCTCCTTATATAGATTTATCCTTTACCAATACCATGAGTCAAAACCATAGAGCTTCCGATGATATCCTTGGATGAAATCAAATAGACGACATGGCACTCAAACCTGTGGGATAATACCATGGTAATGCCCCCTGGTATTATCCTTTTGGAGTGCAAAAGGAATACATGACTTGGATCATTATTATCCGCATGTATACGTGACTTGGCCTGAACAAACCCGCGTATAGAATCTTCAATATGAATATTACCAAAATTTTTGCTGAACAATACACATTTCTTCTGATGGACTCCTGAGCTTCTACTTAAGACATATACTCCATATTTTACCAGAGAGTTGTCATCAAGGACAACACATTAATACATAGGAATCATATTATCAATAGAGTAATGCTCCAAATGAGTCGAATTGCAACTCTATATATAGTTTTTTTCGTGGGTCGAATTTCCCTAATGTAGGCCGACTTATTGAGGCAAGGGCCGACTTGTTGTGGAGGTGACAAATGCATTATTTGACTCGATATTTCTTTTTTCATGATAAAAAATCCCAAGAAGGGTCTAATAAAATGGTCAATGACTAATTAATCCAGATAAAACCTAGAAGTCCTTAATGGGGACTTTGACATATAAAATGATGACCCAAGCATGAAACCCATGCTTTAATAAGTCAGTTTAATGGTAATATAAATTTCTTTTGACAACTATACATTTCATTATGACTCAAGTAAAATTGTGAAGACCAAACCTAGTTGCATTCTTCAACATGGAAAAATGTGGACTTTGATGGGAAATATGTGAAAAGAGGTTATAATGAGTGGAGGGGAGTGATGTATGTGATGTCAGGAGGCAGGATGACGCAACCCAAATCAAGGTTTCCCATGTAATACCACTCCTAAATCTAGTAGATAATAGAGGAGATCCCATGGGACTAGGATACAAGGTCAACCACCATGTTGGAAGAGGGTACAAGAGTACAAACCAAGCCCATTATTTCTGCAAAATACCTCCACTAATCCATGCTAAAATGTGTCCATGAAGAGTCAGAAAAAATACCCAATTACATAATGAAATCCATAGCTTCGGGGTTGGAAGGACCACCTTCAAACATATGATCATGAAGGATGGGAGGGAGTGCATAATGGTTGGCTCAGGTGGTGGAGATAGTGGCACATCAAGCTATATGGTGGTTGCAAGGGGCTACTGACTATCAACTGAATAAAATTTAGGAGAAACATTTCTCCTAAGGATGTAACCCACAGGTGGTGGGTAACAAGGTATTTAAGCCAGTCCATGGCTCCTTCTTGTCAATTATAGAAATATCCTTTCTTCTATTTGATGATGTAGCCTTCTAAGGTTGATGACTCTACCTATGAATCCATGAACTCCCTCTAAGTCTATAAAAAATTATTCTTTTGTTGGTTAACAATTTTTTCCCTTTATCCTGTACATATCATTCTCTCTAACTCCAAGAACCACTCTTAGGATATAGTTAGATCCACTAGGCTTGAGCATCACTTTTACACTCCGGAAATAGAACATCAAACCTCAATTGTTGATACTGAAATCATGTTTCATCTAGGATTCAGTACCGAATGTACATCCTGTACTCATAACAATCCACCTAACTCCATCCTAAATGGTACAATCCTATTTCCTTTGGTTGCATGTTGACTTTTATCAATAATATTCACGTGTACATTAGAGTCCCACAAGCTTTGAAACACTTCTTGTGTTCCTGTCATATGCTTCGAGGTCCTACAATATTGGAACCGAGCACCTTCAAGAATGATGCTCTTGAAGAAATGAGAGATAGGAGAAAATTCCTCTTCGAATCTCCTAGTGAAATCATCCTCGTCGATTGTAGTTGGAGAAACCATCTCAAGTTTGTTCTCTTTCCCTCCTTTTTTATTACGTAGACACTTAATTTCATAATGAAAAAACTCATCACATCCAAAGCATTTCATTTTTCTCAAGTCCTTCTTGTTACCATTGTTGAAATTCCCTTTGTCCATTTTCATCATACTAGTGAGGGAAACATTCTCCTCATTAGGAATTTTATGTTGAAGATCCTCGTCCCAAGGTTCCTCCTGGATGAAATCATCCCATAACCTGTTCCAATTTGGAAGCTTCTGCCATGATACTACTCCAATGAATGGCTTCCACTGCTTTGAAAATCCATTTAGTACAATCTTCACCAACTTTGGTTCTTCCACTGTCTCCCCAATAGCTACAAATGCATCACGAACTTGTGAAATATTATAAGATAGGAAGTCACATTATTTTAACATTTCATCTTGATGTCCCTAAGATTATCTCTAAATACCATCTTCTGGTTTTCTTTCTTGTTCTTAAACAATGTTTTTATAACTTACCACATGTCCCATGTAGTGTCTTTTCCGATAAGATGATGTATAAAATAATCTTTAACTCAAGGACGACCAACTTGGCCTTTGCATTTTCTTTGTTATACAACATACAAATTTGTCACATAAATTTATGCCTTCATCTGGATGTTGGCATAGTCCCATAGACCATTCACTAACAACACTAGCTTGATTCTTTCCTTCCACGAACTGTAGTTGGATATCCCTTCCAACTAGTCCTCCAACGTCAACCTAGAAACGATTTTCTCTTTTGGATTATTATTCCCAAGGTTGAAGTACATGATACACAAGGGAGTAGTGAGGCTCCTATGTATTTCTACAGATGAGCAGGTTTATGACATTATCACAAATCCTTTGTCCCAAAATGAAGTTTGTATGCTTCAGGGACAAGCTTAGAGTGGTTGAGAATGCTTCCCTCGTTTAAAGGGAGTGTTGATGTTATAGCATCAAGGGGTAGAGATTATCCATAGGTTAGGATATTAATATGTCATGGGTGTTCATCAGGGGCCATGTAATGTGGCTAGGGAGTTTGGCCGAGATAGTATCAGGGTTTGGAGTGCTCCCTCAGTCAGGGGTTACCTGACCATATTGCAAATGGTTATTTTGATATTGGGTTGAGTGAGTGCCTATTGCAACAAGCAAGTGATTTTCCATTCAATATCATGTGATGACATGTGGAATGGTAAATGGGCCTACAGTTTTACACCACAAGGGAAAGACCCTCTAGTGGAGGTTATAATGGAGGTTTTTAGTGTTATAAAGTAGCCATAATTGTCAAAAAAACATTTGCTACAACATTTGTTTGCAGTCACAGAGGTTTTTGCGGAGCTTATAGCAAAATTTAAACACAACTAAAAATAAATGGGCGGCTGGAGGTTATTACCGATGTTTTCTTAACGGTGTGCTACTCAAGTGTCAACGCATCGGTGCGTTTTAGAGTGAATGCACCGGTACTGCAAACCTACCAGCACAGGGACGGAAAAAAAATATAGGATGCCACAAGGCGTTTAGAACTGTCCTGATGCGTGTCATCTAGACAGTCACCCTGGGGCGGTCGAAGGTTCATGCACTGGGCTATTGAGGTCTATCACAACACCAGGCGCACTCTAGCTGATACAACACACCGGGCCGTTCTAATTGGTATTGGGATTTGTGCGGTGCCCATAGTTCCAATCAACACACTGGTGCAGAGTATTATACAAACGCACCGACGTGCACTACCACACAAACACACCGATCATTATAATTGGTATTGGTATTTGTGCGGTGCCCATTGGTCATAGAAACGCACTGGTGCACCGTATCTCAAAAACACATTGAGAGTTATAATTGGTATTGGTATTTGTGTGGTGCCCATAGGTCTTAGAAACACACCGATGCGCAGTATCTCAAAAACGCACTGCGAGTTATAATTGGGATTGGTATTGGTATTTGTGTAGTGGCCATAGGTCGTAGAAACACATCGATGTGTAGTATCTTAAAAATGCACCGAGAGTTATAATTGGTATTGGTATTGGTATTTGTGTGGTGCCCATAGGTTGTAGAAATGCACCAGTGTGCAGTATCTCACAAATGCACCAAGGGTTATAATTGTTATTGGTATTGGTATTTGTGCGGTGCCTATAGGTCGTAGAATCATCGACCTATGACTGTGTAATTATTGTGATTTTTAAAAATTCATTATTCATCAAAAGTCGACACATATCTTATAATATTATTCATATAAATTTTTATTAGTGCATTTGAATGTGATGTTTCGATTAATTTGTTATATCATATCATCAAACTTCACATATCTTCATTATAATATTCAATCATCCAGATATCTAATCAGTGGTGTTACATTTGAGAACGACAATGGAGAACGCAATATAATAAATTAAAACATTTATTATTATTATTATATATGTGTGTGTGTGTGTGTGTGTGTGTGTGTGTGTGTGTGTACACACACATCTATATATATATATATATATATATATAAGACACTCTTTGTCATACAAAATGGGATAGTTATTGGTATCCCTTTGTCTTTCAATTGGGACACTATGTCCATTACATTAAACAAAATGTCTGATTTCACAGACAAATATTTCAAAAAATACAATGCCTTGCTTTGATATCCAAAACATAATGATCATAATTCTTCGCTTGAACTGTTGTCACTGCTAGAGCTACTTCCATGACTTGGGTTATTTTAAGGAATGCTTTGTTCATGGTGTTGATTGTTTTCTTTTTATTCACCTTCCATCTACAAACATAAAAATAAATTGTAATGAGTGTATATACATTGGTGAGAATAATGAAAATTGCAATATTAAATAATATACATCAATGTAAATAAAAAATAAATGATGTACCATAGCAATAATTGACTCATGAACTATACACATTCTTTCAAAACCAAATCTCATGCCATCTTTCAACATTTCATTTGTTGGTGCAGTTCCATACTTTGTTTCCTGCAAGTTTTATATCCCATAACAAATCATATTTTTAATATAAAATATTTTTTTGCTCTATTAATTATAGACAGAGCTAAGTAAAATAAGATTGATAGATGCTTACAAATTCCACAATTAATTTATGATATGCCAACATATAATCACAACCCATTTTTAACCCAATGTCAATCAATTCGTCTGATGGTTCTTCTTTGTATGTTAGCACCTATTTGAAGAAATTCAATGATGATTGTTGTAAAACAACTTAAAATATACAAAAATGAAATCTAGTTAAGTTGTTATAAGGAAGTAACAATTACTCACAAACTTAGATATCAACCCTTTTCTTTCTTGTTGTCCTATTTTATGTGCTGAATGAGTTCCATTTTCTTTTCTTTTTTGCAAGAAAATACTTGAATATTAATATTTAATGCTAAATTGTTTATTTATCGTTCATAATAGTAAAATTCAATGATTACATATTACATTTGAAGCACGTTGTTGCTGAGATGGCTCCTCATGCGATGCAATTATGTCCATTTCTTTGACCATCTCCTTGTACATCTTTTTGGACATTCCTACTGGCAAATTTTTGATATCAGCTCGTTCATCCTTTGAGATTTTCATAATCTTCCTGAAAATGTAATATGTCAATAAATTATTTAATTTTTATATTGATATATGAAAAGTAAATATAACAAAAGTGATATTTATAAAAGGTTTTTTTCTAGTAATATATATATATATATATATATATATATATATATATAATTCTAGAAAAAAATTTAAAGGAATATGACTTTTTCATTCCTTCTTTTTTGTTGTTGTGCATTTTTGCTATTAAAAGTCTGATATGTCTCATTGACCAATTCTCTGGAAACTTATCCTGTAGTTTAGATAAAATTTGGTTCTTGGAATCATTGGATTGATTTTTGTATTGTAAGTGGAAAGAACATCTATACATTCATTCCACTAGATCCCTCAAAGTTTTGTAGAAGTTTTTCCCCCTTTCGTTAACCTCCAACACCACTCCAGATGAGCTAAGGAGCAATTGATTTTCATTTGCATGTTCTATTTTTTTTCTTTTCTTAGAACAACATTCCTTTTCTGAGTTGTTGGTCCTTGTAGAAAATTAGACATATGTGAATTAATAGATTATTTGAAACATGTTATCAAATAATTTTAAGTATATTATTAATGAAAATTAAAAAAAATAAACTCATATTGGATTGATAATATTTTTTCATTCGCTTGATTCATTCTTTTGCAATTTTTCCATCAAGATTTTACGCTCTTTTGGTCCTAGAACAGAAATAATATTATCGAGCTTCCTCATTTTGTGGCTCTGCATGATACACAATAAACAATACATATTAGTTAAACTTACATATAGTTCAAAAATAATAATTTTTGTAAATAATTTACAAAGAACTTGCCTTTTTTGCTTTTCTTGATGTGCTATCAGTATTTTTGTTACTTGATATCTTCTTAGCTCCAATACAACTTTACCAGTTGGAGAACCTTGAGGCAGAGGATTATTTATTTGTTCTTTGGCATGGGCTCTGATCTTCTTGTCATAATCTGTTTGAACCATTAGTTTTTCATTAAAGCCATGAATGTCTGGGAGGCCTGCTTTTCTCAATATTGTGTATTGTGCCAAAAACTTTGTTATTGACAACTCCATGGTCTTGCACTTTTCCTCTAAATTTTTCATTATATTCCTTTTATTTAGGACCTTTTTGATTTGCAGAATTGTTTCAGTCCTGTCTTGGATTTTCAATTCTTGAAGCTCCTCTCTATTTTTGCTGTTTAAAAATGTAATAAGATTCAAAGCTTGAGATGGTTTGTTAGCCAGTTCTTCTTTTGTTTTCTGAATTTCCACTTGTACTACCTTAAGTAGATCTCTCTGCTCATAAATGATTTGAATTGAAGGCCATTGTAGATGTATGCCTTGGATTATGTTATTCCAAAGATAGTTCTTGATGAAGGACACCTATTCACTGAGATTGACCTATTTCTGCAAAATATTTACCTGCTCTTGAAGTCTGTTTACTCTTTGTTCATGCCCCTTAGATGTAATCAATGCATTTCTATTTCATGTTTCAAGAGTTTGAATGGTGTTTTTCAAATTGATTATCTCATTATTCTTTAGGGACATCTCCTCCATGGCCTTTACTATGTCATCTGCTTCACCTGTTTGATGTACCTGAGTGGTGGATGATCCTGTGGAAGAAGTGTCTATAGACTGCATTGACACTGCAGTTGCCAGTGGCACTTTTGGGTCTAAATTCTTTGCCAATGTGGAAGGGACAATTGTGCCAACTATAGAAATAACAGTGGGAGTAGATTGCACATCTGCTTTTCTTAAGGCTTCATTTTCTTTCATAAGGGTCTCTTTTTGATTCTCCATATCTTTAACTTGAGTAGTCATTTTTAGCACTAACTGAATCATCTCATCCTTTTCTGTTTTCTCTTGTAGGATTTCCTTTGCTTGAGGATGTTCATTTGGTGGGAGTTTTAATTGCTTCCTCAAGGCAGCAATGTCTTCATTCTTTTGTTTTATTAATTCTTGAGCAACCTGAATGTTTGAAGGATCCACTCCATTTTGTAGCACCAGGTCTTCTAGGGATTTGATCCTTAGATCCTTCGCATGTAATGAGGCTTTCTCTAACTTCATTTGATCCTGAAAGTTGAACATAGTGTTTTGCAATCTAATTTCACTCACAGTTTTGTTTACCACCTTAGAATAGAGCATTTTTGAAGTACTTCTATGAAACTCTATTTGATCAACTTAATGTATGGTGTCTGCATCTACTTCAAGATCTATTTTACTGTAATATGAAACTGACTTTGGGTCTGTAACCATTGGCTGGAGAAAATACATAATCATTTTATTTATTGAATAGTCAAAAGCTGTCAAAAGTCTGTCTTTGTCTCCTGTTTTTTCTTTCAAAAATTGAGAATAAAATTCTCTTTTGATCTCTTCATTTCTTTCCTTAATCTGTTTGTATTTATCCTGGATATCAATATCTTTTCCTTCTACTGTTTCGGAGGAGGAGGGAGCTTCTATATTTACCTGTTTTTCAACCATTTCTCTACCCTGTTCTTGTGTTAAAACCTACTCTTTTTGAGTTTATGCTAGAGTCTCATTTACAATTATAGTGGCTTCATCATTGTATACCTGTTGATCATCTATATCATTTATTTCAATAGCCATTTATTTCTCAGCAACAGTCATTTTTTCCCTTTTGTTGTAAATAATCTTGAATTTGTTTTCTACAATGGTCTCTGCTGAATAGCCTTCTTCATTCTTGGTCCTTTTGTTTGAAGTTTCTACCTGTTTTTTGACCACTATAGTCTGTGAATTATGTGTGTTTATCACTGCTGCTTCATTAGAAGTAGGGTCAACCAATGTATTTTCCACCCACTCTATTTGATTTTCAAATTTCACAATTTGGGGTTTAGGCTCATGGATGAAAGGAGTCAATTTAAATTTAAGCCTTATACTATTCAAAATGCCTTTAGGATCATAATTCCAGTAACAACTTTCTTGGAACTTATACTATGACAATTTCTTTGCTATCTCCTTTAATGCATTCCTGTTATTTACTATGAATGGGCCAATTTGGTTCTTTAGCTTGAATTGGGTCTTTTTCTTAGAAGCCATGAATTTTACTGCATCTGCATTTAACACCTACCTTAGATATTCCAATGGAAAAATTCTGATAGTTAGGAATTTGGCTAACTTATATGGGAGAAAATTTGCTCCAAATATCCTTAATTCTGTATGTTCTTCATATAAGTACCAATCCCCTTCTTGGCTTTGTTCAGACAACTGCAATATCCTTTTCATTTCATCACTGGCTCTGGGTTGTTCTGTTTTATAAAGTAAGTTCATGGTTGGCCTGACAAACAAATCTGTAAAATCCTTGTAATTGAATTCATTTCCATTTTTCCTGAGTAATGATTCCCAGAATATTATTGACAGAGGCTGGCCCTCTACATTCATCTTTTGTAAAGCCATTGGAAACTTTTCTGCTTGGAAAAATAGAAAAATATGGAATAGATATGATGAATATCTAAACACTCCCTTAGTAGGCAATTTGGTCAACTGATAATGTATACTGTCATCAATTAATCTAGAAAAATCAAATACCATCGCAGGAGGTTGCCCAGGGGACAATGTAGAAAGGAATCCTAGTATAGAGACATCAGTGAACTCATCATTAAAATATCCTAAGATAAATGATAGCATTGAAATTACTTGTCTGGAAGATTCAGGAAAATTAGAGGTGGAAGAGGGTGGATTCACTTTTGGGAAATCAACATGAGTAGGCATGAAGTTTTGAAGAATCATAAACCTCCAAGGGTAATCCAAATCTAGGTACAACTGAGTCAAATCTTCAATGGATAGGGGCACTACTCTTGGATCAAAATTCAACTGAAGCATTTCATTAATGGATTCTGCTGTGATGGAAAACAAAATTTCTCTATCATTGTTCATAATAGACCTTTGGTCGGGAACATAATGTAATTGACACAATCTGACAAGGTCTTGAGCTGGATGAGTAATAGGTACAACATACTTGGGCAAATTAGAGTCCCAAATAGGCATATCATTTTTATTTTTATCCAGAAATTTTGCATAACTCCAGTTACGAATACCAAGCAAATTAAATTCTACTGTTGCATCAACAATCTTGTAATCCAAATTTGTTAAAGGACTCTTTCTTCAGTAGATATAGGTGGTTGAAGAGTTCTGACAACTTCAGTTGAATCAGCTGTTAAAGCAGGAGTAGGCTTATTAATCTTTGATGATTTAGGCTTTGGAAGCTTGGTTGAGACAGATTTTGGGGCTTTGGGACCTCTAGACTTGGGTGTAACTTGCTTCTTTTTCATTTCAGGGGATAATTAAGCAAGATTAAACTGTTTTCTATAGTTAATTTTGACACAGAGGGTCTTTTAGCAAATATGGGACAATTCTAGGAATCTGAGAAAGGGTTTTGGAAAGAAAACATAGGTTTTCTAGATGTAGAAGATTGGAGAAGTGAAAAAAAATATTTCTAACTGTGGAAATGGTCTGAAAATGAGAAATTTGGCTTAAAAAAACTGTGTTTTAAGAAAAGAGAGAATTTTGAGAAAAAATTGCAAGGGTTTGCCCTGTTTTTTCAAAGTTTGGGCGCACTAGGATTTGGTAAATTTCCTCCTTGTAACTCAGCTGGTCAGATTTAGAGTTGAATTTGTGAATTTGCAGGTTGGAATACTGAAAAATACCTCTGCGGGTATTTTGGCAGTCGAGAAGAGTTTCTGGTTGTATTAGCTTCAAACTAGATGCTATGACTTAGTGGAAAGCGTCAAGATTCCTTTAAATGCAATCACTGTGGTGAAATTCCTCTTCAAGGGGAGGAATTGGCTAGCAAAGGTTTAAATTTCATTCACAGAGTCTGGGCATATTTTCTTAACAGGCGAGGAGAAAATAATACATAAAATGGTGAAAAAATAAGGTTTAAACCTTCAATATTTATCATTATGTGTATAATTTATTGCAAGTCTCAATCAATGGCATGAGGCGGAATTATCTTTGAATGCGAAAACAACTTGGTGGTTTTCGCGTTGATTTGAGATGGTAAGTAGTTTTGAGCATTTGGAACATGATCGAATAGATATTAGACATGTAGCAATGGGTGGTTTAGGAAAACTACTTTGTTGAGATTCAACAAGATGATGAGCTTAGTAAAAAGAGTCGCCTTCACTAAGTGGGCCCGCAGGCTGTTTTTGGCGCAAAGTCTATTTTTAGACTATGTCTATTTTTAGACATGTCGATCATATTATATGAGTTGCAGGATGCTATTTGTGGATGGTTGGTCAAGTTGGAAAAATAGATGGACTTCTATTTTTATACATATTGGGCGGAATCTATTTTTAGATTGCCAGTCTAAAAATAGATATGTCGAATATTATTAGCTCTTAATAATATTTGGACTCTAAACATTATCTTATTCTCTGGAGCACTTCGCTATGCACAGATGTGGCACAATGTAACTACTTAAGGAATTACACTATTCCCCTAGGGTTTACCGGAGCTGATGCATGAGGACTTCAAAGCTAGAACCTTGGTGCACAGAGTTTGGTGGAGTTATAGAAGTAGTTGGTGGAGTTGTATTTAGTTTAACTCAGTTAGACTCAGTTGAGCTAGTTGTATCTAGTCTAACTGATTGATACACTAGTGAGAATGGAGTGAATTAATTAGTAAATTAATTCACTAAATACTAACTCATTAATCAACTAAATAATACATTAGTTAACTACAGCGCATGGTAGTTTTAGTGGAGACCAGTGGAGAGATAGGTGAAAGAGAAAGTGTGACTATCAATTGTGACTATAATGTTGCATTGTTTGCACCACACATTCATTGGTGATGCCAATGAGGATTGCATGAGAAAGGCTGGAGCAATTAGAGTTCATTCAGAGCCATTCTTCAGTAGGGATTATGCAGTAGAGGCAGGCTAGTAGGTGGAAAATATTGGTGCATGGATTTGCAAGATCGGGCCTGATTATTGTGTAGCGATTGTATTGTACCGAGAGCTTGATATAATCAACTTTGTATGAGGATTGTTACATGATCTCTATGGCATATATTATATACATATAGTTGGGGGTTTTTAGCTTGAGGCCGTTAATGTGTGTGAATTTTTATGGTTTCATGTGTGCATTGCAATTGATTTAATTTCCACATGTGATGATCAATGGTGGAATAGATTATGTATTGTGCATGAAATTAAAATAGTGTGTGGTCAGGAGAATCTTGGATATATAATGCATTAGCTATATAATTTCTACATGGTATCAAAGTGATATTGATCACAACATATTGCAATTATTGAACCGGTTGAGTTTTGTGCTGGTGGAATTCGAATTTGTTGCAGTGTTTTCTTGGTGTTGAAGTTGAGAATTCATTGAAATGTCTTTCAACGAATTGCGATTGGAGTATGCCATTGAGGGCAGCTCAAATTATATTGCATGGAAGGAAAGGATGGAGGCAATGCTGGATGATAATGGGTTGAAGGAGTTCATAGATGTAGAAATTCCAAAACCTGCTTCTAGCGATGCAACTGCACTTGACGCATGGCAAAATAAGACAACAAAATGTCGAAGGATTCTATTGGAAGGTGTGAAGGATCAAATAGTGTCCAAAATTCATGGTAAAGCTAGTCCATTCTTGATTTGTAAAGCTTTGATAGACTTGTTCCAAATCAGAAGTGACCAAAGGAAGTTGGCGCTTAAAGACAAGCTTAGAAAAATAAAAATGGAGAAAGGCGAAAGTATACCCAAGTACCTCACGAAGTTCGTCCAGTGCAGGGATGAGCTGGGAAGTGTGGGGGTTACTATAGATGAAGAGGAATTGGTGAGCTTGGATCTCCTTGGGCTTTTGAAGAGTTGGCATAGCTACGAGGACTCTGTCAATGTTCGGGAGAAATTGCCAGGATGGGAGCGACTTTGGTCGGATCTTGTGCAGGAGGAGATAAGGCGGGGTACCAGGGATGGATCTTCATCGAAGAATGAAGATGAAGAAAATTGCGCTTTGGCTGCCAAAGCAAGGTAAGGGAAGGGGAAGAAAAATCCTTCTCAATCCGGTGCGAAAGGCAAGAAGCAAGACTTGTCCAAGGTGAAGTGCTTTCACTGTCACCAACACGGAAATTATGCCACTAATTGTCCACATAAGAAGAAAAATAAGCAGGCTGTTAGATCTGCAGCTGGAGAGGCCTTTGCCTCGAGGTTTGAGCTGGATTTTTTGCTGATCGCATGCTTGGTTTCAAGTGTTATGGGATCAGCGTGGTTTCTTGACAGTGGTGCGTCTTTCCATATGACCGGAGACAAAGATTTGTTTAGTGATGTGAATGAAAAGGATCTTGGAGTGCACATAGAGATGGGCGATGATGGTAGATACAGTGCGACTGGTATCGGGACCATTTCCTTTGAGAGGGAGTCTGGAAACCTTCATATTGAAGGATTTCATGCATGTTCCGTGATTGAAGAAGAATCTGATCTCTCGTGGCGATGTTGGAAGACAAGGGATATGATGTTGTTTTAGCGAGGGAAAGGCTTTCATGCCTCGCAAACTAGTGAAACCCGAAGGATAGGGGTTCAAGTTAAGAACCTTTATCAATTGCAAGTATATGGCTGCGCAACAATGGCAGGAAAAGTAGAAGGAATGGTGAGCCGGGATGAGGGCGAGTTGTGGCACAGGAGATTGGGCCATCTTCACCATGGCGCTTTGAAAATTTTGTAGCAGATTTCTACCGGGCTTCCCAAAGGTACACTTCCGCAGTTAGATCAGTGCAAGGGATGTACTTTGGGAAAATTTGTGAAAGCCACCTTTCATGAGAAGGATAGTCGCGCCACGACGATCCTTGAGAGAATTCACACAGACGTGTGTGGACCTTTCTCAATAGCTTCGACAGCAAAGCACAGGTATTATTTGATATTTGTTGATGACTTTTCTCGTAAGTGTTGGATCTTCTTCATGCAGAAGAAGAGCGAGACATACTCAAAGTTTTGTGAATTCAAGGCACTGGTTGAGAAAGAGTCGGGGAAGCAGGTGAAAGCTCTAAGGAGCGATAATGGTGGTGAATTCATCTCTGGCGAATTCAAAGACTTTTGCAGCGTAGAAGGAATTCGAAGAGAACTCATAGCGCCTCGCGGCACACAATGCATGTAGGTCATGGAGAGAGCATGTCGTAACGATCGTGGGTGTTGCACAGGCGATGTTGCATGATCAATGCCTTCCCATACACTTGTGAGCTGAAGCATGCAACACTGTAGTTTATGTGCAAAACCGTTGTCCTCATAGAGTACTTAACATGAGTACACCCGAAGAGGCGTTTTCTGGTAAGAAGCTTGATATTTCTCATTTGAAGATTTTGGCTCACCTGTTTACATTCATGTGACGAAGGATTCCAGGAAGAAGTTGGAGCAGACAACAGAGGTTGGGATATTTGTGGGGTACATAGAAACACCCCAAAATTATCGTGTGTTTTTTCCAGACAGTCAGATGACTGTCATGCGACAAGATATCAAATTTCATGAGGAGAAATCCATGAAGTTGTCGCTTGAGAGGGAGCTACACTTGCATGCAGAGGAGGAGCTACTTGTTCCTAAAGATGAGCCTCAAGATGTGGATCAACCATAAGAGGAGGTTCATGGAGTGGAAGAAACCACTCATGCAAACAAGCCAAACACTTAGGCGGAAGTTCACTGGCGAAGCCGAGTGACCTAACTTTCGATGCAACAAGAAATGGTAAGCAACTTGGCATCACGTCACAGACAGACAAATACCTGACCGATATACTGGATACATGGCTCTGATGAGAAAGTTTATCGTGACATAACCATCTTCTTTCGAGGAAGCTGTGGAGGACCCTGCATGGGTAGATGCCATGGTGGAAGAATATGATTCGATTGTCAGAAACAGTGCATGGGAGATTGTCCCAAGGCCGGAAGGGAAATCAGTGGTAGGTTCGAGATGGATCTACAAAGTGAAGCAAGCAGCTGATGGGAGCATCGAGAAGTAAAAGGCAAGATTTGTTGCTCAGGGCTTCTCACAGATTGAGGGGATTGACTATGAAGAAACCTTTGCACCTGTCGCAAGGTATTCTTCCATACGGACCATCCTTGCTCTCTCAGTGCAGATGGGTTGGCACATTCATCAGATGGATGTGAAGACTGCGTTCCTCAATGGAGTCGTTGAGGAGGGGGTGTACACAGAGCAGCTTGAAGGATTTGAAATCTTCAGCAGTGAGTCACATGTGTGCAGGCTCAAAAGAGCGCAGTATGGGCTGAAACAAGCACCTCGTGCTTGGTACACATGCATAGACAATTATTTCACTGGACTTGGTTTCGTCAAGAGTGAGGCGGATCCGAACCTATACCAGATTGTGGTGAAGGGTAAATTGCTGATCATTGTACTCTATGTAGATGATTTGATACTAACAGGTGATGAACTGTTGATACACTCATGCAAGGCAATCTTGCAAAGTAGTTTGAGATGAAGGACTTGGGCCTCCTTCATTATTTCCTGGGATTGGAAATTTGGCAGTGGAAGGGTGGACTATTTGTGTCTCAAGGCAAGTATGCCCGAGAGATACTGGAGAAGTTCAACATGCAAGGATGCAAGCCTATCGACACTCCTCTTCCTGGTGGTTGGAGGAAAGAGGATGCTACATCGGCAGAGGTAGTGGATGCCATTATTTATCGACAGTTGGTTGGTTCGCCCATGTATCTAGTCAATACACAACCAGACATATGCTATGCTGTTAACCAGCTTTCACAAGCTATAGTTAACCCTACCAAGCTCTTTTGGAAGGTAGGCAAGCATGTCCTGAGGTATCTCAGGGGCACATCGGAATACAGATTGTGGTACAGACAGTCGGATGAGTTGAAGCTGCATGGCTTCACAGATGCAGATTGGGCAGGGAGCCCAACGGATAGAAAGAGCACATCTGGAGGGATATTCAGTATCGGGTCTACAACAGTTTCTTGGTACAACAGGAAACAGAGATATGTGGCACTCATTTCAGCGGAGGCCGAGTACATGGCAGCAAGTTTGGCTGCATGCGATGCTATATGGATGAGGAAGATATTGGTAGGGTTGTTCGGTTCACACTTAGATCCTACTGTGATATATTGTGATAATCAGAGTGGCATTAAACTCTCAGTTAATCTAGTATTTCATGATAGATCTAAACATATTGACATCCGGTATCATCATATCAGAGATTGTGTGCAGCGGAAGATCATGTTGCTTTCTTACATTTCTACGGAGGATCAGGCTGCAGATATTCTAACGAAGGCGCTCACCAGGAGAAAATTCAAATACCATATAGACAGGATCGGGGTGGCAGATAATCCCTATCTTGTTGAGAAGGAGTGTTGAGATTCAACAAGATGATGAGCTTAGTGAAAAGAGTCGCCTTCACTAAGTGGGATCGCATGCTATTTTAGGCGCAAAGTCTATTTTTAGACATGTCAATCATATTCTATGAGTTGCAGGATGCTATTTATGGATGGTTGGTCAAGTTGGAAAAATAGATGGACTTCTATTTTTATACATATTGGGTGGAATCTATTTTTAGATCGCTACCTAAAATGTGTTATGCTTGCATATTATTAGCTCTTAATAACATTTCACCTCTAAAAATTATCTTATTCTCTTGGAGCACTCTGTTAAGTGCATTGTGATGTGGCACAAGAAATTTATTTAAGGAATTACACTATTCCTGAGGGTTTACTGGAGCTAATGCATGAGGACTTCAGTTAGAACTCATGTGACAGAGCTTGGTGGAGTTATAGAAGTAGTTGGTGGAGTTGTATTTAGTTTAACTCAGTTAGACTCAGTTGAGCTAGTTGTATCTAGTCTAACTGATTGATACACTAGTGAGAGTGGTGTGAATTAATTAGTAAATTAATTCACTAAATAATAACTCATTAATCAAATGAAGAATACATCAGTTAACTACAATGCATGGTAGTTTCAGTGGAGACCAGTGGAGAGGTAGGTGAAAGAGCAAGTGTGACTATCAGTTGTGACTATAGTGATGTATTGATTTCATCCAACACTCAGTGGAGATGCCAATGAGGATTGCACAGTGCAAGCTTGGTGGATTTGAGTTCATTCAAACCCATTCTTTAGCAGGGATTGCGCAGTATAGGCAGGCTAGCAGGTGGCAGAGATCGGTGCATGAATTTGCAAGATCGGGCTTGATTAGTGTGTAGCGATTGTATTGTACTGAGAGCTTGATATGATCAGCTTTGTATGAGGATTGTTACATGATCTCTATGACATATAATATATACAGATATTTGGGGGTTTTAGCTTTATGCTTTCCCGTTAAACAACTGTGTTAATGTGTGTGAATTTTTATGGTTTCATGTGTGCATTGCAATTGATTTAATTTATGCATGTGATGATCAATAGTGGAATAGATTATGTATTGTGCATGAAGTCAAATAGTGTGTGATCAGGAGAATCTTGGATATATAACACATAAGTTATATAATTTCTACATACTTTTATCGCGTGATTTTCATCAAAATTTGGGCGATCACTTTCGGCATGCGATATGGAATGGACACTTAGATCTGGACGAGTGATGCGAATGGTTCAGATTGTTTTCAAAGTTGCGGGGAAAGGAAAGGTGGGACCATGGCTTTAACATGAGTCGTTTGATCTAATATAAAAGGATCAATGGTCTACTTTTAACGCGACAAGGAATAGTGGGGCATGAGGCCAATTTATCGCGTTGGATTTGAATCGTTAGATTAGAAAGGTTTTGATGATCAGACAATTTTGGATGAATGCGGGGGCACTGGATTTATATATATAAAAGAAGTTTATATATAGGGTAGAATGTATGGGGGAGGGTTAATGTATTACACAAAGGTGCGATGTATTTAAACTTTGGTTTAAAAAAAACAATACGTAAAGCATCGGTAAAGGTTTTTTATTTTTCATTTGATACATCACATTCTGAAGACTTTTCCTTTGTATTTTATTATATAGTTATTTTAAACCAATTAGGCTAAATAACTATAGGGGGATCGGGATATTTCATTATTGATAGTCTTTATGTCAAAGGGATATTTTCGGGTTTTAATTTAAACATGTGCGTAATAACTTTGACATAAAAAGCTTATAATAAGGGGTTTTTTGGGATAATTAATAGAAAAGGAGTTATATTAATAGGACTAGGACTTTTTATAAGGATTTAATAAATAAGTTAGGTGTTAATATGATTAAAGGGAAAATTAATACTCAAAACACATAAATATAACTAAGGCAAGTGAAAATTTAAAGCTAAGCTTCATTATCATAACTTAATCACTTTTGCTTAGTATATAATGTCTTTTGAGGGTTTTTATGCTTCATGAGATGTAGGAAGTTAATAAAATGGGGTTTAAGTATCATTAAGAAAAAATGGGGTCTTTACTTACGAAATTTCATGGTGATGAATGCATGAGTGGTAGATGATGAAAATTTGGGATTAACATAGAAATTTAACACCTTCAACTAGCCAGTCATTGAGCCTTGGGTTCGGTCCCAACAGAAGTCAGATAAATGCTTTAAGCCTCTTTGACTGATAGTTTAGAATGTCCAATATCTATAGGGAAAGGGAAATTAGTTATTGTATCCTGGTGAAAGATATTTACAATGCTTTTCCCACCTTCTTCTACCTACCCATTCTTTAATCTAACATTTTTTCTTCCATTTATGCAGGTGCATTTGAGCTAGAAACCTTTAAAACATATTTTCTTTTGAAAGCAGTAAAACTATCTAATTCTAACTTATTTCATCCAAGGACCCAGATTAAACTGTTGGGTTCCTTTTATTCTCTACCTAACTACTGAATTGTCAGGATTAAACTTTCTGAAAATCCTTTATTCTCTATCTAAAACAAGTAAATTGAAACATGATAAGTCAAGATTGAACAATTCAACTCATCATAGATTATGGAATTTATTGACACTCTTCCATAATCAACTGCAAAAGTAAAAAGTAGTGGCATTTAGACTTGCACACTTTCATGTTTTATTCATCTTTTTCTTTGGGGTATCTTATTTTTTCTAAGTCCTTTGATCTTTCTTTTAGGACTTTTACCCTTTTTTTTCTTTTCTATTTTTATTTTTATTTTTACAAATGTGGGAATACAACTTGTAGAAGGCAAAGTATGTACATATTTACAAGACTATCATTAGTCAATTCAAAATTATGAATCCTATATTTATAGGTCCCTAACAGCAGTTTCACATGGGGATGGCATTTCCTGGTGAAATGTCAAGAACTCTAAGATCAGTAGCCTTGAATTTTTAACCTTGATGATCTTGTAAATGTCTTCTAATTTCTGCAACAATTCATACTTATGATATTTTACTCTTCAAAACTTAGGGCCTTCACTTCGGGCTTCAACTTTTGAAAAGAAAACATCCAATCCAATCTACTCTCTTGCAATGAATATTTACAATGATGTAAAAAGGAATCAATCTGGAACTAACTGTTAGTTAATTCAGAAGAATAGTAGTGTTTAAGCATCCTACCATTCACTGGTCCATCTGGAATATCTGTTCCATCCAAATTTTAGATAAAAAATGCATTATTACCCCTGTACCCATAAATTTCATAAGGTCCCTTCCATAAAAAATCAAATTTCCCATGTTTTCCCTTTTCCTCTCTCCTAGAATCCCACTTTAATACTTTAACTCCTATGTAAAAATTATCTTCATTACTCCTTTTATCAAAAATCTTTTTGATCTTATCATGAATTACTTGAGATTTTTCATATACTTCTTCCCTTGTCTGCTGTAAATGGATGGTTTGATTTATTCTCCATTGAATATCTTTAATCTCAACTTGTGATTCCTGAATAATCTTCATTACTGGAACTCCTAATGATGAAGGAAAAACTGCATCCATTCCATAAACTAGATGATAAGGTGAGGTACGAATTGACTTCTTAGTGGTAAGTCTATCTGCCCATAGGGCATAGATCAGCTTTTTGTTCCAAGTCTTTTTGTTTTCTTGAAGTAATTTTTTGATGATGTTTACCAGGATTTTATTAGAGGATTCTGCTAAGCCATTACCTTGAGGCTAATAAGCAGTAGAGTGGCCTAGGGCAATGTGATACTTATGGAAAAAGGCAATAATTTTCTTGGATTTAAATGCAGCTGCATTATCAGTAATAAGTTTGTGTGGGCATCCAAATCTAGATAAAATATTGTTCTCAATAAAAGAGATTATGACTGAGTCTGTGGCTTGCCTAGTAGAAATGGCTTCTATCCACTTAGTAAAATAATCTGTGGTAGTCAAGATCCATTTATGTTGTCCGGAAGATGGGGGATGAATTTCTCCAATGAAGTCTAAACCCCATTGTTGAAAAGGAATCTCAGTAGAAATAGGTTTTAGGGGCAAGGGTAACAATTTCTTTCTCCCTTCAAAAATCTGACATTGGTGACAGGAGGTAACATATTTTTTGACATCAAAAAACAATGTTGGCCAGTAGAAACCAGCTCTAAGAATTTTATCTGCTGTACTCTTCCAGTATAAGTGGCCTCTGTAGTCACCTGCATGAAATTCCTCAAGAATCTTGTCAGCTTCTGATTCCAGTAAACAATTAAGTAAAATCCCACTTTGTTCTTTCTAATAAAGCATTTTATCAAGAATACAATATCTCATTGCTTTTAGTTTGACAAATCTAGCTTTAGTTCTAGTTAAACCAGGAGGAGCTTGTAAATGTGTGAGTACAAAGATAACATCAGAGTACCATGGTGAGTCTAGAAAGGCTTCACTAATCAATGGAGTCACCATCTCTTCTTGGTCATCAATTTGTGCAATGAAATTTATATCTAAGGCATTATAGTTGGATTCAGCCATTAATCTGGCTAACCCTTGTCCTTTTATGAGCTTCGTTGGTTTGATTTCAATATCATACTCAAGGATAGTGGCAATCCACTTTCCTCTTCTACCATCTGGTCCGTCCTGTGTAAGAATATCTTTGACTACAGAATTGGGAACATAGGCAATAATGTGGGAGTAAAGAATGTACACTCTGAAATATTGTATAGCTTTAACTAAGGCTAAAGCTTGTTTCTCCATGATATTGTATCTCAAAGGTGAATCTCTAAGTGTTTTATTGAAAAATGCTATAGGCTGTTCAAAACCTTGGTCATTTTTTTGCAAAAGGACTGTAGCTATGGTATGTTCAGAGGCAAATGAAAAGGTAATAAATCTTTTTTGAAGTCTGGGCTAATTAAGACTGGTGTTTTGGTTAAAGCATGTTTTATAGATTCAAAATATTGTTTTGCTTCAAATGTCCATTTTAATACCGAGTCTTTCTTCAACATGTTATTAAGTTCTTTTATGATTTCAGCTAGATTAGAAATAAATCTTCTTAAAAATTTTATTTTTCCTAAAAATGCTTGTAACTCTTTGATGTTCCTAGGTGGGTGAATGTTTAGTATGGCTTCAATTCTCGCTGAATCTATCCTAATACCTTCTTTGGAAATTACATGTCCTAATAATTTACCTTCTTCAAGCCCAAAAAGAGTCTTTTTTGGATTTAAGGATATGCCATATTTTCTACATTTAATGAATACATGTCTCAAGTGATCCAAATGTTCATTATTAGATTTAGAAAACACAGTGATATCATCTAAGTAAATAACCAAAAAGTCACGGATTTATTTATCAAAGGCTATGTCCATAGCCCTTTGAAAGGTAGCTCCAACATTCATTAATCCAAAAAGAATTTTCACATACATGAAAGTGCCCCAAGGAGTAGTAAAGGCTATTTTGTGTTGGTCTTCTTTCTGAACAAGTATTTGGTTATAACCTGAGAAACCATCCAATAAATAAATTCTTGAAGATCCAACTACTCTCTGCAAGATGTGATCCATCTTTGGCAAAGGGTAATTATGTTTCAAAGACAATTTATTGAGATTTCTGAAATCTACACATAATCTTATTTCTCCAGTTTTCTTCCTAGTAGGTACTAAGTTAGAAACCCAATCATAATATCTAATTGGTGAAATTATTTGGGCCTCATACATTCGTTTGACTTCTTTCTCTATCAAAGGTAACAAGACAGGATTAATCCTTCTTAATTTTTGTCTAAAAGGCTTCTGGTCATCCTTTACAGGAGTTTTATGTTGAATTATACTTGTGTCATAAGCCTTTAAATATTCATAACTCCATGCAAATACATCTTGATATTCTTTCAACAGATCAATGTATTTGACTTTTTCTTCTTGTGGTAAAGATTTAGACAACTTTATCATTTTAGGATGTAATTATGTTCCTATATTGCACTCCTCAATATTAGACTTAACTTGTTCCATTTTAGGCTTTTTGGGCACATCATTGGAATCAAACAAGTCTTCTAAAGGAGTTAAACCTTTAGGTAAAAGATTATCTTTTAATTCTAGCATGTCTATTTCTTCTTCAATTATTTCCTCTATATCTACTTTTTCTAAGTTATCTATATCTGATTGAGTAAATACAGTTGGATTTTTATATTTATGTACATCTACACTATTTATTTCACAGTTAAAATTATCATCTACATTACTTTCTGAATCTAAATTATCATCAGTGTCTATCTTACAGTTTTGGAATTCTTCCTCGCTGTTCAAAAAATTGAAAATCTGTTCATCTTTGGAAAAAACCTACCAGCATTTAACATTGTCAGGAACAATGGGTCTGTATTTTACTTCAGCAGTATATCTATTTGTTGGTTGAAAAGGTAATTTACAAGTACTAGCAAAAGTTGCTAGGCAATGTGCTTGCAAATTTTGATTTCTGGGAATTATAGCAAACTTAGATTCCAGTAAATCATCAACTAAGTCAATTGTTGCATCTCTATATCTGGCTAATCTAGGATTATGAACAGAATATTCAATGTTTATTTGCTTAATGACTAAATCTAAATCACCCATGATTAAAATTCTTTTACCTCCTAAGTTTTTGATGATTTGGAGGCCTAAGATCAATGCTTCATACTCTGCCATGTTGTTAGTGCATTTAAAGTTGAGTCTGAAGGCATGTCCTTCCGAATGACTGGTTTCCATTTTGGTGATCCATACTCCAGCTCTTGCCCCTGTCTTGTTCACTAAGCCATCAAAATCTAAATTACAAAGGGCTTCATGAAAGATATTTTCATTGTTTGGTTCAGGTTTTTTTTTAATCAATTCAGTTTGGATATCATCATTATCAGAGTTGCATAGAATGAAAGAGTCAAGGTCAATTGGGGTTGAATAGATGGGATAATTTATGGATCTTTTTGCATTACTGACCATGTATTTCATTAGAGTTTCTCTGTAAAGTTTTTTGGGTTGTCCAAATACTGTGATAGTAGAAAAACTCATGTCTAGTTGTAGAGATCCCTGCAACTTAGCTCCCCATGAGCGAGAAATAATCATACCATACTTTGGTGGGATATCAGCTACTACAATATCCATGATCATACTTTTACCTGGGTATTAAACTAAATTGACACAAAAATCTTTTATTAATCCAATGCATTTAACTTTAGAGGAATAAAATGAGAACAAGTCTTCATATGGCCTAGTTATTTCTAGATTCAGAGTTTCCATAATAGCTTTTGGCATTAAGTTGTGGGAAACTCCTGAGTCTAACATTGCATTGTGTAATATCTGATCGTGAATAGTAAGACTAATGTAAAAAGGAGGGATTGCTCCATTAGCATGTGTACCATTCACATCAGGACCAAAAATTAATTCAGGCTGATCATCATTTAGATTAATTGAATCCTCACCATCATTCATGTTTAAAGTTTCATTAATTTTTGATTTATACAAGTCATTCTTTACCAATTCTATTAAAGGAATTGGTATTTTTAGCTTGGATATTTCAGCTTGAATGTTGAATGGTGGTTGAGATTTACTAATCTGCAGAAGTTCATATTTTGTGATTGTTAACTAAGTGGGTTTTTCTTGAGGTTCAGTAGTTTCACCTTTAGCTTGGTTTGTTCTTTTATCTTCTGTTTGAGTTTCTTGATTTCTGTTGTCTTTAGTTATTTTTTCATCAACAGTTTGAGCGGCAGCAAAGGCTTTATCTCTATCTGGAATTTTCAGTAGAAGATTTAGGATTTGATGGTCTAGAGTCAGCTGGATTTTTCTTTGGATCAAAAACTGTTGTTTTTGCTGAATTAGTGGCCTTTGTAGTATTAGCCTTTTAGGCATCTTTGGAGGATTGAGCCACCTCATCAGTGATATCAATAATCTTTGGAATAGGTTGTTTTTAAGACTGGGTGGGTTTGAATTTTGTTTGTTTTATCTTGGAAGAATTTGCAAATTTTTTGATTTGGGAGCCTCTACATTCTTTTTGCTTTGATTTTTTTGAGTTGGAGCATTGTTTTTTGTAGAAGGCTCATTTTTTTTCTTGCTCCTAAGCTTATACTGGCTATGAATTTCATTTATTGTGAAGTCATAACCTTGCTTATAGTCAAAGGATTCACCAGATTCTACTTTGAACTGTTGAAGTTCAAAGAGTTCTTGATTCTCCTGAGTGAGGAAAATAGTGTTTTCTTCATCTATCCCCATCACAATGTTGATGTCTTCCTCATCCTCAACATTGTTTTGAGAACTTTCAGCATAGTTCTCTTGGAATGGGGGCCTAATGTTTTGATCTGGAGAAGTTTCTTTACCCTTTCCAGGATTGTTGTTTTTTCTGTAGTTGGGATTTCTGATTTGGAGTTGGATATCCCATTATGGTTTTTTCTCAATGTTGTCTAATCTCTCAACTACTCTTTCTAAAGTTTTAGCAAAATAATCAAATTTACCATCTAAGTTTGAAGTCTCTTATTTAATTGTGACTCTCCTTTCATTTCTAAGTCTAGATTTTTTGGTTAGGATATTAATTTCTACACCAACAACATCTAGTTGCATCTGTTCTAACATTTCAGCATTTCTTTCTCTTAATTGGTATGCCATATCTAGATCAAATCCACCAGGAAATTTAAGAAGTACTGAATAGGGGGTAGGTTTAAGATCAATAGGGATGGAATTATAAACACTATTATATCTGATGCAGTAATCCTGAACAAACTCATTGGGAGCTCTTTTTACAACATCAAACTCAGATAAAATTTTCAGGGGATTCTTTTTCTTTTCCCATTTATTAAGAAATGCTCTATTAAATGCAACTAAATCTTCTATGCTACCAGCACCTAAATTTCTAAAACATTTTTTTACTTCTCCAGTTAAACTTTGAGCAAATAACCTCATTCGGACATCAGATTCATCTATCTCCTAAATTTAACAAAAATCAGTCATTCTGGTGATATGTTGTTGTGCAGTAATTTGTGAAAAATTATCAAATAATGGGATATATTTTTGGTAATTTTGGGGCATTTCATGGAGGTTGTGGGGTAATACCAGAGGGGCATATCTTGCAGCCATGATTTGAAGGATTCTTGAACTAGGAGGTATAACAGTGACTATAGGAGCAGTGCTGGATATGACAGCTGATGTGCTGAAAGCTGGATTTGAAGAACTTGGAAAAGATGTTGATATATGTATGGAACTGGATGGAAAAAATGTAGTGCTTATAAAATTGGTGGATGCAATGGGCTGAGTGAATGATGGAAAAACTATCCTAGGCTACAAAGGCAACTCAGGAATAAATGGTTCTGTGGATGAACTTGCAGTGGCTTGAGGGGATGATGAATATATGATCCTAGGCTGCAAAGGCAACTCAGGACTAAAAGGTTCTGTGGGTGAATTGACAGTCTAAAAATGAAGTGGCAGCATACCGAGTTGAATTTGCTGCTGGAAAAACTATGGTGTATAATTGAGAAACTGGATGCTTAAATTGAGACAAAAAATTGGTTAATTTAATAGCTTCATCAACGTCTTTAATTCATGTAACATTAACCCTTTCTAATGGACTTTGAATTTTCGATTTGTCTGATTTTATTGATGCTGAAATAAGGTTATGTTTTTCATTCACAAAAGAAGTAAAAACATGATCTATGACAGTTTCCTTTAAATCAGTTTCAGATTTATTTCTAAACAATGAATTTTCAAACTTGAAATAAAAATCAATATCACATAAGCTCACTAATTGTTAGGGTAATGAATTAGCTTTTCTCAAGGGCACTTCAGTTTCTAGACTAACAATCTGTTTTTTCTTTTTATTTTTTCCAATCTGTCTTGGGTTATCTACTATTACTGCAGGCTTAGGATCCAGGTTGGACCTGGTATAGTAGGTTTTTCTAGAAGCCAGATTGTCTATTTATGAAATACCCACAACCTTTTAAAGTTAATCTTAAAGTAGAAAAGATAGATTTAAAAATCTTCCTTCAAGATTAAATTTAAAACTGGAAAGTGGTTAGTTCCCCAGTATGGTCGCCAGTATGATATCACCCTAGTAATTTCTAAAGATTGTGGGATCTTTTGGATTTTTTCAGTTTTAAAAAAACTAGGGGTAACCACAAACCTATTTCAAATCCTAGGATCTAACCTTCCTAGAATTTAGAGAGGGATCTCTCTTTATGATTTAACTTTGTTTTTGTTTAATATTTTAGGCTAGGTATGATTGGGCACTTGGTTTTTTTTTTTGGAAAGTTTGGTGGGAAATAAGATTACATGGAGACAAATTAAAGAGGGATCTACTATTCCATGGGCTATGGAGTCAAGATGTAGCAGGCAAGACTGGAAGGCAAGGCCAAAAGGATGCTAATGTACTCAGGGCAGGGTAGATAACCATCAAAGATTTGAATAGTTTTATTTGATGAGATTCCTTGCTTTCGGGATAAATGGCAGTGAAGGATCCTTTGATCCAGAAAAAGAGGAAGAAGGTAGGGGTCAAACAAGACTCGGAGAAATTAAGATTTCCTAAGTCTGGAAATCAGCAGAAAACATTGAAATGATCAAATAGTTAAGACAGGGAGTTTTTACACTTATCCTGAAATAATATTCCTAATTAATCATTTGTATTGAACAACATATATGAAATTGAATGAAACTTCAGAAGAGGAAACAATGACAGTAAGAAATCACTTTACTCATTAGCTTATCGCATGAATCCTGAGTTATGAAGTCCAATTGGGTATTGTCCAGACTGCTGCTATGGAATCAACACATGAGCCTCCAAAGTACAAGAAAAATTTTCTATAATAATCTCAGCAACTTTATTCCACACTAAACACTTCATAAAATGAAGTATTTATAAAATATGTTTATTACAAAATATCCTAGAGAAGTATAGGAATAACATTAGGAAAATAAAATATCTTAACATACTAAGAGGGCCAACTGCTTAACAACTTAGCAAGCTGTCCTCTTATCTAGAAAAAATAGAACTAATCTATCTAATCAAAACTGATTGTTGCATCGCTGTTTATGCTTGTTGGCATATTTGGAAGATATTTGTTTATGGATTGCTTGACTGATACTCTTTAACTTTTCATCCTTTAATGCTGTTTTTCCTCTTGATCCTCTCTCATGCTGCTTCCTTATTACTTTTACTACTGTAAGATAGAAAAAATTGCAATAGTACAAATTTTTGATTTATTTCTTCTCGGATACTCTTTGACTCTGCTGATCAATCTGATACAGTTTCACTGCAGCATTTACCTTTTAACAGCTGTGTTAGCGCTCGAATCTACCTTAGGCTGAAATAAGGTAAAACTCAAGGCAACATCAAACCAAGCTCAGCCTCGTAGCTAGCCCTACGAGGACAGGAGAGGGCTCTCTCCAGTCAACTCAGTAAAAATGAGCAATAGGGTCTAAGATGACTCAAAATTGATACTGATTTTAGGCTAGTAAATAGATAGGAAAGTATTTTGATGAATGATTAGGTTTTCTGGGCTGTATGGGACTAAAGACAGCGTTGAGTAGAGAGATTTAATCAAAGGTGTAGAGTATTTCATAAGGCGAGATAGGTATGAGGTTTAACAATTTAATTGAAATTAAATGGAATGTAAGACTGTTTAAGAAAGCAGAAAAGGGCATTAAACAATGAATCCTTTCCAACAGAAGAAAATACACAAATCCTGAACGCTTCCCAAGGCAGAGCAACAAATTGGATTCTACCTCTCCTACTGCTAAAGCATTCAGCTTGAAACGATTATGAATGAGCTGAAAAACATATCGAGATACATATGAGACAAAAGAAAAAACATTCGCTAAACTCACACCATAGGGATCTTATGAACCAGAGCTGCATCCTTTCATTATTTCTCTGTTAAAAACTGTACAGTGAAACTCTGTATTTTTCTCCACACACCTCTGCCAGAATTCTGCCTTACAAAAGATTCTCCATACAATAAATAAACTACACTATGAGAAAACAAATCGACCAAAATAAGGGATGGTTTTAATGATCATTAACAAACAAAGCTGAGGAACCAATCATTGTTCTAAAGACAGAACAACGTTCCCTTGAAATCCTCTGATGACGAACTAAAAGACCAAATCTGGAGCGTAGTGTCTTTGAAATACAACTGAAGTCATAAATAGGAAATCGATCCTATTTCTCTGCCCTGGTGGATGCCTTTGTTTTAAATTTAGGCTTTCCGATCTTATCCCTCTGCTGTGGCAGACATTCTTCATTTAATTCTCGAACTATTTGCTTCCACTTACCGTTTCAACAAAAGTAGCCTTTAAACTAAAATTCAGCCGGTTCCAGCTGCAATCACCAGCGAACACATATCAATGACAACAAGATTCGCAATATTTCCATTATCCGAGATGCCCAAGGAAAAATTATGTTGCAACCAAAGCATAGGTAAGGTTATTTACGCTGTAGAAATACCAATAAGGCATTTAACGGAAATTGTAATGACTTTCCTGAAGAATAACTTGATATGTTTACCCACAGAAAGGCTTGGTCTCAGAGGAGCTACTGCAAGCACTTAAAGAACTCTTCCCATTACCCTTTGCGCTGCTTGCTTGATCTCTGCCCTGTCAAGGGAAGTTTCCAAGTGTAACTCTTGTACCAGTCTACCAGCACGAGCGAGAAGGGTGAATTTACACAGAGAAGCCACCAAGCCATCCAACACATCCTCCAAACGATGGCAAGCTGACACTTTTGCCACAGCAGGAAACCATCCCCACATTCTTTCGAAATAACTTCATCCTCTGCATCGATGTGACATGCAGCCCGACCTTTCACGCACATCACACTATCAATTACATACGTTGAACATGTATATACCTCTGTGGTTTTCTTCTTATAAACAGTTGCATATCCATTCATTTCAAATGAGAGAGAGCTGGAATTTGACTGATCGTGGTAATACTATAAAAACAGAACGTCAATGCCGCCATATTGCTCTTCTATCCAATTGGAAAACAGCTCCACCGATTTTGGATTCTGATTGATGGGAAAACCACGTTAAGTCCCTCTGTCTGTAAGGATGCCACCACTTCCTGTCCATCGAACTTTATCAATCAAGCACATCTCCTCCAGAAATACAATTTACTCAGGTTTTGGCTACCTTTAGAGTGCTGGGCCTGTCCAAATTGATCTGTGATTAAGTGCAATGCAGCGTTTTTCATGGCAATCATTGAAGCCAACGTGGGTATAAAAAGAAACCCATATTAAAAGCCGGAAGCTACAACTTTTCCCTGTGAGGATCTTCGGGACAAACTCTTTATCAAACGTAACAACCTTTCCATGAACTCCTGGCGTAGTCTGTAGAACTTAAACTCCATTTCATCTTTCAACGGTCACTTTGTCTGAGAACAAGCTCTGCAAACATCTAAGTCGCGGTTGGTGAAAGCTGATTGGCGTTAGCTTGCATATTAAATTGAGATTTTGGCAGCCACCGGTAACATGAATTGGATCAACATTTCACAAGCTGATTTGATTTACTTTGGAGCAGATGGGCCACGAATTCTGGAGTCTCGTTATAAGCCAAGAGCAAATCCGCCTATCGGCTCTGTGCACCGCGCGCACTCCCAGTGCGCCGCGCCTGGTGAGTGCGCCGCGCCAGTGCAAAAATGCACTGTGGAGGAGCGCCCAATGCGCCGCGCCCTCTTTGTATGCGCCGCGTTTGCTCTCCATTTCAATAAGATACCGAACCATGGTTGGCACCAAACATTCACGTAATAAAGAGCCTACAATTTCTTCAAGGCGCCTTTGTAGCACTGGAAATCGCAGCAGATCACTTGTCTCACATCTATGCGCTGACTTTACCAGATCTTCATAAATAAAATGCACACACTGGAGGCTTGGATCTAAAAGCCGAGCAATTTGTCTCCTCAGCAGAACTTGAAAGGGTACCTCAGATACAAAGAGTGCACTTCTTAATCCAATAGAATTTTGAATAGCTATTTGAATATCTTTATCAGTCATGTCATCGCAAGGGTCCATATCATCTAATCTCTTCACAAAAAGAGACTGCAAAATGTAGTGGATTCGTGATCCTCCAAATTGTTCAAAGCGGGAAGACTCTTCAAAGGGAGAAAATTCAACTTCATTGTCTCTAAATTGCTGAAAGAAAGCAAACTCTTCTCACAGTTTCATGGTCAACATTGTTATAAAAATTCAAACAAATCCCAGATGCGAAGTATTCACAATATAATTTCAGGCAGCGAGAATTTTCGCAATTGTACTGTCTTGATTTCTTTGGAGTTCTTTCTTTTGAATCAGTTAGTGGTCTTGAGAAGGGCCCTCTTGGAAATCCTTGCTTTTTGCCAATGCTACAAGTTGCCTTTGATCAAAGGCTTCATCTTCATATAAGTTTTCTCTGAGATTTGAGCATCCTTTTGGCACTTTTGACATTGAAACTCTGTTTTGTTTGATTTTGCTTTGTCTCTTTGTGCTGATGATGTTATTTCTGTTTGTGCTTTTGTAGGGATAGGAGCTGCTAAAGCTTCTACCATTGAAGAGCTGTACAACTTGAAACACTTTGACAAATTACATATTTATTACAAAAACACATTTGATGATTTCTTCTTCAAAACATGGTTTTGAAGAAGAACCAATCTCACATTATTGACGATGACATTCATGAAATAAAAACTTATTGAACCTTCCTCTAGGCCTGCAGGCATTATTCGACATGTTTGAAGACCAACCACTAGACCTTGACTCTGAAAATGACTATTTTGACCAAAGTAGCATTAATGACTGCAAATGACGGGAAATGAACTTTGGTGAATTTGACTCTGACAGCGGACTGACAAGACGGAGTCTAACAAGCTGTAAAAGGAACTTTTCATTGTGGTCAAAACAATCAATTTTCTGTTTATATCACTTGATTGTCATATTTGAGTTTCCCTTTTACTTTTTACTAATGTAAAAGAGATTATCAGCAATAAAAAGTTTAAAATCAAATTAGCTGCTTTTCTTCTCAATCTTCACTGCTTTACCTATATTTTCTGTTATTTTGCTCCAATTTTGTTATAACAAATATGTGAATTCCTGCCATTGCTGATCACTTGGTATTTTTATACTTTTCAACTTTCGGTAACTTTCATCAGCATTAGTATACTTTGAGAAATTTGGTTTGATAATGAAAATATGTTTGATTTCATTCTGTAGAAAAAATAAGTTCTCAAAGTACTCCAATACAACTTTACCAGTTTGATAACCTTGAGGCAAAGGCTTATTTATTCGTTCTTTAGCATGGGCTTTGATCTTCTTGTCATAATTTGTTTGAACCATTAGTTTTTCATTAAATCCATGAATGTCTGGGAGGCCTGCTTTTCTCAATATTGTGTATTGTGCCAAAAACTTTGTTATTGACACTCCATGGTCTTGCACTTTTCCTCCAAATTGTTCATTATATTACTTTTATTTACGACCTTTTTTATTTGTAGAATTGTTTCAGTCCTGTCTTGGATTTTCAATTCTTCAAGCTCCTCTCTGTTTTTTCTGTTTAAAAATGTAATAAGATTCAAAGCTTGAGATGGTTTGTTAGCCAGTTCTTCTTTTGTTTTCTGAATTTCCACTTGTACTGCCTTAAGTAGATCTCTCTGCTCATAAATGATTTGAATTGAAAGCCACTGTAGATGTATGCCTTGGATTATGTTATTCCAAAGATAGTTCTTGATGAAGGACACCTGTTCACTGAGATTGACCTGTTGCTGCAAAATATTTACCTGCTCTTGAAGTCTGTTTGCTCTTTGTTCATGCCCATTAGATGTAATCAATGCATTTCTATTTTATGTTTCAAGAGTTTGAAGGGTGTTTTTCAAATTTATTATCTCATTATTCTTTAGGGACATCTCCTCCATGGCCTTTACTATGTCAGCTGCTTCACCTGTTTGATGTACCCGAGTGGTGGATGATCCTGTGGCAGAAGTGTATATAGATGCACTGACACTGCAGTTTCTAGTGGCACTTTTGGGTCTAAATGCTCTGCCAATGTGGAAGGGACAGCTGTGCCAACTATAGGAATAACAGTGGGAGTAGATTGCACATCTGCTTTTCTTAAGGCTTCATTTTCTTTCATAAGGGTCTTTATTTGATTCTCCATATCTTTAACTTGAGCAGTCATTTTTAGCACTAACTGCATCATCTCATCCTTTTTTGTTTTCTCTTGTAGGATTTCCTTTGCTTGAAGATGTTCATTTGGTGGGAGTTTTAATTGCTTCCTCAAGGCAGCAATGTCTTCATTCTTTTGTTTTATTAATGCTTGAGCAACCTGAATGTTTGAAGGATCCACTCCAATTTGTAGCACCAGGTCTTCTAAGGATTTGATCCTTAGATCCTTCGCATGTAATGAGGCTTTATCTAACTTCATTTGATCCTGCAAGTTGAACACAATGTTTTGCAATCTAGTTGCACTCACCGTTTTGTTTACCACCTTAGAATAGAGCATTTTTGAAGTACTTCTATGAAAATCTATTTGATCAACTTCATGTATGGTGTCCACATCTACTTCAAGCTCTGTTTTCCTGTAATTTGCAATTGACTTTGGGTCTATAACCATTGGCTGCAGAAAATACATAATCATTTTATTTGTTGAATAATCAAAAGTTGTCAAAATTCTGTCGTTGTCTCCTGGTTTTTCTTTCAAAATTTGAGAATAAAATTCTCTTTTGATCTCTTCATTTCTTTCCTTAATTTTTTTGTATTTCTCCTGGATATCAATATATTTTCCCTCTGCTGTTTTAGAGGAGGAGGGAACTTCTATATTTACCTATTTTTCAACCATTTCTTTGCCATGTTCTTGTGTTAAAACCCGCTCTTTCTGAATTTCTGCTAGAGTCTCATTTAAAATTATAGTGGCTTCATCATTGTCTACTTGTTGATCATCTGTATCATTTATTTCAATAGCCCTTTCTTTCTCAGCAGCAATCATTTTTTCCATTTTGTTGTAAATAATCTTGAATTTGTTTTCTACAATGGTCTCTATTGAATAGCCTTCTTCATTCCTGGTCCTTTTGTTTGAAGTTTCTACTTGTTTGTTGACCACTATAGTCTATGAATTATGTGTGTTTATCACTGCTGCTTCATTAGAAGTAGGGTCAACCAATGTATTTTCCACCCACTATTTGATTTTCAAATTTCTCAATTTGGGGTTTAGGCTTATGGATGAAAGGAGTCAATTTACATTTAAGCCTTATACTATTCAAAATTCCTTTAGGATCATAATTCCAGTAAAAACTTTCTTGGAACTTATACTCTACAATTTCTTTGCTATATCCTTTAATTCATTCGTGTTATTTACTATGAATGGGCCAATTTGGTTCTTCAGCTTGAATTGGGTCTTTTTCTTAGAAGCCATGAAGTTTAATGCATCTACATTTAACACCTGCCTTAGATATTCCAACGCAAAAATTCTGATAGTTAGGAATTTGGGCAACTTATATGGGAGAAAATTTGTTCCAAATATCCTTAATTCTGTATTTTCTTCATATAAGTACCAATCCCCTACTTGTATTTGTTCAGACAACTATAATATCCTTTTCATTTCATCATTGACCCTGGGTTGTTCTATTTTATAAAGTAAATTCATGGCTGGCCTGACAAACAAATCTGTAAAATCCTTGTAATTGAATTCATTTCCATTTTTCCTGAGTAATGATGTCCAAAATATTAATGAAAGAGGTTGGCCCTCTACATTCATCTTTTTTAAAGCCACTGGAAACTGTTCTGCTTAGAAAAATAGAAAAATATGGAATAGATATGATGAATATCTAAACACTCCCTCAGTAGGCAATTTGGTCAACTGATAATGTATATTGTCAACAATGAATCTAGAAAAATCAAATACCATCGTAGGAGGTTGCCCAAGGGACAATGTAGAAAGGAATCCTAGTATAGAGACATCAGTGAACTCATCATTAAAATATCCTAAGATAAATGATAGCATTGAAATTACTTATCTGGAAGATTCAGGAAAATCAGAGGTGGAATAGGGTGGATTCACTTTTGGGAAATCAACATGAGTAGGCATGAAGTTTTGAAGAATCATAAAACTCCTAGGGTAATCCAAATCTAGGTACAACTGAGTCTATTGGAACACCTAATCCTACATGGGTAGGTGTGGAATATGAAAAGTCACAATGAAGTCCAAGTGACCTTGGAATATGAAACCAAGAGTCACACCATTGTACTATAAATGTACATCTTTGTATAATGGAAAATAAGAAAGCCTCACGCTTATCTTTCATTGTGTGTTGAGTCTCTTGTGTGTGTGTTTATCTTTCTCATACACCATGTGTGTGCTTCAACATGGTGTTTAGCATGGTATCAGAGCGGGCGATTGCTGGCTCTGCTCCAAATTGAGTGAGCCATTTGTGTCCATGGCCTATGCATATCTGCAAAATTCTTGACATTTTTGCAGCATTTAGAGAGTTTTTGCAGCAGACATTTTTCTGGATTCGGAAAGGTGTTTTGAATAAGAGCAACATTTGTTTTGAAGAAGCGCAGCATTGGTTTTGAGAAGGAGCAGCATTCAAAATCCTTGGCAGCATTCAGAAATTGGTTTGGAGACGTAGCCTTGTGCATCTGAAGGTTTTCTCACTGCTTATTTTTCCATTGAAAAATCTCTACATTTTAACTTCTGCACCATTTTGGAGCTACTAGAAAAGTGTTTGAAATGAGTTTCTGGAAAATTCTGGGTTTTTCCTAGAAAGATTTCTGAGTTTTCATTGAAAAATTTCTGAGCTTCTGGACTGCGTTTTTCTGCTACTGGAAAATATTCTCTGTTGCTGGGCTATTAGAAAAATTTCTGGGTTTTATTGGCAATCTGCTGTTACATTTCAGTACTTGAAATTTGTACTATTGCCTTCATTTCTGGAATTTGCTACTTGTATTTCAGTGCTTAAAATTATGCTGCTATTTCAAAGTCTTCTACTCTGCTGTTTTAAACGAATAAATAAATAAATAAATAAATTATTTCAACGCCTAGGCCCTTGGCCCTCCACTCAAACCTTACAGCTCTGCGATTATAGGTCTCCCTATCTACCCATCCTACACTGCTGCACGCTCTCCATTACAATATAATCCCACTACCTTACGCTCCCATCCAAACAACACCCCCTCACCTCTCATCACTCTATGGCCTACCCACATTCCCATTCCCCTTATCTTCAACGCTGCACCCTCCCTCTCGGCATAACAGCCCCTGCGCCCCCTGCTCAAACCCGCAGCTCCTTCTACCCACCATGCCCTCACCTCACGGTTTAACCCACCCCCCTACAGCTCTACCCATAACCGCTCAACGCACCCCCCTTACGCGACCCTCATCTCGAGCTCTCCCCTACGCTACGGTTGCTCATCTCAACCTATCCCCCACCTACATTTTTTTTACACATACAGAATACCATACCCACTACCTCACAGCCTCACTATCCACGGCCCTCTCCAAATGAGCTCCCACTCTACAGCCATACCTACTCCACTACCCGCGCCCCCTTTCCACCCCTATCTCCACACTACACCCCATCTCCCACTCGCTCACTCCCACGATTCCCATCTACGCCCTACGCCTCTTCCTGCAACCTCACATACGCCCTCCCCTACCCTTACGCACTTCCCTTATCACTCCATTCCACCACTCTAATTTTAAGTTCGTTCCTCTCCCATTTCTTATTAATCTTCCTTTTAACACTAGAAAATTTGGCGGAAATTCCGACGGCCAATTCGTCACTATTCCGACACATAGTCGTCGCAAGAGCGACAGTTAGAGGGTGGACAAACCGTGGTTTGTCCTGCCGTCGCAGTTCCGATGCACGTAAAAAGTGTCGCACTATCGACACTTCTTCCGTCGCTTCCGAACAAGCGTCACTCTTCCGACGTCTCACAAACCGTCGCGCCTCCGACGTTTGTAAAATGTCGCACTTCCGATGAAATGTGGTTCGATGTTTGGAACGTCGCTCTTCCGACGCTTCTAAACGGTCGCAATTCCGACCCAACGTGGTCTGACGTTTTGGACGTCGCTCTTCCGACGTCTGTAAGATGTCGCAATGCCGACGATATGTGGTCCGACGTTTGGAACGTCGCTCTTCTGACGTTTGGAACGTCGCTCTTCTGACGTTTATAACGTCGCTCTTCCGACGTTTGTAATCTGTCGCAATTCCGACGAAATGTGGTCCGACGTTTTTATACTGTCTCTCTTTCGACGTTTCTAGGTTGTCGCAGTTCTGACGTCTACAAAGCGTCGGTAGACCGACGGAGGGTTCAATTTAAAAAAAAAAAATTAAAACTTTAAAATACGAGAAACTTTGTTTTGAATATATTATATGAAGTAAAACAGTCCATGAATTCATTACATTTTCACATCTGAAGATTTGAACCCAAATATCCATCCAGAATAGTGGAAGTCCCACCCCAGACAGTGATAGAAAAATACCCCATGTCACATACAGGGACTTGATATAAAACCCAGTAACGGTCCACATGGAGATTATCGACAAATCTGAGAAAGCATCCAAATATGCCCGATGCATCTATAAGAAAGTGAAATAGTAGTATGTAGAATAGTAAAACAACAGATAGAGTACCGACGTCCATTATTCCAAATACAAATTAAAGTACCCAAAATCCTTGAACAGAGAAAAATGCTAATCATGTGAGGAGTGTGATATGTCCAAAATATAAAAAGACCATCAGACCATATCAATAAACCAGCAACATAGACCAGCATCGCTAGTTTTGAAGGCAGAGTGATAAACATTAATCATTTTTTTTTCACAAGAGAAAAACGTTGTTTTGAATATATTATATGAAGTAAAATAGTCCATGAAGTCATTACATTTTCACATCTGAAGATTGGAACCCAAATATCCATCCAGAAAAGTGGAAGTCCCACCCCAGACAGTGATAGAAAAATACCCCATGTCACATACACGGACTTGATATAAAACCCAGTAACGGTCCACATGGAGATTATCGACAATCTGAGAAAGCATCCAAATATGCCCGAGGCATCTATAAGAAAGTGAAATAGCAGTATGTAGAATAGTAAAGCAACAAATTATGTTGAGAATGCAGCAAGATGATGGAGCTAGTGAAATGAAGTCGCCTTCACTAAGTGGGCCCGCAGGCAAATTCTGGCGCAAAGTCTATTTTTAGACTATGTCTATTTTTAGACATACGGAGCATAATTTGGGAATTCTACTTGGAGATTCTTGGAGTATGCGACATGTCGGTAAAAATAGACGAGACCCTATTTTTTAGGACCCAGGCTATTTTTAGACTGATCTCCTAAAAATATGGAAGTCAAATATTATTTACCCTTAATAATATTTTGACTATAAACAGCAGTTTACTCTCTTGGCGCACTTCAGTTTGAGTCATGGAGGTGACTCATGCAACTGACACAAGGAATCACATGGTTCCTAGGGTTTGATGGCATCTTGCATGGTTTACTTCAGTTAGACTTCAGTGGCAGAAGTTTTGGAGGAGTTAACGGGACAAATAGTGGAGTTATGTTCTGTTTGTTTTAGTTGAACTAGTTGGGATTAGTTAAACTAACTAATCAATTAGATATGAGTGGAGTAAATTAAATAATATTTAATTTACTAAATATTAACTCATTAGTCAACTCAAGAACACTTCAGTTCACTACAGTGCATGATCAGTTCAGTGAAGACCAGTGAAAGAGATAGATGAAAGGGTAGAGTTAGCTATCAGTTGTAACTATACTGTTGCTATTTGCAACACATAGATAGGTGGAGTAAGCTATGAGTATTGGAAAGTTTAGGCTGGTGGTTTATCTATATAAGGAGGCCATCACCTAGCATTCAAATATGCAATCAAGGTTGGCTATCAAGTGGCTAAGGATTGGAGCAAGTGATTTGCTAGATCTAGCTTGATAGTGTGTAGCATGGGAGGTAGTGCATGAGAGCTTGTGAAGAGTTTTTTGTACTATGATTGTTACATGATTTCTCCATTATAATATACACAATAGCTGGGGGGTTTTCAGCTATAAGCTTTCCCCATACATACTGAGTTAATGTGTGATTGATTTGATGTGAGATTGCTTCTATATTATTTCCGCATGTGACAATTAATTGTAGAAGAGGGTTATGTGTTATGCATGCAATTCAAAATTGATGTATGATCGGGTTAATCTTCATTGAATAAGTGATTTATTCAGCTAATTTCTACATGGTATCGGAGCGAGATTAATTGTCGAAGTCTATTACGGTGATTGCAAACTTATTTCCTCGGACAGAGTCTGCATGCGGGCCAGGTAGCCTCCGGAATATTCATCCTTCTTCGTAAGGTGAAAGATCTGGTGAATGCCCTTTGCAGTCAATCTCTGATTTGGAAATAATTTGTTTTCAAGTATAGATCGGAAGCGATAGAGCTTTGAGTTTGGAATTCGAATTTTGCAGAAGGATGTTCTTCTTGGTGCCGGTGTTGAAAGATGTCTTCTTTCAATGGTTTGCGACTCGAATATGCTCTTGAAGGCAGTTCGAACTATGTTGCATGGAAAGATCGAATGGAAGCCGTGTTAGAAGATAATGGTCTGAAGGAGTTCGTGGATGCGGATGTCCCAAAGCCCACTGATGCAGCTCTGGTCGATGCATGGCAAAAGAAGATCGCGAAATGTCGAAGGATCCCGTTGGAGGGCGTCAAGGATCATATTGTATCCAGCCTGCATGGAAAGGCTACTCCATATTTAATGTGGAAAGCTTTGACGGATCTATTCCAGAGTAAGAGTGACCAAAGGAAGCTGGCGCTCAAAGATAAGCTCAGGAACATCAAGATGGAGAAGGGCGACAGCATTGCCAAATACCTCACGAAGTTCACTCAGTGCAGAGATGAGCTGGGAAGTGTGGGGGTGGTTGTCAAAGTTTCACTGATTGCATGCTTAGTTTCAAGTATGCTGGGATCGGTGTGGTTCTTGGACAGCGGTGCGTCATTTCATATGACGGGAGATCGAGAGTTGTTCTCAGATCTGGAGGACAAAGATTTGGGTATGCACATCGAGATGGGCGATGACGGTAGATATGAAGATGACGGTATCGACTGGGATCCTTTTCGTAGGAGTCTGCAACCCTTTGTCTTAAAGGATGCTTATGTACTGATTTGAAGAAGAACTCGATTTCGCAGCGATGTTGGAGGATAAGGGTTATGATGTGGTCTTCGCCAAGGAAAGCTTTCCGCGCAAGAAGACTACCTGAGAGACCAAGATAGGGGTTCAACTCGTGAACCTTTATCAACAGGTGTTTAGATGATCACAAATATCATTGCATGCAAGGCCGGAGAAGTGGTGAGTCTGGGGATGATGAGGGCGAACTGTGGCACAAGAGATTGGGCCACCTTCACCATGGAGCTTTGAAGATTTTGCAGCAGATTTCTACTGGGCTTCCTAAGGGCACTCTTGCACAGTCAGATCAGTGCAAGGGGTGTACCTTAGGAAAGTATGTGAAAGCCACCTTTCACGAGAAGGATAGTCGCGCCACGACGATCCTTGAGAGAGTTCACACAGACGTGTGTGGTCCTTTCTCAGTTGCTTCGACATCAAATCACAAGTATTATGTGATCTTTGTTGATGATTTCTCTCGAAAGTGCTGGATCTTCTTCATGCAGAAGAAGAGCGATACATTCGCTAAGTTCTGTGAGTTTAAAGCACTGGTCGAGAAGGAGTCGGGGAAGAAGGTGATTTCTCTAAGGAGTGATAACGGTGGTGAATTCATCTCGGCTGAATTCAAGGAGTTCTGCAGCGCAGAAGGGATTCTGAGAGAGCTCATCGCACCCCATAACCCACAGCAGAACGGGGTGGCTGAGCGGAAGAACAGAACGATCGTGGGTGCTGCACGGGCGATGTTGCATGATCAGGGCCTACCCCTTCACTTGTGGGCTGAGGCATGCAATACAGCAGTGTATGTGCAGAACCGTTGTCCCCACAAGGTTCTTGGCATGAGTACACCAGAGGAGGCTTATTCTGGCAAGAGGCCTGATATTTCCCATTTGCGGATTTTCGGATCTCCTGTCTACATGCATGTGACGAAGGATGCAAGAAGGAAGCTGGATCCAACTGCTGAAGTTGGAATATTTGTGGGGTACACCGATACACCTCACAACTATCGGGTGTATGTGCCAGACAGTCGCAAGACTGTTGTGCGACGGGATATAAAATTTCAGGAGGAGAAAGCCATGCAGTGTTCGCCTGAGAGGGAGCTACACTTGCATGCAGATGAGGAGCTGTTAGTTCCTAAGGAGGAGCTTCCGGATGTGGATCAGCCACAAGAGGAGGTTCAGGAGGTGGAAGAAACCACCCAGGCAGCGCCAACCATCAGAGGGCGCATGCGCACTACAGAAGCTGAGCGACTGGCTCCGGATGCAGAGAAGGTTGTAGGACCACCTACAGCACAGCGCAGACAGAGACAGTCACCGGATCGGTACACTGGATACATGGCTCTTATGAGTCAATGTGTTGCGACAGAGCCATCCTCTTTTGAGGAAGCTGTGGAGGAACCCGCATGGGTTGATGCCATGATCGAAGAATATGATTCGATCATCAGGAACAGTGCATGGGAGATTGTCCCAAGACCGTTTGGGAAATCAGTTGTAGGTTCGCGATGGATCTACAAGGTGAAGCAGGCGGCTGACGGGAGTGTGGAGAAGTACAAGGCGAGATTTGTCGCCCGTGGCTTCTCACAGATCGAGGGGATTGACTATGAGGAGACTTTTGCACCCGTCGCAAGGTACTCTTCCATACGGACGATCCTTGCTCTCTCAGCGCAGATGGGGTGGCACATTCATCAGATGGATGTGAAGACTGCGTTCCTCAATGGAGTTATTGAGGAAGAGGTGTACATAGAGCAGCCTGAAGGTTTTGAGATCTTCAGCAGTGAGTCGCATGTGTGCCGACTCAAGAGAGCACCGTATGGGCTGAAGCAAGCACCTCGTGCTTGGTACACTCGGATAGACAGCTACTTCACCGGGCTTGGATTCTCCAAGAGTGAGGCGGATCCAAACCTGTACCAGATTGTGGTGGAGGGGAAGCCGTTGATCATCGTACTGTATGTAGATGATCTGATTTTGACTGGCGACGAGCAGTTGATACTTTCATGCAAGGAGGATCTTGCACGAGAGTTTGAGATGAAGGACCTGGGCATCCTTCATTATTTCCCGGGATTGGAGATTTGGCAGCGCAGTGGAGGACTGTTTGTTTCTCAGGGCAAGTATGCCCGGGAGATTCTGGAGAGGTTCAACATGCAAGGCTGCAAGCCTGTTGATACCCCTCTTCCCGGAGGATGGAGGAAGGGAGATGCTACTTCGGAGGAGGTAGTGGATGCCACTGTCTATCGACAGTTGGTGGGGTCGTTGATGTATTTGGTCAATACTCACCCGATATATGCTATGGGCTTAACCGCCTTTCGCAAGCTATGGTGCCTACCAAGCTCTTTGGAAGGCGGGCAAGCATGTATTGCGCTATATCGAGGCACACACGGATATGGTTCATGCAGGCGTACTGAGGATGGAGGAAACTTTCTTGAGCCACTCGATGCAGACAGGGAGCCCAACTGATCGGAAGAGCACTGGAGGAGTTTCTCACATTGTTGTTACAATACATTTCCCGGTACAAACAGAAGCAGATCCGTGGCAGCCCGCCACAGGGAGGCCGAGTACTTGGCACAGCTTGGCCGCATGCGAGGCTATTTGGATGAGGAAGATCCTGGCAGTTTGTGTTCAGGTTGCATTTGGAGCTTCACAAAAGATCTACCGTGGATAATCCCGTAGCCGCATCAAGCTCTCTGGCTAATCCGGCTTTTCATGATAGGTCCAAACATATCGACATCAGGTACCATCATATCAGAGATTGTGTTCAGCCGAGGATCATGATGCTTTCATATGTTCCCACGGAGGATCAGGATGCCGACATCCTGACGAAGGCGCTCACCAGGAGCAAGTTCGAATTCCACAGAGGCAGGATAGGGGTTGCAGATAATCCATATCTTGCCGAGAGGGAGTGTTGAGAATGCAGCAAGATGATGGAGCTTAGTGAAATGAAGTCGCCTTCACTAAGTGGGCCCGCAGGCAAATTCTGGCGCAAAGTCTATTTTTTAGACTATGTCTATTTTTAGACATACGGAGCATAATTTGGGAATTCTACTTGGAGATTCTTGATGGATGCGACATGTCGGTAAAAATAGATGAGACCCTATTTCTTAGGACCCAGGCTATTTTTAGACTGATCTCCTAAAAATATGGAAGTCAAATATTATTTACCCTTAATAATATTTTGACTATAAACAGCAGTTTACTCTCTTGGCGCACTTCAGTTTGAGTCATGGAGGTGGCTCATGCAACTGACACAAGGAATCACGTGGTTCCTAGGGTTTGATGGCATCTTGCATGGTTGGCTTCAGTTAGACTTCAGTGGCAGGAGTTTTGGAGGAGTTAACGGGACAAGTAGTGGAGTTGTGTTCTGTTTGTTTTAGTTGAACTAGCTGGGATTAGTTAACTAACTAATCAACTAGATATGAGTGGAGTAAATTAAATAATATTTAATTTACTAAATATTAACTCATTAGTCAACTCAAGAACACTTCAGTTCACTACAGTGCATGATCAGTTCAGTGAAGACCAGTGAAAGAGATATATGAAAGGGTAGAGTTAGCTATCAGTTGTGACTATACTGTTGCTATTTGCAACACATAGATAGGTGGAGTAAGCTATGAGTATTGCAAAGTTTAGGCTGGTGGTTTATCTATATAAGGAGGCCATCACCTAGCATTAAAATACGAAATCAAGGTTGGCTATCAAGTGGCTAAGGATTGGAGCAAGTGATTTGCTAGATCTAGCTTGATAGTGTGTAGCATGGGAGGTAGTGCATGAGAGCTTGTGAAGAGTTTTTGTACTATGATTGTTACATGATTTCTCCATTATAATATACACAATAGCTGGGGGGTTTTCAGCTATAGGCTTTCCCCATACATACTAAGTTAATGTGTGATTGATTTGATGTGCGATTGCTTCTATATTATTTCCGCATGTGACAATTAATTGTAGAAGAAGGTTATGTGTTATGCATGCAATTCGAAATTGATGTATGATCGGGTTAATCTTCATTGAATAAGTGATTTATTCAGCTAATTTCTACAAA
>CM076583.1:588124-655041 GCA_034641835.2 Pinus albicaulis
ATGGAATAGCAAAGCAAATAAAGGATTGAACAACAATTCTGAAATAGAACAGCAAGTCTAAAATGGAACAGCAATTGAATAACTAAGTCCCGCAGGTTGTAACCAAACTTAATCTATTAACTCAAATGCATTCTTTGCAATCAAATAACATTCTTTCACTCTAAAAGCAATTCACACAAATCACACTAATGGAACAGCAATAACTATTAATGAATTATGGAACAGTACTGATAAATCAGAAACGCGCACAACACGAACGTTTAGTATAACAGCTCTGTAACAAAACAGTAAGAACATGCAATTAACTCTTGAAAGGATTAATAACTTGATGCGGAGTCAACACACGATTCTATCTGTAAAAAACCTCAATGATTCAATCTTTAACAAAGCATGTAATATGAACTTATAAAGCATATCAAATTACCAAATAACAATGATAAACAAACCACACAAAAGTCAAGTCGTAATGGTACAGAAGCAAGTGTCCTTCGGGGCCGGGCCCTTAGCCTCCAAGGATACACCGCTTTAAGTTAATCCAGACGCAGAGATGAAATAATCACCAAGCTTTTATTAATGCATCGGTCAAAAATACATTGAACCAGTTCTCAACGAGACTCAATAATCAAAGTTGATGTTTTACAGAAAATTACATAAAAGCGTATCCTATCTATCAAGCTAACAGTGTTGTCCCTTTATATAAAGGTGATGGCGGAGATGTCCAAGTAACATGATAAATAAAGCAGCGATCCCTCAGGATCGAAGATCCTGAGGGATTCGCCAAACTGTTAATTCTTCATCCTTTCCTTTCTTTGGCGCCGAGCTGGTGTCTTCTCCTTCTTTTCCGAGCCGATTTGCTGTAATCTATTTAGCCTTGTTTGCATTCGGTTCTCGTTCAGAGGGACAGCAGTTATCTCGACTTTGTCCTTTCCTTTGGAACGGAAATTCCTCGTTTTCTCCTTTTCCTGTACAGAAAATAACCATTATCAGTGGCTAAGTCTTGCATATCAATTCTCACATGTTTTGTTATGGTTCCTTATTACTTTCCAAATTCATGATACAAAAAGGTTCACAAATTCTATTAAAAAGCCACTGAAATAGTCATCAAAAGCATACCTTTGAAATGGAACAGCAACTCTAAAATAGAACAGCAAATGAATACTAAGTCCCGCGGGTTATATTCAAACTTAATCTATGCACTCTTTGCAATCAAGGAACACTCTGTTATTCTAAAGGCAAATGACACAAATCATATTAATGGAACAACAATAACAGTTTGGGAATTATGGAATAATACTGATGCATTAGAAACGCACACAACACAAATGTCAATAGAACAGCTCTGTGGCTTGACAGTAAGGATATGCGATCAACTCTAGAAATGAATAAGAACGCAATGCAGAGTTAACACACAAATCTGGCTGTAGAAACTTTAATGATTCAACTTAAACAGAGCATGTAATCTGAACGTACAAGCATATCAAATAATCAACTAACAGTAATGAACAAACCACACATAAACGAAGCTGTAATGGTACAGAAGCAAGTGTCCTTCGGGGCCGGGCCCTTAGCCTCCAAGGATACACCGCTTTAGGTTAACGCAGATGCGAAGATGGAATAATCACCAGTCTTTCATTAATACACTGATCAAAAATACATCGAACCAGTTCTCAACAAAGCTGAATAACCAAATTGAATGTTTTACAAAAGATTACATCAAACGTATCTTATCTCGCCATTCTCCGTCTCTAAACTAACAGTACTTGTCTCTTTTTATAAAAACGATGGCGGAGATGTCCAAGCAATTAGATAAGTAAAGCAGCGATCCCTTAGGATCTTCGATCCTGAGGGATTCGCCAAACAGTTAACTTTCATCCAGTCTTTGCTATTGAGCTGAGCTGGTGTCCTCTCTCTCTTGCCCGAGCCGATTCTCCTTGATCTTGTCTCCCTATGTTTACGTTTGGTTCTCATCCAGAGGAACAGCGGTTATCTCCACTTCGTTCTTATCCTTAGAGCAGCAACCCTTCGTTTTCCTCTTTCCCTGTATAGAAAATAACCATTATCAGTGGCTAAGTTATACATATCGATTTTCACATGTTTTGTGATAGTTCCCTATGACTTTCTAAATCCATGATACAAAAGGTTCACAAATTGTATTAAAATGTCATTAAAGTAATCATCAAAATCATACCTTTTCAGTACTCCACACACCCCCCTGCTTACCTTGTTTCATGTCCTCATGAAAACATTGTAGTTGACATGTAATGCAGTGAGAGAGTATGTTGGAGAAGGAGTTTCATGCGGAGGCCTACAACCATGTTGAGTGATTAAATAATCAAAGAACTGACCTGCTTGCCCTTCAGGCATATCATACAGGGCCTGGTATCCATGTGTTGGATGCCAAATAATTGGAGCGCGAAATCTACACCCTAACCAGGATGACCCTGCTTTTAGAAGGCTCTGGCCATAGAGATTCAAACGGTCAGCAGCGAACTCAAAGTTCTCATACTTAAATGGCTCTCTGAGCTGGATGTGTGGATCAGAGATTCGATATCGAAATTTGGCTGCATTAGTGGCCAAGTCCTTAATGGAAAAAAAATACTCTAAACCCTCTTGAATGAGTGCCTCATGCATAGGCCCTAATGTTACAATGACACCTGGAGTCCTTATGTGGTTTATATGAGCTGTCCATAACCGTACTGGGTTCCTAGGCTCAGCCCTAACTCTTAAATCTAGACCATTTTCTTGACTCTGAAAGGTATCATAGGCTTTCAGCCACTTAATCTGGTTAGCTCCGAATGAAATGAATGCTTGGAATTGAATATCACCAATGGAGGGACCGGGGTTCGATTCAGTCTCCTGACTTAGCACAAGGTCATGTAAATAGAGTTCACACAACAACCTCTGGACTTTTACTCCATAATGTCTACAACAGTCGATAAAATCATTGACATTGTTGATCTGTATAGGGGTGCCTACCTTAACAGCTTTTATTTGTAATTGTAAATATCGTTCTAATAGAAACAGAGCATAGTTTTTAGCAGGAGCCCTACATGCTAAAACATTATTATATAAAGAACACAAGTCATTCATGTGTTTGATAGTAGTATCTAGTTTATAAGTTACCTGTGTGACTTCCTCTTGTTCCTTCATCCATCCTTCAAAAACCTGTCTTTTAGATTGACTGACATCCCTTAGTTGCTGCTGCAACTCTTCATATTTCTCTAGCGGAACCGTTTGCTCTTTAAGTTGCTCCATTTCTTGCCGTGCTTGTTTCACCATCTTGTGCAAGGTTTTTGTCTTTGGATCTTTTCTCCATGCATCAGTAGAGGCGGGGAGTTTTACCTGAACCTTCTTGTTACGCTGTTTAGAGTTCAGGACCCTGATTACCCCTGAGGGTGGTGCCTCCGTCTGAATTTCCTTATCATCTTTTTTTGTCTTAATCGGAACGGCAGTTGGAACCTCCGAGTCTTGGAAAACAGGCTGCTTGCGGGCCCTCTTTTTCCTCTTTACTTTCTGGTTCTTTTTCAAAATCCTGATTTGTTGCCTGAGCTGTGTTATCGTGTTTAATAGTTTAGTCCGTTCCTTCCTCAACTTCTTGATTTCCATTGATTCCTTTGAAGTAACGGCAGTCTGTTGATGATGAACTGGATCATGACCAGTTGCTACCTCTTCCTCCTGAGGTTCTTCCTCACTGCTCTGCTCCGGCGGTTCTGGTGTATGTACCTCAACTGGTTCAGATTCTTCCTCCTGGGGTTCTTCCTCTAGATTCTCCTCTTGTGACATGGGAACAGATTGTTCCCGTTCGGTATTTTCTTCTTCTTCATCATGCATGGGCATGTTCTCTTCTTGAAATTGGTCGTGGGGATTCTCTGAGCTAGAAGGTTGACCGTATTTACTCATATTGGCTAGGATGGCGGCCAAGTCATCTTCTCTTAGTAAGTCCTGTAATGGACTATTCTCCTGCTGTCCCATTTCTTCTTCCTGTTCAGTTTCTGCTTCTTTTTCTGTTCCCGCAGGCTCGGGTACTTCTTCTTCGGGTTGCTCATCTTCAATTATTATTGGTTGGCTGGTGCCTTCCTGAAGCTGTTCCAACCTTCCCCTTATTCGAGCCAACCGGGCTGACTTTCTGGGTTTGTTTATGCTTCCTCTCATCTGAGCTAACCGAGCTGATTTCCTGGGTTCCTCTGGTTGCTCGGGTGAATCAGCTACATGCTTTCGCTTTGCGGATTCTTGTTGTAATTCTGGTTGCTGCGATGTACTAGCAACATTTTCTCTGCGTTCTGCCTGTTGTTCTGGTGTGTTTATAGAACGTATGTGTCTCAGGGATGGTTCTGTCGATTTCCCTTCAATCAGTGCAATGAGTCTTTCCCAGCTGCTCTGCTGCTGGGTAAGACTATAACTAACAACAAGTCGAATTAACCCGTGGTGACTAACAATTGCCTCTACGTGCTGTGCCCTTTTCATACTTTGTGCAGCATCATGTAATGACGAATTTAAGAATGATGGTAAATTCACAGAGCATTTCTGTTTTAGAACAGCTAAAAGTTTAAGGTGTCGTGGTCTTACCACGTCTTTTCTTCCTTCGCAAGTAATGTAGCTCTGTATTATTCTTGCTAGCTCTGTCCAGGGTTCGCCTAGGGTCGCTGGCAAAATTCCTTTCCCTTTGATTGTCAAATGCTGGCCTTCATCTTGGAAGATGTTGATGACCTTCTGCAATCGTTCCTTTTTGAATGTCCATACCGGTCCGGTAGCTGGTAGTCCTGAGACTTCTGCAATTATGGCATCAGTGACCGCTATGCGTTTCCCTCTTACTATGGAGTGGTCTTCTTGTAAATTCTGTAAGAACTCCATTGCTACTATCTCATTACCCTCCTGTAAGCGATTGAAATAGTTCAACCATCCTGCCCTTTCCAGGATTTCTCGGGCAGCAGCAGAGATCGTTAGCTGTTGAGGCTCACTACGAATTGCCTTGCCCGCCATGATTTCGCTGCGATTTCTAAATGGAACAGCAAAAACGTTTTCGGTTTGAAACACAGAGAGCAGGGTTTCGCAAAAGAAAACACAGAGTATGCAACAGTGTAGCAAAAACAACTTGTGCGAAAAAATAAAAATAAAAATATGCCATGCCGTGAAACCATGCCAAACCGTCGTGAACCAGATTTTCCGAATGATGAATTGACACGTAACACAGGGAATGATGAGGTTAACCTCCCCCCCCCCGCGGTGTGATAGGCTGTCCCAGCCGGCAAATAATGGAGCGGCACCCAGTCTGTAATCAAGTCAGAAAGGAACAGCATGTGAATTTATGCCATGTTGAAAAAAGGACAACAGATTACCGAAATCGAGGCGGAGGATGGATCGCGTGATATGATTTGAGGCTGCTGTGTTATGATTTGAGGCTGATGGATAGGCATGTATCGTATTCGCCAATCTTAAGCGGTCATGGTCACCTCTGTTGCCATGATTGGTAATGATAAATATTCATGCGGTGTATAAATCGGGAAATAACATGTGATTAATGCCTAGGATAAAGAAACAAAAGAGTGTTAATATCTTACCTATTGGCGTAAGCAAGGTGACTTCGATACCATTAACATTACTCTGCTGCCAACAGGTGTCCATAACCTTGGCAGAGTTGTTTTTCACCCCTGGAACCATGATCCTGTGTGTATACTTAGGACTGTTATTATGTCAGAATGTAGACCATTATGCTGGCTTGGTGACCAGTTAACCATAATGCCATTCACGAGGAAAGAGCGAAGCGTGGGCAGGCCGGCTCTTAATGAGACCTCCTGTTCCAAGGTTTGTTTATTTTGATACACCTTTTGGACCATATCCCTGGTGTGGTGGCCAGAATGGGAATGCCACTTCACTTCCCTCCTCATGATCATGGTAGGCTGGCTCTCAATGAGACCCCCTATCCTGCATTTGACATTTGACATGTTTTTTTCTTTTTCCTTATTTATACACAAAGGGTGGTTCAGCACTCCTTAAGAGTAGGAATGGTGGAAGAAGTCTTATTATCTCAATAGGAAGATTTAAACTCTTTGCCCTTATTCCCAAATATTAATAAAAATATTTTTAAGGGAATCAGCATGATAAAGATAACCAATCAGGGCAAAATTAGTAAAACCATGTCACAAAAGGTAAGAAATAAGTATGTCTTTCCATCTGTCCTTTTATTAATGCAGAGCCTTATAGATAGAGCGATTTATGGTTTGCAGATTTCGGTATTTTGTGTCTTTATATTCATCGCATAAATGCATAGCTGAGGCTTGAAGACTAGAAAGAAGACGGGAAAAAGCATCCTCAATTTAAATCATCAAAGAGATCAAAAGTATGCAAATGGTGTTCCGTTGAAAAAGCAACAACGATGGATAATAGAAAAAGGAACAAAACTGCAAATGCCGTTCCTTTTGGGAAAAGGAACGGCAATCATACGAAACACTCCATATGTCATTCCGTTGAAAAAGTCAGCACAGAAATAAAAGAACGCTGTTTTTTTTTTTTTTTTGAAGAAAAAGGAACAGTGGTAACAGCGATAAGCGTAACAATATCGTTTTTCTGAAAAAGGAACAGCAGAGATCCGAATGCTGTTCCTTTAGAAAAGAAACAGCAGAACAAGCAAAACCAATATAAAAAACACACATATGCTATTAGAAGAGCAAAAATCAAACTTTGTGGAAGAAAAAGGAACAGCAAAATGACAAGAATTATTCAAATCAAACTTATGTACAAGAATCACTCAGAAACAAAAAACTTTATGTACAAATTGCAAAAAAGAAATAGACCCTTAATGAATTGCAGGTGAGGAAGATTTCTCTTCCTCTCCTAAGATCTCCAGATCAGTATCTCGGCGTATCTGCTGGCAGAAGGATTCCCGAGTAAGTGGTTTACGGTAGAGACGGACTCGGTGACCATTTACCTTAAATGCATATCCAGAACCATCAATAGTGATTAGAGTAAGAGTTCCATTGTCATGTACCTTCTGGATTTCGTATGGTCCCAACCATCGAGTCTGAAGTTTTCCAGGGAAGTCCTGAAACCGAGAATCGTATAACAAAGCCCAGTCTCCCTCGTGGAAGACTTTATTCTTAATGAGCGCATCATGCCATTTGGCTCTCTGCTGTTGAATTAATGTTGTATTTTGTAGTGCAGAGAGTCGAATTTCGTCTAATTCATTGATCTGCTGTAGTCGATTGAGTTGTGCCTCAGTTAAGTCTAGGCCAACTTCCTGTGCTGTACGCAGTGTTTGGATTTCGAATTCTATGGGAAAAATAGGTTGTTTTCCAAACACTAGTTGATAAGGTGAGTAACCAGTGGTGCTCCTCCATGTGGTTCGATAGACCCAGAGTGCTTCAGGTAGTCGGGTAGCCCAGTCACGCCTATGTGATGCAATAGTTTTCGTTAGGATTGATTCTATTATCTTATTGCTACTTTCTACCTGCCCATTCGCCTGTGGGTGATATGGAGTAGTGATCTTATGCTGGACATGATAATTGTTAAGTGTTGCGGCTAATTTATGCCCAACAAATTGTGGTCCTCCATCTGTAATTATTTCCCTAGGAAGGCCATAACGGACAAATAAAAGAAACAGGAACTGTATGACAGAGTCCTCTGTGGCTCTTGGTAATGCTTCTGCCTCAACCCATTTGGTGACATAGTCTGTTGCCACCAGAATATATGTTTTTTGATTTGATGAAGGGTTGATGGGTCCAACGAAATCCAGAGCCCACCGTTCGAATGGTTCAATGACTAACTGTGGTTTCAGAGGCATTTCATCAGCTTGACCAGGTCGTCCTGCTCGCTGGCAACTGTCACAGGCTTGGACGAACTTCTTTGCATCTTTGAAGATTGTAGGCCAGTAATATCCTGTCTGCAATACTTTATGTCCAGTCCTACGCTCAGCGAAGTGTCCCCCACATGGTCCATCGTGACAGGCTTTTAGGATGTCAAAGATTTCATCCTCTCTAACACATCGCCTGATATGCATGTCTGCTCCTGTGTGAAACAAATAACCTCCAATCCACGAAAATCGAGAACTTTTCTGAATAATCTGCTTACGCTCATTAGGAGTTAAATGTTTTGGTAATTTACCTACTGCAAGGTAATTGGAAACATCATCATACCAGGGCGTTTGAACAGCAACAGCAAACAGGTGTTCATCCGGAAATTGATCTTCCACTGCTGCTGCATCGCTTGATTTTGGTATCCTTGAAAGAAAATCGGCTACAGGGTTTTCTTTGCCAGGGCGGTCCTTGATTGTGATATCGAATTCTTGCAATAAGATTAACCATCGAGTTACTCTGGCATTTGTGACAGGCTTATTTGCTAAATATTTTATGGCAGAATGATCTGTATACAAGATAACAGGGTAGCCTGTGATATAATGTCTAAATTTATTGACAGCATGTATTACAGCTAGAAATTCTTTTTCAGTGACAGTGTAATTCAATTCAACAGGGGATAAATTTTTGCTGATGTAATATATAGCATATGGTTTTTTATCCTCTTCCCGCCCAAGGACTGCACCAATGGCTGTATCTGAGGCATCAGATGATATCTGGAATGGTAGGTCCCAGTTTGGTCCTCGAAGGACTGGGGCTGTGGATACAAGCTTCTTTAGATCCTCGAACGCATGGTCACATTTGTCTGTCCAAAGAAAATCAACGTTACCAGTCAGTGCATATAAAGGAGCAGCAATGTGCGAATAATGCTCTATAAATCGTCTATAATAACCTGAAAATCCAAGAAAACTGCGTACCTCTGTTTGAGTAGTAGTAGTGGGAATAAGCAAAAGTATTTGGATTTTGGCCGGGTCTACCTGAATGCCGGCTGCTGAGACATAGTGTCCTAGGATAAGTCCTTCAGTCATCATCAAAAAACATTTTTCATTGCTTAAGCAAAGCCTAGTAACAATGCGGCGTTGTAGGACTTTCTCTAGGGTGTCTAGAGCTGGATCGAAGTCATCTCCGTATGGTGTAAAGTCATCCATGTAAACTTCAAGTCCATCATTGATTAAATCTGCAAAAATACTAAGGATAGCCCTATGAAATGTGGCAGGAGCATTACATAAGCCAAAAGGTAAAACTCGATAGGCAAATGTTCCCCAAGGACAAGTAAAGGTAGTTTTATCCTGGTCTTCAGGGGCAATCTGAATCTGATTGTATCCACTGAAGCCATCCAGGAAAGAAAAGAACTTCTTCCCAGCTAAAGTGTCCAATACTTGATCTATGAAAGGAAGAGGAAAATGATCTTTTTGTGTTGCCTTGTTAAGTTCCCTATAATCCACACAAATTCTCCATTTCTCATTCTTTTTTGGTACCACCACAAGTGGAGAGACCCATTTACTATCAGAGATAGGGTAGATAAAATTCACATCTAAAAGCTTCTGAAGTTCAGTTTTTACAACATCTTTTAGATGGGGATTAAGTCTCCTTTGCGGCTGACGCACAGGTCTGGCATCTTTTTCTATGTAAATGTGATGGGTACATAACTGGGGATCAATTCCTTTCATATCAGGGTAGTCCCATGCAAATGCTTCTTGATATTTTGTTAACAGATGGATGAGCTTTGTTTCTTGTTCCGGTGTGAGATTAGCATTGATGTTTAAAGTTTTCCCCGTTGCAATTTCCACAGTTTTACTATTTGCAACAGAAGTGACAGGTATTATTTGATCATGAATATCTTTCAGGGGATCTTCTTCTAACTCATTATCAAATGCTGCTTTTATCATGTGACATTGTGTGCGAGGTTCAGTTTGAGTAATGAAATTGTTAATGGCATCGTCTTCTGTTTGATCTTTGAAATCAAGTGCCTCTTGTATAGTTAATGGAGATCTAATGTTATCAGTAAGATATGATACAGGGTGCTTATTCGTTTTAATAATTGTGACACTTGGCTGCGCTGGAGGATATAGAACTAAATTTTTGCTATTTGGTCCTCTGGTTATGGTCATATTTCCCTGTCGACAGCCAATGTAGGCATCGGCAGTAGCGAGCCAAGGTCTACCTAAGATTAGCGGGTGTCCATCAAGTCGGGTTTTTGGATTAATTATCAGGAAATCAGTTGGATACTCCCAGGATTCTACAGAGACCATGACATCATGTAGAGTGCCCTCTGGTCTAACCACAGATCGGTCAGCCAATTCTAACAGAGTAGAGGTGGGTTCTACGGATGTAATGCCGAGCTTTTGGCAGGTTGTGGTTGTTAAAATATTAATTGCAGCCCCTAAATCAACTAAGGCATTAGGCAGGGTCTGGCCATAAATTTGAACAGTTATAATTTGATTCCCGGGGTCTTCATATTTAAGGGGTGTTTCTCTTCCCGACAATAGGTCAGATAAGGTGCCGACTACTTGGACTCTTGGATTGTTTGTTATATTCCTCCTTGGTTTCTTTATGCACAACTCTTTTATGGTTTTGGCGTATATGGGAATGTCTTGAATAGCTTGGAGGAATGGAATTTTTATGTACAAGTTTTGTAATTCTCCCAGAATGTCAAAGTCAGGGTATTGTATGGATCGAGGTATGGCTAATCATTCTGGGAACAGAGGAGAGGATGTGGTTGCTTGATTATGAGTTTTTTGCTTATTTACATCCTCTTGTTGTGACTGATGTTCTCTGGGTAACTGATCTTCAATATGAACTGTTTTATCTCCCTCAGTTTCAATTATACGCCCAGATCTTAACTGAAGGTCGTTGCACTCTTTTAAATCAGGTCCTGGTTCCGGTGATTCTATGATTTGAATAGATTGGACCTGCCTGTTGTTTGGATTGGGATCGGGTTGGGCTGGGAGTTGCGGCCTCAAGTTAGACTGGGGATTTTGTTGTAAAGCTGGCAAAGTAGGTTGAGGGAGCGGAATCGTTCCGGCTGGGTGGTACATCGGTCTTTGCCATCTTGTCTGCCAGGGTGAACTTTGTGAAGTAGAGGGGGTCCATTGTGAAGGATATGGGCCATTTTGCCAATATGGTGGAGTGTAAGGGAAATTTGGCCAACCAGTTTGGCTTGTTTGATTCAGCCATGGATTTGGAGAAGGAAATGATTGTGGTGACCATTTTGTAAATGGGGTTTGAGATTGATTTTGCCACATACCATATTGTTGAGCATTATACTGTGGGTTTTGAAAGAAAGAGGTTGGATCCGGAAACATACCAGGTTGTCTTGGCTGCCACTGGCGGCGCTGGTTGATTGAATTCACCGCTTCTGGTTCTTCTTCTGCTTCCTTATATACTACTTTCAATCCTGGAAGTGAGGGGCAACTCTCCGTAAGGTGGTCTTTTGTACAGATGGCGCATGTTTGGACTTTATCCAGAGGGCACTCCTTGTGGCTGTGTTTTTTTCTGCAACGGGGACAGAAGATTGCCATGTTCTGTTCTGCCTCCAGCTGCTTTTGTTTAGCTTGCACAATATCAAGTTGTGTAGTTAGTGTCCCCATAATATCAGTTTTAAAATTTTCTAATAAATTTCCAATTTCTGCACGTGTTACTCCTTCTGCTGATACTTTGTTATCTCTTGCGAACCGATCATATTCTGTCGGTTTTATTCTTGTGCTGCCTCTCGAACTCCTGATACATAAGTCAAGGATGTCAGTAAAATTCTCTTGATAAATATCCCCTTTGCCCATAATGTTTAATGTTTCAATCCATTGTTCCTTCATGCCCCTCATTAATGCGGTTTTTAACACATTATCAGGTAAAGGTAGCGATGCATAAGGAGATCTTTGTAAATTATACTGAAAACGTTCCACATACTCCTCTAATGTTTCATTTGGTCTGGCTATCATTTGAAATATTTCGTCTTTTAATTCTCTAGACCTACAATAATCCTGGTATTTCTTTAAGAAGGATTCTTTCATTTGATCCCAATTGTTGATAACCCCGCCACCTAGCCCCATAAACCATCTTAAAGCAGCCCCTTTTAATGTAGAGGGGAATAATTTCAATTTTTGGGGATCGGTGGTGTAATCGTACCCCCGACATAACACATCGAATTCGAATAGGAATGCATCCGGATCTTCTGATGTGAGTCCATGAAATGTGGGGATATGCTGAAGAGGGATAGCTTTCATGGGTGCATTTGCTGCAGAATCCACTATAGGATATTGTAATGTAGAGGTTTGAGTGTTTGGTTGGTTTTGAGCGTTTGGTTGGTTTTGAGCCATGGGATCGAATATATGCCAGTAACCTTCTGGGATATCTAGGAGGGTATTCCTAGGTTGGTTGGGAACGGTTTTGACAGGGATCTTTTTAATAGCGCTTCCTTTCTCCGGAATAATGGGAATACCAGGTGTTTGAGGAGATTGAATCTCTTCAACAATGACTTTCGCGGCACTCCCCTTATCTGTGCTATCTAATGGCTGATTTGTTTCAAGAGGAGATTTTGGTTCCTCGGTTTCCCTTGTTTCTCCTTCTCCTTCACAAAAGTTGCTAGAGTTCCCTTCCTGCAATAATTCTGGAGTGGAATTTTCAACTTCTTGAAAGTCCTGCTCCTCAGTTTGACTATGCACCTCAGCACAGGCTACAGATGGTGATCCTGTGGCCTGAAGGGAACTAGTAGGTGGTTTAGAAGTGTTTTTCTTGAAGCCTACTGATGGCTGAGACTCTGTTTTCTTATAGATTTCGTCTATGAAGGTCGTTCGGCCAAGGGTCACCGGCCCCTTAGCTTTTTCAGGTTTGGATGGGGGTTTGATATTCTTTTCTGGTCTTTTTTGCTTAGTCATGCACTCAAAAATAAACTACGAACTTCTATTCAAACAAGCAACAACAAATCTGTTAGGAAAGCGGATAATGAGCAGGTCTTTTACATGCTCTGCACGTAGGTTCTTACCTTCCGTTTTTAGGATCCAACTCCTCCCTAGCAGGCTTGTACACTAATCTGAAAAAGACAAATGGCTTCACTCTTTCCCCGGCAACGGCGCCAAAATGTAGAGCTATAAAAAGGGTCTCTTTCACCTCTATTCACCTCACATTAATATGTCAACCCGAGAGCGTTTTGTCATTACAAAGAGTGACTCAATCCGAGGCTCATTCGTCGGAGTAATGCTAGTAGTACAGTGCTTTAAGAAATACAAGAGTAAATGGATGCTTAACTGAAATCAAATTGCTTTAAAGAAGTAAATCACACACTCAGGAAACTGAACAACTCATCAGTCAAGGGTTCGGTAATGATAAACCATCCCTTCAGAAACTGATAGAAAAAGAACTCAAGCATAGATCACAAGCCTGGGAGCTAAACAGTGACTGATACTGCTCACTACAGTCTTAGATCATCTCTCACAGCAAACCATCAAATGCGGATAAATAGAACAGCAAAGGAAATAAAGGATTAAACTATAATTCTGAAATGGAACAGCAACTCTAAAATAGGACAGCAAATGAATACTAAGTCCCGCGGGTTATATTCAAACTTAATCTATGCACTCTTTGCAATCAAGGAACACTCTGTTATTCTAAAGGCAAATGAGACAAATCATATTAATGGAACAGCAATAACAGTTTGGGAATTATGGAATAATACTGATGCATTAGAAACGCACACAACACAAATGTCAATAGAACAGCTCTGTAGCTTGACAGTAAGGATATGCGATTAACTCTAGAAAGGAATAAAACGCAATGCAGAGTTAACACACAAATCTGGCTGTAGAAACTTCAATGATTCAACTTAAACAGAGCATGTAATCTGAACGTATAAGCATATCAAATAATCAACTAACAGTAATGAACAAACCACACATAAACGAAGCTGTAATGGTACAGAAGCAAGTGTCCTTCGGGGCCGGGCCCTTAGCCTCCAAGGATACACCGCTTTAGGTTAACGCGGATGCGAAGATGGAATAATCACCAGTCTTTCATTAATACATTGATCAAAAATACATCGAACCAGTTCTCAACAAAGCTGAATAACCAAATTGAATGTTTTACAAAAGATTACATCAAACGTATCTTATCTCGCCATTCTCTGTCCCTAAACTAACAGTACTTGTCTCCTTTTATAAAAACGATGGCGGAGATGTCCAAGCAATTAGATAAGTAAAGCAGCGATCCCTCAGGATCTTCGATCCTGAGGGATTCGCCAAACAGTTAACTTTCATCCAGTCTTTGCTATTGCGCTGAGCTAGTGTCCTCTCTCTCTTGCCCGAGCCGATTCTCCTTGATCTTGTCTCCCTATGTTTACGTTTGGTTCTCATCCAGAGGAACAGCGGTTATCTCCACTTCGTTCTTATCTTTAGAGCAGCAACCCTTCATTTTCCTCTTTCCCTGTATAGAAAATAAACATTATCAGTGGCTAAGTTATACATATCGATTTTCACATGTTTTGTGATAGTTCCCTATGACTTTCTAAATCCATGATACAAAAGGTTCACAAATTGTATTAAAAAGTCATTAAAGTAATCATCAAAATCATACCTTTTCAGTACTCCACACCACCCACACCATTGGAGTCTTCTTTTAGCTATTTTCAGACTCCAATAATGTGAAAAGATCGCTGAGCACTTGCCATTTCGAGCTCGTTAAAGTAAATGAATTGATATCTACTCAGTATAAGTTTAACCCTTTTCCTGACTGAGATGGATTATTTATGAAAAAGGAATGCCTTGGTTAAACATGACCAAAGATGTTCTTTCAGATATTATTTTACACTTTTTTGGATTTGAGAGACAAATTTATGAAAAATTACTTTTGGAGTTCTCTTTCATCCTCTTTTTCAGACTCTCTAAATCTAAAAAAGGACCGGGCTATCACTGTCGTTAAGCTCGTTAAAACATAAAATAGAGACAGGCTTGTCGATCATGGCAAGAATCGAGTTTCATTCATCACTAAACTCATTAAATTATTAAATAACAATACTTTATTTGCCCGAAGGGTTGAATCATATATCAAAAAAATGTTATCCTCCTCAAGCTTGTTAAAAAATAAAAAGGTACTGGTCAACAAATGACCGGGGAAAATTTGGGAAAAGTAAGTAAAGTTTCTTTTTGGTAGCAAGTCGCTCTTGAACATGACACTTCTTTCACTCCATGTCCGCGACTATTTGGGTTGGGTAATCATCTTGATGGTTCATTCACACCTATGGTTCATCATACATTCACTTCGGTTTTGGGTCAATGCTGCCAACTCATCACAGTGTCATCAATATGTTCAAGAGAAGTCATCCAGTGATTAAAAACTCATCCTTCTGCAATACTCGTAAACCTTCATTTTCATGACCGTCATCCCTGAAAATTGCTATATCAAGTCATACCCTTGTATCCTAAATCAGTAACTCCAGTTTTTCAATAAGGTGACTTCCTGTCAACAACAAATCAACGTCCAGGAAGTTCACTTAGAAACATCAAATTCCAGTACCATGAGGCTCGTTACAGGATCGACAAGATCCTCACTTCCGAACTTTTGATTGAAAGATTTTGTTTGGCATTCAACATCAAATCATCTATTCACGCCTTATGAAATGTACTGCAGTACCTTGAGGGCCATTGACATTAATGGTGGTTCTCTCACGTTTGTTAACAACTCACATCATTGGCTGGTAATCAAATGATGTCTTTCCATGTTCGACTACAAATCATATATTTGCATGGCTAGACTTGTACCCGAATGATCGAGTGAATGAGATAAGAAGACCCCGGATCTAGTTTCAGCAATCCAGGCTGTGATTTCAGGATTTTTGTAAACATCATCTGTACGGTGACCTTACATACAGATTGTCATCCAAACATGGGCCTATATCTGTAGGCATGTCCACTTCTGGGCAACATTCCAATTTAGACGAATTTCTGAATTATGTACATGTTATTAGATTGTTTATGTGCTGGCTATGGGAATTCCTACCCTCAGCAATTATGATCAATAGAGGATATATCATGATGTAATGTATTGTAATATTGATGCAGGTGACCACTCCGCTTCGTTTCCAGGCTCATCACAGTGTAAAGCATCTCAATCAAATGTACTTATTATTTGGATCTCATGCTTTAGGGGGCAATTGTTATAGGTCAATATGGGCACCTTTCCCAATGACCTGGTTAATTGGGCATCATCTCCAGGATCGATGATCAAGGGTCTATCATTCCCTATCATTTCAGTTGCTATATGCCCTAAGACAAGAAACAAGACAAATCAAGCAATACTTTCATCAAGTAAAGGTTTATATGGTTTGAAGCTTATAGTATAACATGTGAGAGCTCACCAACGCAGGCTCTAAGGGGCCTAAGTGCATTGCATATGCAAGTAGCCCCATTCAAGGCTGCTCTGCAAAGCACTTCCCAACATTCAAAGGTGTGTTGGTCACATTGGGAGCGAAATTCTCATTGTTCCGGAATCTCCACTTGGCCAGTGCCTTCTAGAAGAGTTCACATGTGTCAAAATTTGGATCCAAGTGTCCATTTGACATCTACATGAATGGAAACATGTCTCTCCTATTTTTGGAAATTTATTGATTGCAAAACAACCTACAGTTCATCTATAAATTGAACACGGATCTAAGTGTTTGAGAAGGAAGAATTTGAGTAGAGAAATGTTGGAGAATTTTCAATTGAGAGTTTGGTTTGTGAAGCTGATGCTGGAGAGATTTATACTGTGATGAGGCTTGGGAACTTTGCTGGAAGGTCACTTCAAATCAGTCACTAGGTTGTAGCCTCTCCTTCTATCATCAATAAAGAGTACTTATTTTTCCCTACATGCATCTGTATTGACTTTGATTTTCCATATTGTAAGATCTTGGTTGATGAATGTAGTTTATGCTTTAGTGATTTGGCTAACTAGCTTGAATAGATATCTATATTATTGCATATTCTTCTATTTCAGTGTTCTTTCTTGCAGGAAGAATTTAGCTCACAAATCGCTTGAATTTGAAGTTGCAGTGGAAGCGACAGAAGGAGTTATTTGGAAGCGACTGAACAAGCCTCCAATCCTCTCTGTGTATCTATTTTGAGTTAGGAGAAATAGTAGTATAGTCTTTCACCTATTGTTCTAGACTAGCACTGGTCTAGGGAAGCGTACTTTATCCGTAGATTCTAATTCTCGCCGAACACTACTCCTTGTTGAGATTGCAACAAGATGATGAGCTTAGTGGAAAGAAGTTGCCTTCACTAAGTGGGCCCGCAGGCTATTTTTGGTGCAAAGTCTATTTTTAGACTATGTCTATTTTTAGACATATGGATCATGTTCTATGAGTTGCAGGATGCTATTTGTGGATGGTTTGTCAAGTCGGAAAAAATAGATGGACTTCTATTTTTAGACATACTGGGCGGAATCTATTTTTAGATTTCCAGTCTAAAAATAGATATGTCGAATATTATTAGCTCTTAATAATATTTGGACTCTAAACATTATCTTATCCTCTTGGAGCACTTCAGTTAAGTGCACAGATGTGGCACAGCAGCTGACAGAAGGAATTACGCTATTCCTGAGGGTTATGTGGAGCTATTGCATGGATACTTCAGTTAGAACTCATGTGACAGAGTTTGGTGGAGTTGATTGAGGAAGTTAGTGGAGTTGTATTCAGTTTAACTAATCTAAACATAGTTGAGCTATTTGTATTCAGTTTAACTAATTGATACAATTATTGAGAGTGGTGTGAATTAATTATTAATTAATTCACTAATTATAAACTCATTAATCAACTAAAGAATGCATCAGTTAACTTCAGTGCATGGACAGTTTCAGTGGAGACCAGTGTAGAAATAGGTGAAAGAGCAGGTTAACTATCAGTTGTGACTATACAATTTCTATTTGCAACACACAGATAATTGGAGAAGCCTATGAGGATTGTGCAGTACAAGCCATGTGGTTTATGTTATTTAATGAGCCATCCCATAGCATTGATTACGCAATAGAGGCTGGCTATCAAGTGGCAAAATATTGGAGCATGTGTTTTGCTAGATCTAGCTTGATAGTGTGTAGCAATTCGAGGTTGTGTTGAGAGCTTGTGAGGAGCTTTGTACAATGATTGTTACATGATCTCCATGACATATAATATACAGATAGTTGGGGTTTTTAGCTTTAATCTTTCCCATTAAATACTGTGTTCATATGTGTGATTGTTTGTGGTTTTAATGTATGCATGCAATTGATTTTATTTCCGCATGTGATGATCAATGGTAGAAGAGATTCTGTATTATGCATGAAGCTAAAATAGTGTGTGATTAGGAGAATCTCGGTGAATAATATATCATTTATTCAAATTTATACATGGTATCAGAGCAATATTGATCATTGGAGCAATTGCAAAACATTGAAGCGGTTGAGTTTTGTGCTGGTGGAATTCGAATTTGCAGCAGTGTTTTCTTGGTGTCGAAGTTGAGATGTCTTTCAACGGATTGCGATTGGATTATGCCCTTGAGGGAAGCTCGAATTATATTGCATGGAAGGACAGGATGGAGGTGGTGTTAGATGACAATGGGTTGAAGGAGTTCATAGATGCTGAAGTCCCAAAGCCTACTTCTAGCGATGCTGCCGTAATTGAGGCTTGGCAAAAGAAGACAGCAAAGTGTCGAAGGATTTTGTTGGAGGGCGTGAAGGATCACATAGTGTCTAGCCTGCATGGTAAGGCTTCTCCATTCTTGATGTGGAAAGCCTTGATAGATTTATTCCAAAGCAAGAGCGACCAGAGGAAGTTGGCGCTTAAGGATAAACTCAGAAACATAAAGATGGAGAAAGGCGACAGTATGCCCAAGTACCTCACGAAGTTCATCCAATGCAGGGATGAGCTGGGAAGTGTGGGGGTGACTGTTGATGATGAGGACTTGGTGATATTGGCTCTCCTTGGGCTTCCGAAGAGTTGGCATTCCTATCAGGACTCTGTCAATGGTCGGGAGAAATTGCCAGGATGGGAGTGACTTTGGTCAGATCTTGTGCAAGAGGAGATAAGGCGGAGTACCACGAACGGATCTTCATAAAAGAAAATAACTCGATGAAGAGAATTGCGCTTTGGCTGCCAAAGCAAAGAAGGGGAAGAGCAAGAAAGCTTCTCATTCCGGTGTGAAAGGCAAGAAGCAGGACATGTCCAAGGTGAAGTGCTTTCACTATCACCAACATGGACATTATGCCACAAATTGTCTGCAGAAGAAGAAAAATAAGCAGGCTGCTGGATCTGCAGCTGGAGAGGCCTTAGCCTCGCAGTTTGAGCTGGATTTTTCACTGATCGCATGCTTGGTCTCAAGTGTGATGGGTTCAATGTGGTTTCTGGACAGTGGTGCGTCTTTTCACATGACAAGAGATCGAGATTTGTTTACTGATCTGGATGAGAAATATCTTGGAGTGCACATCGAGATGGGCGATGATGGTAGATACAGTGCGACCGGTATCGGTACCATTTCCTTTGAGAGGGAGTCTGGTAAACCCTTCGCATTGAAGGAAGTGATGCATGTTCCAGGATTGAAGAAGAATCTTATCTCTGTGGCGATGTTAGAAGACAAGGGATATGATGTTGTCTTTAGCAAGGGAAAGGCTTTCCTGCGCAGTAAGGAAACTGGTGAGACTCGGAGGATAGGGGTTCGAGTTAAGAACCTTTATCAATTGCAGGTAGATGGCTGCGCAGCAATGGCAGGCAAGGCAGAAGGAGTGGTGAGCCGGGATGATGGCGAGTTGTGGCACCGGATATTGGGCCACCTTCACCATGGAGCTTTGAAGATACTGCAGCAGATTTCTACTGGGCTTCCTAAAGGCACTCTTGCGCAGTCAGATCAGTGCAAGGGGTGTACCTTGGGAAAATTTGTGAAAACCACCTTTCATGAGAAGGATAGTCGCACCACTACGATCCTTGAGAGAATTCACACAGACGTGTGTGGACCTTTCTCAGTAGCTTCGACAACAAAGCATAGGTATTATGTGATATTTGTTGATGATTTTTCTCGTAAGTGCTGGATCTTCTTCATGCAGAAGAAGAGCGAGACATACTCAAAGTTCTGTGAGTTCAAAGCACTGGTTGAGAAAGAATCAGGGAAGCAGGTGAAGGCTCTTAGGAGCGACAATGGTGGTGAATTCATCTCTGGAAAATTCAAGGACTTTTGCAGCGTAGAAGGAATTCGAAGAGAGCTCATAGCACCTCATAACCCACAGCAAAAAGGGGTTCTGAGCGGAAAAACAGAACGATCGTGGGTGCTCGACGGGTGATGTTGCATGATCAGGGCCTACCCATACACTTGTGGGCGGAGGCATGCAATACTGCAGTATATGTGCAGAACCATTGTCCTCACAGGATAATTGGCATGAGTACACCCGAGGAGGCGTTTTCTGGTAAGAGGCCTGATATTTCCCATTTGAGGATTTTTGGTTCACCTGTTTACATTCATGTGACGAAGGATGCCAGGAAGAAGCTGGAGCCAACTGCGGAGGTTGGGATATTTGTGGGGTACACTGATATGCCCCACAACTATCCTGTGTATTTTCCAGACAGTCGCAAGACTGTTGTGCGACAGAATATCAAATTTTAGGAGGAGAAAGCCATGAAGTGTTCGCTTGAGAGGGAGCCACACTTGCATGCAAATGAGGAGCTATTAGTTCCTAAGGATGAGTCTCAGGATGTGGGTCAGCCACAAGATAAGGTTCATGGAGTGGAAGAGACCACTCAGGCAGCGCCAACCATCAGAGGGCGGAAGCGCACTACAGAAGCTGAGCAGCTGGCTCAAGATGCAGAGAAGGTTGTAGGAGCACCTACATCACAGCGTAGATAGAGACAGTCACCTGACCGGTATAATCGATACATGGCTCTTATGAGAAAGTGTATCGTGACAGAGCCATCCTCTTTCGAGGAAGCTGTGGAGGACCCCGCATGGGTAGATGCCATGGTGGAAGAGTATGATTCGATTGTCAGAAACAGTGCATGGGAGATTGTTCGGAGACCGAAGGGGAAATCAGTGGTGGGTTAGAGATGGATCTACAAAGTGAAGCAGGCAGCTGACGGGAGTGTGGAGAAGTACAAGGCAAGATTTTTTTCCCGAGGCTTTTCACAGATTGAGGGGATCGATTATGAGGAGACCTTTGCACCTGTCGCAAGGTATTCTTCCATACGGACAATTCTTGCTCTCTCAGCGCATATGGGGTGGCACATTCATCAGATGGATGTGAAGACTATGTTCCTCAATAGGGTGATTGAGAAGGAGGTGTACATAGAGCAGCCTGAAGGTTTTGAGATCTTCAGCAGCGAGTCGCATGTGTGCAGGCTCAAGAGAGCGTTGTATGGGTTGAAACAAGCACCTCATGCTAAACAAGCACCTCATGCTTGGTACACACGGATAGACAGTTATTTCACCAGACTTGGTTTTGCCAAGAGTGAGGCGGATCCTAACCTATACTAGATTGTGGTGGAGGGTAAGTTTTTGATCATTGTGCTTTATGTAGATGATTTACTACTAACGGGTGATGAACTTGTGACACACTCATGCAAGGCAGATCTTGCAAAGGAGTTTGAGATGAAGGACTTGGGCCTCCTTCATTATTTCCCGGGATTGGAAATTTGGCACAAGCAGCTGGATGCACCGTTTGTTTCTCGTGTGCATGCCCAGGAGATAACCGGGAGAAGTTCAACATGCATGGCTACAAGCCTGTTGATACTCCTCTTCCCGGTGGTTGGAGGAAGGAGGATGCTACTTCGGTAGAAGTAGTGGATGCCACTGTTTATCGATAGTTGGTGGCGTCGCTTATGTATCTGGTAAATACACGACCCAACATATGCTATGCTGTTAACTAGCTTTCACAAGCTATGGTTAGGCCTACCAAGCTCTTTTGGAAGGCAGGCAAGCATGTATTGAGATATCTTAGAGGCACATCGGGGATATGGATTATGGCATGTATTGGCCTTTTGAGGTGAAGTTTCGTGTGTCATCTTTAGATGCATATTGGGCAAAAGGAGCCCAATGGACAGAAGAGCACATTCCGGAGGGATCTTCAACATCTGCCGACACCGCTGGGTACAACAGGAAGCAGAGATCCGTGGCACTCAGTTCAGCAGAGGCCGAGTATATGGTAGCGAGTTTGGCTGCATGTGAGGCTATATGGATGAGGAAGATTCTGGTCGGGTTGTTCGGTTCACACTTAGATCCTACTGTGATATATTGTGATAATCAGAGTTGAATTAAACTCTCGGTTAATCATGTATTTCATGATATATCTAAACACATTGACATCTGGTATCATCATATCAGAGATTGTGTGCAGCAGAAGATCATGTTACTTTCATACATTCCCACGAAGGATTATGATGCTGAGCATTCGACGAAGGCGCTCACCAGAGCAAATTTGAATACCACAGAGGCGTGACGTGGATAGGGGTGGTGATAATCCCTATCTGTTGAGAGGGGAGTGTTGATATTGCAACAAGATGATGAGCTTAGTGGAAAGAAGTCGCTTCCCTAAGTGGGTCTGCAAAGGCTTTTGGCGCAAAGTCTATTTTTAGTCTATGTCTATTTTTAGACATATCGATCATATTCTATGAGTTTCAGGATGCTATTTTTGGATGGTTGATAAAGTTGGAAGAATATATGGACTTCTATTTTTAGACATACTGGGAAAAATCTATTTTTAGATTTCCAGTCTAAAATAGATATGTCGAATATTATTAGATCCTAATAATATTTGGACTATAAACATTATCTTATTCTCTTGGAGCACTTCAGTAGAGTGCACAGATGTGGCACATGAGATGACAGAAGGAATTACGCTATTCCTGAGGGTTAGGTGGAGCTATTGCATGGATACTTCAGTTAGAACTCATGTGACAGAGTTTGGTGGAGTTATTGAGGTAGTTGGTGGAGTTGTGTTCAGTTTAACTGAGTTAAACATAGTTGAGCTAGTTGTATCTAGTCTAACTGATTGATACACTAGTGAGAGTGGTGTGAATTAATATTAATTAATTCACTAATTATTAACTCATTAATCAACTAAATAATACATCAGTTAACTTCAAAGGTATTGGACAAGCCAAGGAGACCAATGCAAGTAACAGTGAAAGAGCGGTGTTAACTAATGGGCCAGACTATACCGCGTGCTCACAACACACAGATAGGTGGAGAAGCCCCTTGAGGATTGCGCAGTACAAGCCAGGTGTTTTATGTTATTTAATGAGCCATCCCATAGCATTGATTACGCAATAGAGGCTGGCTATCAAGTGGAAAAAGACTGGAGCATGTGTTTTGCTAGATCTAGCTTGATAGTGTGTAGCAATTCGAGGTTGTGCTGAGAGCTTGTGAGGAGCTTTGTACAATGATTGTTACATGATCTCCATGATATATAATATATAGATATTTGGGGTTTTCAGCTTTAAGCTTTCCCATTAAATACTGTGTTCATATGTGTGATTGTTTGTGGTTTTAATGTGCGCATGCAATTGATTTTATTTCCGCATGTAATGATCAATGGTAGAAGAGATTATGTATTATGCATGAAGCTAAAATAGTGTGTGATCAGGAGAATCTCGGTGAATAATATATCAGTTATTCAAAATTCTACACTCCTTATGGTACTCTCATGTATGTGAAAATGCCTTTTGGATTAATGAATGCAGGAGCCACATTTCAGAGAGCTATGGACATAGCTTTTGCTAAAGAGATTCATGATTTTATTGTAATTTATCTAGATGATATAATAGTCTTTTCAAAATCAGATAATGAACATCTAGATCATTTAAGATAAGTATTTACTAAATGAAGAAAACTTGGAATTTATTTAAATCCAAAAAAGACACTTTTTGGACTTGAAGAAGGGAAAATTTTAGGTCACATAATATCAAAAGAAGGAATTAGGATAGACCCAGCTAGAATAGAGGCAATTTTGAATGTAACTCATCCTAGGAATATCAAGGAGTTACAAGCTTTCATATGTAAAATTAATTTTCTCAGAAGATTCATTTCAAATTTAGAAGAGTTAATTAGAGAATTGAATAACATGTTGAAAAAAGACTCAACACTTAAATGGACAGTAGAGGCCAAACAATAATTTGAATCAATCAAACAATCCCTTACAAAAACACCAGTCCTAATAAGTCTTGTTTCAAAAAATATTTCATTATTTTTTCTTTTGCTTCAGAACATACTATTGCAACAATTTTGTTGCAAAAGAATGATCAGGGTTATGAACAGCCCATAGCATTTTTCAGCAAATCACTAAGAGATGCCACTTTAAAATACAACATAATGGAGAAATAAGCATTGGCTTTGGTAAAGGCTATCAAAGATTTCAAAGTGTACATTTTGTAATCCCACATTATTGATTATGTTCCAAATTCAGTAGTTAAGGACATTTTGACTCAGAATGGGCCTGATGGTAAAAGAGGCAAATGGATTGCCACAATTTTGGAATAGGAAATAGAAATTAAGCCTACTAAACTGATAAAAGGTCAAGGTATAGCTAAACTCATGGCTGAATCTAGCTATAAGGCCTTAGATATAAATTTTATTGCTCAATTAGATGATCAGGAAGAGATGGTGACACCACAAATCAGTGAACCTTTCTTAGATTCATCTTGGTATGCAGATATCATATTTTTCTTACTGAACTCACAAGCTCCTCCTGGTTTTTCTAGGACTAAAATTATATTCCTAAAGTTAAAAGAAATGAAATATTTTATCATAGATAATTCTCTATTTTGGAAAGATCATGATGGTATTCTTTTAAATTGTTTACTGAAAGATGAAGCTGACAAGATTATGCAAGAGTTTTATGCAGGTGACTGTGGAGGACATCTTTACTAGAAATATACAGTTGATAAAATTTTGAGGGTTGGTTTTTACTGATCTACACTTTTTGCATATGTTAGAAAGCATGTGACCTCCTGTCACAAATATCAAATGTTTGAAGGGAAGAAAAAACTACTACCTTTTTCCCTCAAACCCATCTCCACAGAAATTCCATTTCAACAATGGGGTCTAGAATTCATTGGTGAAATTCACCCACCCTCCTCAACCCAGCATAAATGGATCCTGACAGCCACTGACTATTGCAGTAAGTGGATAGAAGCAATTCCTTCTAGGCAAGCCGTTGATTTTGTCATCATTTCATTCCTTGAAAACAATATCCTCTCTAGATTTGGATGTCCCCAAAAGCTCATTACTGATAATGCAGCTGCATTCAAATCTAAAAAGATGATTGACTTCTGTAATAAATACCACATCACCCTTGGCCATTCCACTTCCTATTACCCTCAAGGTATTGGGTTTGCAGAATCATCCATCAAGAGCCTTGACAATATCATCAAGAAATTACTAGAAGACAATAAAAAGACCTGGAACAAAAAGTTGGTCAATGCCTTATGGGCAGACAAATTAACTACCAAAAAGTCAATTGGTACATCCCCTTATCAACTTGTTTATGGGATGGATGATATTTTTCCATCTTCTTTAGGTGTACCAATAATGAAGATGATCCAAGAACTACAGGTAGAACCTAATGATATCCAGAGAAGGATAAATCAAACTATACACACTTGCACCAAACTAGGGAATAAGTCTATGTCAAATCACAAGTGATACAAGATAAAATTAAGAATATATTTAACAATAAAACAAAGGAAGATGACTTTTACATAGGTGAAAAAGTACTTAAATGGGATTCAAGGAGAGAGGAAAAAGGTAAACATGGTAAATTTGATTTCCTATGGAAAGGTCCCTATGTCATTTATGGTTACAGAGGCAACAATGCATTCTTTTTGAAGGAAACTAATGGATCAGGCCTGCTAGGAGGACCTGTCAATGTAGAATGTTGAAGCATTATTTTTCTCCAAACTAACCATTAGTTCACTTTGTTTACTTAGCTCATTGTACATAACATTGTAGAGTTTAGATTGGATTGGATGTTTTTCTTACAAAGTTGAAGCCCGAAGAGAAGTCTCTAAGCTTTGAAAGAAAAAATATCATAAGTATGAATAAAGAAGAGCTCAAAAAATAGTTCAAGGAAAGCACAGTCAAAGTTCAAAGGCTATTGATCTTAAATTTCTTGACATTTCACCAAGAAATTCCAACCCCATGTGGAGCCACTGTTAGGGTCCTATAATAATAGGATTCATAATTTTGAATTGACTATGATTAGTCTTGCAATATGTACATACTTTTCTTTCTGCAAAATTGTTTTCCCATATTAAAAAGAAAAAATGTAAAGAGGGTAAAATTCATAAAATAAAAATCAAAGCACTGAAAGAAAAAGATAAAAAAGAATATAAGAAATGAACCCCCAAAAAAAAGAGATAAAAATAGATCATGAAAGTGATGCAAATTCAAATGCCACTACTTTTTACGTCACTTTGAAAAATAAGATTGTGTGCAGTTTGTCAAAAATGCCACAATCCATGAAGATCACACTGCTTAATCTTGACATTTCATGTTTTAAATTTCATGTTGATAGATAGAGAATAAAGATCTAGCCAAACTGTTTAATCTTGGCAGAACAATAGTTAGGTAGAGAATAATAAGAAGCTCAACAGTTTAATCTGAGCCCTTGGAAGTAATAGGGTGAGAATTATATAGTTTGTTGTTAAAATAAAAATAAATAAGGGTCTACAAGCTCAAATTCACCCAAAGAAATGAAGAAAAAATGTTAGGGTAGATGATGGGTATGCAGAAGCAGTTTTCACAAGGCATGGATAGTAGAAATTGATTCTTTCATACTTACTAATTTCCCTCTAAATTCATTATTCCCTTGGTAAAATACTCCTTCCCCTTCATTTTAAACCCTTTTCCCTTACTTTATTCCTTTCCCTATAAAAACCTCTTTTCCTAAGTTAAAAATGCACATTTTCCTTTGGAAAAGTAAAAAGTCCCTTTATTAATTTCCCTTTATTCAAAAAACCCACTAAAATCCCCTTATCCTAAGTTTTAATAGTTAAAATGATATTTTCGGGCCCACTGTTTCAAAACTTTCCCGATATAATTGTTTACATTAAAAACTTAGTGTATAATCCTGCACTTATTCATTTAACCACCCTATACTAATCCCATGTTTTAACATTAATATATTAACTCCTTATATATATTATTCTCATATTTAATTAATTCCCACACATATATATTTCCCTATCCCTTTATATTATATTTAATATAAAGTTTTATTATTAAACCCCGACCCCATATAGTCCTAACCTTTCTTTATATATATATATATATATATATATTAAAACCTTTTCGCATTGGCTTAGGACCGGGTCCCACCCATCAAATCCCAACGAATCCATTGCATTCGCCCAACCGTTCGATCTTGATTGATCAGATCCGACGACCAGTAAGCATTGTCACATCCCTGATAGCTCAAAATTTAACTACTACACAGCCTTTTCAAATGGGCAGTTTTCGGAGCCCTGCTCCCTGCAATGTGTCAACACCCCATTGCATCGCATCCTCATAAATAATTCCATTACCACCTTCGGCCAATGCGAAAACCACAAATTGTATTATTTCCCGTTGCAAAAACCGCTTTCATTTGAATTAACCCCGCGCATTAATGATTAACCACTATTGGTTAAAAAACTCATATAGTCGCCCTTTGCAAGCCTTTTCACCATTTTTCTATTACATTGTGCACAAAAAGAGCATTGCCGACCTGTTTTAGAGCAAACCAAATTGTTTTCGACCTTATTTCAAGTCCTTTTTATAGAAATCAACAACATTTGCTGCTACAGCCGCTGCAGAACCGAATTGAAGCAATATAAAGTTTAGTAGAGCTTAAGAAAACATCTGATACCTCAGAACCCCTTATGCAATCAACAAAACTTCGTTTTTTCCAGGTATTCAATACCACGGCCTGTACTTACAGTAAGAGAGTAATAAGTAATTGAATCATTTAGGAGCCTCTGCAAAACAAAAGAAAGCCCCTGTTGCCTTCCAATCCTTTTTCTGCAAACCCTAGTCCTCTTTTAATAGAATTTCTAAGGTCCTAAGAATGTTTTTGGTCACAAAAAGTACAATTTGATCAATTAAAACATTGTAGACTAGAGGATAATCCCCCGTTTCATCCTAAATCCTTCTGCAGACTGTATTAATTTTTCATAGGCGCTCCTAAAGGCCTGAACATGTTTTCCTAAGTCAAAAGAGTAATTATTTGATAAATCAAACAAATAATGGCTTCTCAAGGAATAGTAACTATCGATCCCCTGCAACCTCCTGTTGTAGATGTAGAACACACTCCATTAGTAGACAAAGATTTTAAAATTAGTGACCCTTTCACTGAGTTTAATCTTCTTGAGCTCCACTGTTGGAGCCATAACAAATCCATTGATCAGGTTGATGAATTGTTTATCTGGGAGTCCAATTTTCCTAAGTATGTTTTCCCACAGACTTTCCAGTGTCCAGAGGTCATCAGACTCTGTCAAAACTGTTATTTCCCTGACCAAAGAATGATTATAACCCCTGGAAAATAATTTTTGTTCACTATCACAGCTGAGTCAATTAACCAAATGCTGCAGATCCAACCTAGACTAGATGAAACTCCTCTATCTATTGAGGCCCTTACACAGTTATACCTGAATATGTACTTCCCCAAGGGGTTCCATATATTTCTGAGATTCATTCCTTCACATGTAGAGACTCCCAAGACCAATCCTCCTCACTCATTTGCAATATTTTCTGAAAGAACTAGACATACCATTTCCATGTTGTCTTCTCTTTTGGTTTATTTTACTGATGAGAATTTTGATGCTTCAATCTTGGGTTTCTTGTCTATTTTTACCCCTGGTTAGCCTCTTGCTACCATATTCAATTTTCCCCAATACCTTGTTGACACAATGCATTAACATCTTTTCAAAATGGCTGAAGAAGTTGTATTCAAGTATTCTTAAGTATTGTTCCACATGTTTCTAAACTTTAAACCTTATATATTTGCTATCAATTTTCAAAATCTGGATGTTGAAGGTAATCCACAGTCAGTTATCTTTTGGACTCCATTAATCAGAAAAGACTCCACACAGTCCACCTACACAAAATTCATTAACTCTTTCATCCATCCTATTGTCAACATGTTGAGCAACAACATTCAACCAAGAGTCAGTGAGGAAATTAAAAAAGTCTTGCAATTATCATAACACAGTAGAACAAGACATTGGTACTTGTATCAAAACCATACAGAGATTAGGGTATATGGATCTAATCTTCTTCCGTATAAGCTACCCAAATACCTCCCAATGAGGTTATTTTCCCTTGAATATATCAGGTGGATCCTTAATTCTTATGCAATAAATTTCTTGGAAGCCAAAAAGAGGACACAATTTAAAATAATAATTCAGATTGGTCCTTTTATTTGTAACAATAGAGATGCTGGTCCACAAGTAGAAAATTATTTTCAGGAGCTTAAATTCAATCAGAGTTTTCAATGGTACTATGATCCTTTAGGAGTAATAAGAAAATTAAGATTCAAGTGTAAATTAACTCCTTATGTACATGATTCTAAGCCAGACATAGATAAGTACTCCAATCAGACTGAATGGTTGGAGAAAACTTTGAAAGAGGAAGATAAGCAAGGTGATACTAGTCAAATATTGCAAACTCCACCCCAAGAAGATAGGAATTATAAAAGATTCAGAGAAGAAGGATCATACACTGAAAAAACTAGCACTGAAACAAAATTTAAAATGATGTACAGGAAGAAACAAAAATTAAATCATGTAAATGAGGAAGTGGGAAAAATTGAAGTAATTGACACAGATAAAGTGGTGAAGGATAATGCACCTCCTGCAATTTCTGAAAAAACTCATCAACCTTCAGTATCCAAAACTCAGATTATTCAGAAACAGCACAGTATTGAAGTATCTTCATCCAAAAAACTAGCAGAGAAAGAGATTGATATTTAAGAAAGATACAAGGACATCAAGGTCAGAAATGAGGAAATCAAGACTAAGATATATTCCCAATATCTAAAATAGACTCCTGGCAGCTAGAACAGACTACTTTCTGCCTTTTATTATAAGAATAAAAAGATGCAAATGAGATTTCTTCATCCCACAATTCAAACTCCTAAGTCATCTTCTGATTACAAAAAGACAGATTTTTAGGTCATGGCCAAGGATGTTCATCCTTTGGACCAAATTGAGTTTCATAAGAAGGCAGGGGAAATGATATATTTAACAATGACCACCAAGGCCATGAGTGTATAGAAGCTGAAAAACACTCTTAGGAATATCAGAGATCAACGCAAATTAGAAAAGGCATATTCATAGGCCAAATACAACAGAATCAAATCTTTGGAGGATTTGGTAATTGAAGTAGGAAATGATCCTAATAATGTCAAAGTTACAGAAGAACTGATAAAGAAAAAGAATGTAGACATTGTTGCATTAAGAAAGAAACTCAAAATTCCTCCTACAGAACATTTTCAAGCTAAAGAAATTCTAGAAAGTGCAAACCAAAAAGATGAGATGATGAATCCCATTCTTCAGTTGACTACCCAGTTGAAATAAATGGAAAATGAAATTGACAAGCTAGTGTAGCAGAAAAAGGCTAGCTCAGAAGTAGTCCCTGTCACTGTTATCCCTATAGTCACTACTGTTGTTCCTTCCACATTAGCAGAATCATTGGCCCCTTCAGTTCCAATGGCTACAACACTTCCTGTCACATCAGCTACTACTTCAGCAACAGGGTCATCTACTTCAACAATACAGCCATCTGATGAAGCAAGCAAACTTATTAAAGCAATGCAAGAAATGTCCATTCAGAAAAATGAAATCAACAGATTTAAAGAACATCTAAAAATTCTAGAGGATGAGAAGAAACTTTCTCAGATCATGCATAAAAATGAGGCACAAAATACAAACAGATTGACAAAGAAATTGTAGAAGCTAGAAAAAGATTTAACATTGAAAGAACCAATGGCACAAGCCAAGTAGAAGCTATGGGCCAATATCATTGAATATTTCAATGATATTTGGCCATCAATGCAGGTTATATATGAACAAAAATATCTCATCAAAGCAGCAGGGGAAGCCATCTAGAAAACTAGAGAAGAACTTGGTAAAAAGCCAGAAAAGGCTCATGAAATCATAAAATTTCTTAATTCCAAGAATAAGCAAGAATTAGAGGAAATTGGAATTAGTGACAGGATATAAACCATCATAGAAGTTAGGAAGGTGATTTCTAAAATAAATTTAATGATTTGACTTGAAGAAAAATGCCAAAACATAGAGATGGCCATAACCAGGTTCATGATGAAGTTTGATACTTTGAAGCAGAAAGGCCTGCCAAATCCTCTGGTTATTCATGAAAAATTGATGAAACAAGAGGATTATGATAAGAAAATGAGAGAAGTAGCCAAGGATCAAGCCAACCTTCCTTATTCACAAGGAATTCCAACAAGGAAAGTACTCTACAAAAGTTTTGAGAATCTCTTTTACCTACAACATGAGGTAAAACATTTATTTATCAAGAAGCCTACATTCTCAAAATATACAGAGGTAGATGAAGTATTCAGAAGGACGATAAAGATCTAATTACCAGAGGCATAATTTTGGGAGAAATTAATTGGTTTACTATGAAAAGATAAACAGTAAAACAAGGCAGTCAAATAAAAAACAAAGTAGTAAAGGTTAAAATAGATAAAACATAGAAAAATCAATTTGTAGTGAAAACAAAACAATCAAAGAGTATCAGAGTTAAAGTGTATTAGGTGAAAGTCAGAGGTTAAAGTAAAACAGAAATTACAAATCAAAGTGAAAGCTTCCAACGTAAAGGACACTCAACTTCCTAACAAACATCCAGCATTGAGAAAACAGCCGGAGGCAAATCAGCAAAAGATCAAGGACATCAAAATAGTAAATTCAATAAAAACAGTGACAACTTGCATTAGTTAGATAGCTGTCTCTATCTTCTTGCATGAAGATATTTATTTTTCCTTGAATAATTCCTAAGTTTAGAGTTTTTTGTATAAATACTTCACATTTCGAAGTGTTGAGTATGGATGAATTGCTGAACATTTCTATACTTGTATTGATCTGAATCCTAAGGGTTCTTTGTACATTTTTCAAGTCAGCAGACTGGATTGAGCAATAAAGCATCATATTACAGGATTCATATGTTGAACCACTTTGGTGAAGTACTTTCTATTGCTATTTTCTATTATTCTTATGTTTTTCATATGCTTATATGTTTTCTTAATCTAAATGATATAACAGGAATATTATTACAGAATATGATTAATTACACTTTGTCTTGAATTATTTGTCATTTATATGTTTTCACCTGATATCCAGATTAGGGAATTCTTCATTGCTCCCTATTTTCGATTGACCTCTGTCTTTTCCCTCATTATCCGGATCTGAGAGTCCTTAATTTCTCTCTCATCCCAATTGAAACCATTTTACCATCAAGCCTAAAGATCTGAATTGACCTAGCTATCTTGTCCCGTGAACATTTCCTTTAGACCTTGATTCTGTCTTGATGCTTAATACATTGACTCCATTATCCCAATGGAAAACAGACTTGCAACTATCCATATGAACCAGTGATTCCACCACCAAACAAAATCCAAAATCAAATCCTAATCAATATCACATAACTAGACTAATATCAAATAAAATCAACAAATTTAAATCATATAGAGAGAGCCCTCTCTGAGCATTAGGAAGGCTAGATCCTAAGCTTAAAAGTTGGTCAGTGGTTACCTCTAATATTTTTTCAAAACAAAAAGCATAACAACCCTAGGAAATTATTGGAGTGATAACAAAAATCATGAATTCTTTTCTATCAGAGCAAAGTGAAACACAATTGTTATAATTTCTCCAAAACAGAGCATCAAAATAATGAATTCCACTTATCAAATTAGAAATTAATCACATAAATAGATGGACATGAATATGGAAAGCATAATACATTCAAACATATGAAAAAATAAGAGGCAACATTGCTAAAGAACATACCATAGGAATCCCACCAAAATAGTTGCAACTTTGTCTATTAGTTCCTGCCAAAAATCACTGATTACACTAGTGTTCAAAGTTCAATTACACAATATCCAACCCTTGTAATGACAAAGAAAATGAAAGATATAGACCAAAAGTCCTCAACTGGAATCCTAATGACTAGTGAGGTCAAAAAACGTCAAAAAACTCATCCCTATCTTTGATGAAACTGATTCACTTGACCCAAAATTACAAATTTACTTGATGTATCTACCTCTAGTAACTATAAAATACATAATTACATTTAATTTTTACATTTACATCAGTAAAAATCCTTCGAATCCATCAATCAACTAAGAAAAAGTGAAATTTCTGAAGAAAACAGGAGACTGGAAAAAGCGCAGCGTCCTTGAGAAAAGCGCAATGTGCCCTGGGAAAAGCACAACGTGGGCCTTCAAATTGACTTTTGACTACCTTGAAGAAGTCCAAATTGTGCCCAAGATAGCTCATTGGAAATCTCTTCCTGTCTAGTTGTCAAAAATATCCTCAAACACTAAAAATGATGGATTTAAGCTCCTCAAAAATGAAATCTCCCAAGACTGGTCAAAAAGTGCAGCGTGAGGTGGAAAATAGTGGCAGAAAGGTGTTTTTTAGGTGGTTTTTAGCCTTTTCCACCTGTCAAAAGCTTATATTTTTTAGTTCCAATAGTTAAAATGTGATGTGGAGGCCATTATATATCCAACCATGCAGAGTGTTAGACTCCTATACCAATAGGTGTCATATTTCATGATTGACCTGATGGACTATGCAATATGTTCATACCTTTTCTTGTTGCAAAAGGTTTTCCATATTCTCAAAAAATCAAAAAATTTAAAAAATGTAAAGAGGGTATACCCTAAAAGAAAAATCAAAGGGTGAAAAGAATAAAAATGGCCAAAAAAGTAAAAGAAAATGAACCCCACCAAAAGAAAAGCCAAGGAAAGTGTGCAAGTCAAAATGTCACTACTTTTTACTCTGATGTAATAAACAAATTGTGTGCAATTTTTATTTTATGCCACAATTTATGAACAGTCAAACAGCTTAAACTTGGTTGGTTCATCTTTCAATTTCATGTTTTAGAGATAGAGAATAAAATCTGACCAAACTGTTTAATCTTGGCAGATAAGTAGATAGGTAGAGTGAATAAAAGGAGCTCAACAGTTTAATCTGAGCCCTTGGATGTAATAAGTGTAGACTTAGGTAGGCTTTCCATGTAAAAGAAAAAGAAGATTGATAAGGGTTTTTCCAGTCTAAGTGCACCCTAATAAAGAAAAAAATGGTAGGGTAAAGTAGGTAGGGTAGGTAGATGATGTCGCTGAATTACATGTGATGAATGATGGCTTTAGATGATTAGAATTTTAACTTTCATCACAAAGTGCAAAGGCAGATAATACACTGGAAGGATTACAAGCAAGGAAAAGTCAGATTATTAACTTCCCCTTTCATTTTTCCCTAAAATTTTACTAATTTCCCCTAAGTATTAAGGTATTTGAAAATTAGAGGGGCTCAAGGCATTTCCTTGACTTTTGGAGGGACCAGACCCTCGGCCCAATAATTGGAAAAAACCTAAGTACTTAAAAATATTCATCATCACACTCATTCACTTCTAAATAATCTTTTCCTAAGTAAAATCCCATTTTACTTAGGAAAGTCATGCAATATTCAATATAAACCCTTTCATGCAAGCATAAGTTAAATACATTATTTTGATGTTTTATACTTAGCGCTTTAGTTCATTTGTCATATTAACTTATAATTTATTATTTAAATCCCTATTGAAATAACCTTTTCCTATAGTATATAATTCCTTTTATATAATAGCCCCAAAAACCTATATATTATAATTTTAGCCAAAGTTAATAAATCCCCCATGCTTAAATAAAATACCCACTTTACAACCCCTTTGGCTAAATATATCTTTATATAAATACTCCGCCCCCTATGGTAAGTAAATCATTTTGATTTTAATTACCATATAATAAAAAATATATGAAAAAAACCTTTAAACACATTTTATATGTGTTTAAAAAAAAAATTAAATCGAAGTTTAGTTTAAACCAAACTTCAAAATAACCCATATTTTTGTATATTTTTCCCCTTGCCCAACTCCCTAACCTGAGTTAGAATCCCGTCAACTCTGGTAAAAATCCTTCAAAAACTGTTCCCGACCCTCCGCCGTATAAAGGAATTAATTAATCCTTTTGATTAATTAAGAACCTGTCTCACCAATAGAAACGCCCCCGATAGGATTAATTAACATTTTATTACGTCGGGCCCGCGCTATTAAAGCCCTGTCATTTCCCCGTCTCGTCAACCATTCGATTAACCCGTCCAAGATCAACGGCTATTGATAATATCGCTGGCCATCCTGATCCGAAAGATAACGTGCGATGAGTTGGTGGTTTTCTGAACAGTGCCATGCCACGCGTCAATCGTTGTATGGAATCGCTCGCCCTCCGCCCAAAACCACCTTTCCCCAAAAGCGGTGCGATGGAAACCACTTATCGCTTGCCTCCCGTGACTCATCCTCCGTACTTGCTGATGTCATCAATCAAAAGCCCGCCACCCTTTGACTTTTCAAATAAAACGAACAACCCACGTCTTTTTCATTATCTCGTCCACAGTGAACGACTACACTCCCATGCAGAAAAATTCAAATTCCAACTGTTGAAGTCTGTCAACCGTTTAACCGTTTAAACAAAAACACCCTAGTGTTGCTCATTTTTACCTGATTTTGCAGTAAAACCCTTTGTAACCCAGCTGCGCCACCTGAAACCTCTGTTAACCAATTCTAGCATGGTTTACCTCCCAAAAATCATTCTAAATTCACTCCACAGACCTCTCAAAATCAAATGAAACCTTTTCGACCTTCCCTGCAAACCAATGCTTTCTTAACAATTTGTTTTGTTTTACAAGTGATCAGAAGACCACATCCTTGGATAAACATTCTTAATACTAGTCATAAGACTTGTTTACTCCAAGAGTGTTATCAAATCTATTCAAACAGAGATGGAAGATAAAACATACAGTTGAAAGACAAGCAAAGGAAACAGGATATTAAACAATTTACTGTTGAAACAGACAGTAAAAACCTAAACTACACATTGAAGGTAAAAGGACACAGTAAATAACAGTTAAAGAGTATTGGGATTAAAGAGTATCAGATTGAAGACCAAGTCAAGTAAATCAGCTAGCATGAAGATAAACAGCAGGGAAGACAGTTACAAAACATAACATACAAGTTCATGACAAAGTGAAGACAGATAAAAAAAAAAGCAGTCAAAGGTAAACAGAAAAAGTAATTACAGAGGTAGTAAAATGGTAAAAAGAGATGAAAATACTTTCACCAACATTGAATTTTATCTAAAGTGAAAGTAAAACAGTCAAAAGAAAAAAAAAAAGTGAAAAGATGAATAAACATAACAAGAAGGAACATTTTTGCAGAAATTTCATGTTTAAGTCATTATTTTGCAGAAACTATTCTGACCAATCCAAGATGAATTTTGAAAAACTGAAGGATTTTTATATTCATAATATGCCCAGCCACAAAAACCTCTCTCACTTTTCTAACAGCTATTATGGTTTTGGAAATATTAAACATTGTTGGAAAGCACTTTTTGCAGAAATTTCCTGTTAAGTCATCATTTTTCAGAGAATATTGTAGCCAATTAGAAATACATTTTACAAAACGGAAAGAGGTTTTTGTTCCTCAGAGACCCATCTACAAAAACCTATCTCACTTTTTGTACAGTGATTTCAGAATGAGAGAGACATGCACATCTTTACAGGCTATTTTTCAAACTCTGTTTTACACATAGTTTTACAGAGCCTATTGTGCACATCGGGAGAGGAATTTTAGGAAACTGAAAGCGGTTTATCTCACCAATATATTAATCCACAATAACCTCTTTCACTTTTTACATATCTATTACGGATTGAGAAATAAAAAGATATCATTGGACCCCAAGTTTGCAGAATTGTTGGAGCAGAATGCACAAAGAAAGGAAGTAGTTAGTGACTTGGATGCCTCATCATCAACTAAGAGTTGGATAAAATTCGAATTCTCCTCTTTGTCATCACCTATCCATAGTGCCAAATAGATGAATTAGCTTGAGTGTCCTTTACTTAAGTTCTATTTATGTAAAATAGTTGGAGAGATTTGTGAACTAATCTTGATATTTTTTCAAGATATTTTAGTTTAGAATTTGTATAAATACTTCACTCTTGGAAGCATTTTGGGTGGATTCTTATACTTGGCTGTAATATTGACTTTTTCGGAATAAAGTGCTGTTGGAGATCTTTTTTTGGCTAGCTGGATGATGAATTGATGCGAAAGACTTTTTACAGGATTCATGTGTCAGGCTACGGATCAATAAGTCATCTTTCTCTTGTGTTTTAAAGTTTTACATCTGTTTATTATATCAATGTGTTTCATTTATGAATGATTAATGAAAAGGAATAAATCAGAAATTACTTAAGTGTAATCTGATTTCAAACATTTTTATTCTAAATGTTTTCTTCTAAACTGGTTTTAAACAGCGAATTCTTAATTGCTCCTGTTTTTCTGGCTTAAACATTTTGATTATTTAATAAAGAATACTTAATTTCTCTTTGTTAATAATCAATCAATTTTCCCTCTTATAAATGTGTTGAAAGATTCTTAATTTCCTTTCATCCATTTTAAATCTATTCCATTCACTTTAGATCTAAAATTGTTCTTTGTTTGATTATCTTGCCCTGTAAAACCATCTTTTGTTTAGAAACTTAATCCAGTGAAGCCATATTTTTGACTCCATAGCCCAATGGCCTGAACTACTCAATCTTGCCCTCGGCTATTGAATTCCACCACCCAAATTCAAACAAAACCCCTGGACTTTATAACTAGCCTAATATCTTCTAAAAACAAAGCTAAACTTGAAAGAGAGAGCCCTCTCTGGATACAGATTGGCTAGATTCTGTATCTAAAAGATTGGTTTGTGGTTACCTCAGACACCTTTCCTCTTCCAAAAACTTCAAGGAAAATCTGAGTGATAAGACAAAGTATTCATCATTTAGAGGCTCCCAAAAAAAGAGCAGTGTGGCCCACGCTGTTGGGTGTGGAGCCTGATTATCTTGTTTATTTTGTATCACAGCGTTGGACCCCTGTACCTTAATGGGGGCGGCAATGCTGCCTGTAATTAAACACTGCCTGGGGGGGTCTGGGGGGGTGGCTGCGACTTCATGGAGCCCCCCCCTGGTGGGGGGTTTCGAGGGCAGCGCCCCCGAAGCTAAAAACAGATGTAAAATTGCCTTGTAAAAGTATAGTAATTTCTAGTCAATCTGGGTCGTTCATTAGGCGGATGATCTAACTGTAGAAGTTATGTTTAGTTTAGGGTTTTTTGCCCTAGAAGGCACCCCCTCGCTTGTATGAGGGTATTGTATTGCGGCTATGTATGGCATGTGTATTCTCAGAGAAAGAAACAGAGAGGGAGACTGTGAGAGAGAACAGAGGATATTACATCGGATCTGCTGTAGGTTGTGTCTCTTCATTTTGCTGGATAATAGAAAGGAAGGACTAGTTGTTCAGGGTGGACATAGCCCAAATTGGGTGAACCACGTATATCTTTGTCTCTCTGGTTTTATGTGTTTTGTGTGCTTTTGTTTTTTTCGCATATTTTATGTGTTTCATTTCTCTATAATATTTAATTTTCTAACAACTGGTATCAGAGCCGAAGGTCTATTTGGTTAATAAACTCGCAGGAAAGAAGGGTTTCCTGGTTCGAGTGGGAGTAATGGCGGAAGATGGTAAATTTAGGGTCGAGAAATTTAACGGCCAAAACTTCCCGCTGTGGAAGATGCAGATGGAAGATTATCTGTATCAGAAAGATTTTTACCTACCATTGAGTGGATAAACAAAAAGGCCGATAGCTATGACAGACGCAGAATGGGAGATTCTCGATAGAAAGGCACTCAGAACAATACGGTTGTGCCTCGCAGTGTCGGTAGCCTTCAATATTTCGAAGGAAACAATAACAAAGGGTTTGATTAAGGCGTTGGCGAAACTATATGAAAAACCCTCGACCTCACACAAGGTATTTCTTATGAAACATTTATTTAATATGAAGATGTCGGAAGGTGGATTTGTTGCAGATTATTTAAATGATTTTAATATAGTTACTAGTCAGTTAAGTTCTGTAGGGGTAAACTTTGATGATGAAGTTAGAGCTCTATTATTTCTGTGCTCATTACCAGAAAGCTGGAATGGTTTAGTTATGGCCATTAGTAACTCTATCTCTGGATCTAGTACTTTAAAGTTTGATGATGTTGTCGGTGCTATCCTTAGCGAGGAAATGTGATGGAAAAGCTCCGGTGAGACATCGGGTAATGCTTTGAGTGCAGAGTCTAGGGGAAGAAGAATGGAAAGAGGAAAGAGCTCTGGATATTGCAGTAAATCAAGGAAAGGCATATCCAAGTCCAGATCGGGGATAGTGTGCTGGAAATGCGGAAATAAAGGACACCTAAAGAAAGATTGTAGATCTCAGAAGGGAAAAGAAGGAGACACACAGCAAGAAAAAAATCATGAAGTAAATGTGACAGGTGATGTGTTACAAGAAGCTTTGATTCTTTCTTTCGAAAATTTTACTGATTCTTGGGTTGTAGATTCAGGGGCTTCATTCCATGCCACACCTGATAAGAAATATTTTCATGACTATGTTCAAGGAGATTTTGGACAAGTTTGTTTTGGTGATGATAAACACTGTAAAATTGTTGGAATGGGTAAAGTTCTTGTAAAACAATAGAATAGAAACCAATGGATACTAAAGGAGGTAAGGCATGTTCCAAATCTGAAGAAAAATCTAATTTCAACAGGGCAGTTAGGTGGTGAAGGTTGTGTGAAAATTTTCATGGATAAAACTTGGAAGGTCACCAAAGGAGCCCTGGTAATAGCAAAAGGCTAAAAGGTTGGTACATTGTATTTATGCAATGGTATTTCTAACTCTATTAATGCTTTAACTTCCAAAGGAGCAGATGCAGAATTATGGCATCATAGGCTCAGACACATGAGTGAGAAGGGGATGAAGATTCTTCACTCAAGAAATTTGTTGCCTGGTTTGAAGAATGTTGATTTGGATTTCTGTGAGAATTGCATTTATGGAAAACAGAAGAGAGTCAGATTTCTCAAACTTGGGAAAGAAAAGAAGAGTGAAAAATTAGAGCTTTTTCATACAGATGTATGGGGACCTGCTCAGGTATCATCTCTTGGTGGCTCTCGTTATTATGTTACTTTTATTGATGATGCAACTAGAAAAACTTGGATTTATTGTATTCAGAATAAATCTGATGTATTTGATACTTTCAATAAATGGAAAGCTTTGGTTGAGATTGAGATAGGAAGGAAGTTGAAGTGTTTCAGATCAAACAATGGAGGTGAATATTGCAGCAAAGAGTTTGATAGGTACTATTCAGAGCATGGAATTCGTAGAGAGAAGACAGTTCCAAGAACACCATAAGAAAATGGTGTGTCAGAAAGGATGAACAGAACAATCATGGAGCGTGCAAGGTGCATGAGATTGCATGCAGGATTGCCTTTACAATTTTGGGTAGATCCTGTAGATCCTGTTGTTTATCTAATAAACAGAGGGCCTTCAAGTTCCTTGGATGGTGGTATTCTAGAGTAAGCATGGACAGGTAAAAAGATAAACTACTCTTTTTTAAAGCCTTTTGGTTGTGAGGCCTTTGTCCATATTAATGAAAAAAACAAAACCAAGCTTGAGGAAAAATCAAAGAAATGTACCTTTATTGGATATGGTGGTAATGATTTTGGTTATTTCTTATATGATTATGAAAATCACAAAATCATTAGGAGTAGAGATGTGATATTCAATGAAAAGTTATTGTATAAGAATCAGTTGCAGGAAAATAATCAGGAAAAAAAAAACAAAGAATACACAGTTCTTGATGAGATCACAGAAAAGGTAAAGGTGCCTGAAAATAATAATAATCAATAGCCACAACAACAACAACCACCACAACAGCAACAAGCACCTCAAACACCTAAAAGTGGTGTTAGAAGATCTACCAGGATAAGTAGACCGCCTAAACGATACTCTCCTTCATTATATTATTTATTGTTGATTGATTCTGGTGAACCTGAATGTTATGAAGAAGCAATGTAGGTTGAAAGCAGGAAGAAGTGGGAGCTAGCCATGGAAGAAGAGATGGACTCCTTAATGCATAACCAAACTTGGGACTTAGTCAGGTTGCTTGCAGGTAAAACTACATTGCAGAATAAATGGGTTTACAAGCGGAAGGAAGAAGATGGAGGAAAACAGAGGTACAAAGCTAGAATTGTGGTGAAGGGGTTTGCATAGAAGAAAGGCATTGATTTTGATGAAATATTTTCTCTTGTTGTTAATATGACTTCAATAAGAACTATTTTAAGTCTTGTAGCAGCGGAAGATTTACATCTTGAACAGTTAGATGTAAAGACAAAATTTCTCCATGGAGATTTGGAGGAAGAGATCTATATGGAGCAACCAGAAGGATATGAGGTCAAAGGGAAGGAAAAATTAGTGTGCAGGTTAAAGAAGAGCTTGTATGGCTTAAAACAGGCTCCAAGGCAGTGGTATCTAAAATTTGACAGGTTTACATGAAAAAGCAAAATGATGGCAGCTATATTATATTGTTATTGTATGTAGATGACATGCTTGTTGTAGGGTCTAACATGCAAGAAATAAATGCGCTCAAAATAAAATTGGAAAATTCATTTTCAATGAAGGATTTGGGAGCTGCAAAACAAATCCTTGGTATGAGAATAACTAGAGACAGGAAAAATCGCAAATTAAGACTGTCTCAGAATGAGTACATACAAAAGGTGTTGAAAATATTTAATATGCAGAATGCAAAACTAGTTAGTACACCTTTTGCTAGCCATTTCAAACTTAGTAAGGAGATGTGCCCCAAGACCCAAGAAGAAATGGACTACATGTCTAAAGTTCCATCAAGAAGAACTAACACATACACAATGGTTCTGGTGCACAAGGCCTGAGTATTGCACATGTAGTTGAGTTGTATATGAACTGTGGAAAGAACATTGGATAGCAGTAAAATGGATTCTCAGATATTTGAGAGGTATCACAAATCAAGCATTATGCTTTGGTGGTTCAAACATTGCTCTAAAGGGATATGTTGATGCAGATATGGGAGGTGACAGAGATAAAAGGAGGAGCACTACAGGATATGTATTTACTGTAGGTGGCACAACTGTCAGTTGGGTTTCAAAAATCCAAAGTGTTGTTGCACTTTCAACAACAGAAGCAGAGTATGTTGCTGCTACAGAGGCTAGTAAAGAAATGATTTGGTTACAAAGGTTTATGGGTGAATTGGGTAAGAAGCATGATATGGGCATGCTATATAGTGATAGCCAAAGTGCCATTCATCTTGCAAAGAACTCATCATTTCATTCCAAGGACTAAACACATACAGCTCAAGTACCATTTCATACGGTCAGTATTGGAAGATGGACAGTTGAAGCTGGAAAAGATACACACTAGCCAGAATCCTGTAGATATGTTAACAAAAGTTGCAACCAGGGAGAAACTGAGAATATGCTAAGTTCCAATTGATCTTCAAGGATGACGATGAATATGAGAAACAGCCAGGTCCAAAGAGGAGTCATTGTCCAACAAATGAAGCAGCGGTGGAGTTGCTACAATCAGTCTCCAAGTGGGAGATTGTTGGGTGTGGAGCCTGATTATCTTGTTTATTTTGTATCACAGCGTTGGACCCCTGTACTTTAATGGGGGTGGAAATGCCACCCATAATTAAACGTTGCCTGGGGGGGTCCAGGGGGGGCGGCTGCTACTTCATGGAGCCCCCCCTAGCAGGGGGTTTCGAGGGCAGCACCCCCAAAGCTAAAAACAGATGTAAAATTTCCTTGTAAAAGTATATTAATTTCTAGTCAATCTAGGTCATTCATTAGGTAGATGATCTGATGGTAGAAGTTATGTTTAGGTTAAGGTTTTTTACCCTAGAAGGCACCCCCTCGCTTGTATGAGGGTATTGTATTACGGCTATGTATGGCATGTGTATTCTCGGAGCGAGAAACAGAGAGGGAGACTGTGAGAGAGAACAGAGGATATTAGAGCGGATCTGCTGTAGGTTGTGTCTCTTCATTTTGCTGGATAATAGAAAGGAAGGACTGGTTGTTCGGGGTGGACATAGCCTAAACTAGGTGAACCACGTATATCTGTGTCTCTATGGTTTTATGTGTTTTGTGTGCTTTTATTTTTTCCGCATATTTTATGTGTTTCATTGCTCTGTAATATTTAATTTTCTAACACATGCTACGCTTTTTGCAGGCTGACTGTGCAAAAGTTTGTAAAATTTGACCAAAATGCCAAAAATGTAAAAAAATTGCCCAGAAACCTTCAAAATTGTTGGATGAAGTCCTGATGAAGTATGTCAAGCTAACAAGGATTCATCATCAAGAAATTCAAGTCTATCATTCTCCTTTTTCTTGATTAGGGTTTCCTTGAGCTTATCCTGCAACTATTTAGCCTTGACATTGCAAATCTTGTTTCTGGTATGGTAGTGGTCATCCTTGTGCCTAACATCTAATTTTCCTTATTTTCTTTGTGAAGGAGCTTCTCCAGGTGTATGTTTACTCTGTCAATCCATGCTTCCCTATTATAACTTATTTCCATGGCAATCCTCTCTTCAAAGGTGAGTTCATCTGCCTCATGTTGTTTTTCCTGTTCCAATGATCTTTTAAGGCCCCTTGTTTTTATTCTTTTATGAGTGGTTTGGACCTCATCCTAATAAGACTCATCATGTTCCTTCAATGCTTTGCCTTTGACATCTTTCCTCTTAGCCTTCAACAACTCCATTTCCAAGAGTATTTATTTTTCACTCAAATGTTTGTTTTCTTTCTCAAGGAAGGAGATAACAAATTGTGCCCTTGCCAAATTTTCTTGCAGCTCTATGATTTCAACATATTTCTCTTTGATGACCAGGTTTAAGGTTTCCTATTCATCTTGGACTTCCAAGTCCACCAGATCAAAATCCTATTCTTCCTCATGGTGAAGGGCTTCTTTCTCTTGGACAATTGTCTCCTTCTGCTTATGATATCTGTTGAAATGGTGAATGTCACCCGCGCAATGGTGACTTGGTATTTTTGTAGGTTGGTGATGAATATCCTGGTCAAATTAGGATGGCTCTGCACTCTTTGGACCATCTCACAAAAATCAAAACAACCTACATGTTGGAAACATTTAACTGCTAGGGGTGATGACATCAATTCCCTAATGTCTGATGACTCTAGCCTCAACATTCTCCCTCCTTTATTGTAGGTCTTCTTCTCTTCTTCTATGGTGTTTCTCTCTTCCTCCATAATGCTTAGTTTTTCTTAGGAAGCCTATGAGATAAGGGGAAGGAAAATGGAGTGGGATGATGGGTTTAGGGAGTTTGAATAGGTGAGGGAAAATTTAGAGAAGGGTGTATGGGAGTTAGGAACTTTAGGGAAGTGATGGAGAATTGAAATGATAAGGGGGGTGGGGTAGGGAATTTAATTATAGGGATTAAGTCTAGCTGTCTAGAAAAGTGCAACGTAGGGGTAGGGTTTTAGGGAATATGACTAAAAAGTGAGGAATGAAGGTATGTGAGGGTAGTGGGGGATGAACTAGAGTATGAGGGGGGAAAATGGGTATGGGAAAAAAAAAATTAACCTTAAAAACCTTTAAAAATATGGTTTAATCACTAAAACATGGCATGGATAGCAATGAGGAGTTTTCACCTTAAAATTATGATAATGAGCTAGAAGGAGGGGCTTGGAGGGTGAAACTTACTTGGATATCGATGAAGAAACCTTTGTTTGGTGCTTACAACCCTTGCAAACAAGATTTGAGGTTGTGGCTCCTTCACTGCAAAAAGAGTAGCCAGCCTGATAAAGGCATAATGAGCCTTGCAAAAAGCGCAACGTGCTTAAGAAAGGGGCAGCGTGCTAACTGCAAAAAGCACAACAATGGATTTGAAACTCTCTTTTTTGAGGCAAAATTTGGTTTTCTGACATGGGGAAGTTGAGAGCTCGATGCTGGAGAATCAGAATGAATAACTTTTGGTCTTTGAGGGCCTTTTATATTTGGAGAAAAATTATTAAATGGACATGGACCCACATTTCCTTTTTCAAAGTCAATCTTACATTGCTTTTTTACCTTTAACCTTTAAATTTGATCTTTGAACTTTATCTTTTGATGGCTTAGGAACACTGAATTTCTTTTTGTCTTTTGATCATTTGCTGGTGGAACCTTGATTATTTGCAGCTACTTGGAACTCTGAAGTACTTATTACAAATTTGGAACATCAAATTACATTTTGCTTTGAAATCAAATTTACTGATGAAGATAGATTATTGTCACTCCTTCATGAAATGATGATTTGAAGAAATTTGAACCCTAAGACCTAATGGAGACTGTGGATTGAATGAAACCATGATGAAAATGAATGTAATGATGATGAAAACTCATGAAGGATGGTACACTCAGCTGAGAGGTGAAATGAGCCAGCAACTAGTAAAATTTTGGAAGGAGTCAAATCAGACCTAGATATACATCTAGTGACCAAATTTTTGCATGATGACCTAATGGATGATAAAAATTTGAAAATGGGACCCTAACAGGACATGATAAGAGTCTATTGGATCACTGGTGGCCGGATGCAAAAATTAACACTAACAGTTTCTATGACACAAATGATAAGGTATCCCAATTTGTCACTTGGCAAGATTCTTCTGATGGCCGAAAGGCCAACTTGCCTAGAATTGAAGACTCAAAGAAAGAGATATTGTTCATAGATTGGGATATACAATTAAATAATGTAGAAAGGGAAATCTGCAGAGCGAAAGACATTGCCACAAACATTATGAAAATTGTCAGCGAGAACATTATCACAGCAAATCTTATTAACAAATGTCCTCCTGGTGCATTACCTTTGGTAAAAGATTTAATAATACAATGGCAGGAAGTGTAAAAAGTAAACGAGGAGCATATTATGAAGATTGAAAAGCTGGATTGGGAAAAATAAGTGAGATATCTAGTAAAGCCTCACAACCAATGGCTCATGCTTTGATGTCTTTGATCCGAACATAGGATTGATTATTTGTCAAGTGAATTGAATGTGTTAGCACATTTTCTTGCTAAGTTATGAGTCCATTCCATAGTTTTGTTTTTAAGATTAAAACCTCAAAAATTTTCAAAAAAAAAAAAAATTGGGCAATACCAGAATTTCCAGAAATACCAGTTTTTTTTAGCCTTTCAGACAGTCTGTTATTTCTTGTTTCTGTATTTTTATTTTTATTTCTGTTGCTATCGAAATTTCTAAAATCATACTTTGTTTTTTAAATAAAGAAAAAAATCGCATCCGCTTTAGTCATTCCAGGTGTCTTAGGGTTAATACACATCAAATATTTTTTAAACCCTTTAACATCTAATGAGAGGTGTCGTATTCCAGTCAGTTAGTTTGAGTCAAGTCCTTGTATACGCTATACCACATGTGTCAATACACAGTTAATGATTTAACTATTGCTAGTTATGCCTGTTTACACCAATTCAATCATCCATAAGTTAAGGTATGCGTTTTTCTGAGTCAAGAGAGATCGTGGTGATCACACCGCACACCATAACCATTAACTGGTCACATAGCACTGTTGCAGGAAATTTCAGCCAATCAACAACACAATTTGCGTAGGTGATTGTGTGTCATCAAAGACACTTGCCACGAGCTATCTAAAGATCCTATATAGAAAACCCAGCCAACTGAAGGTGGTGATGGTGTGTCACATGGTGCACATCATGATCATGAATATTTTAATGATGGAGAGTGATTTTCATGGGTTGGTGAACCAAATTTAGTTTTACAACCCCATAAAAAATAGGAAGTTGTCATTTGAAGTCTAAGCTGTTGGATTCGAATTTGCTGAGAGTTATAGTTGGAGAATAAGTATGGTTTTCAGACCAAATTCAAGAGAATAATACAGACAACACATGTAAGGTAAACTCTTCCTATTCTACCACCTATCATTTACAAGAGACATAGTCATTTATTTTTCTGAAGATGACTAAAGCAGGTGGTAAGATAAATTGAATAGAGCCACAGGTGTAGATTTGGTTTATGCTAATTCGAGGGTGAGAACTATGTTTATGTAGTCAGGATGGTATCCTCTTTGTACCAGGTTGAGTAGCTCACATTCAGGATTTTTCCAAGAGTTTGCTAATTCATTTAATGGACAGGAGGCTATAGTTTTTGGCCTCACTTTGTAGGTTTCTGAAGACTCCATTTCAAAAGCTTTTAAACTTCATCAAGAAGGTGAAAGGTGGTTCAAGGGACAAGTAATTACAAGAGGTGATCTCAACAGCTTCCTCAAGGATGCTCACAGAGATCCAAACTAGGAAAAAGCCATCCCAAGAATCTATCTTAAGAATGACTAGGCAAAGGCATTAAAGCTTATCAAGATATACCTCACATGTGAAAGAAGGTATACAGTGGTATTCCTTTATCACATGAGGTTCCTTTTCCATATTGAAGGGATGAAGAACTACTTAAGAATGTTGGTTATGACATCAACAAGAAGAAGAAGATGGAGGAGGCTAAACCTATTGCTAGCACTAAAAAGAGGCACACAAGAGAGAGTAATAAGTTTAGACTTAAATCCAAGGCTCTTCTCAAGCCAAGCCTATTGACAGAAGTTAATCACATTGAAGAAAATCCTGAAGGTTCAGAAGCAAAGAAACTAGGAAATCAATGAAGAAAATCAAGAACAAGAACCTTTCAGAACAGCACTCAGAGCCCACAAAAAGAAGAAAAACACAAAAGGGTACTAAGGAGGACAAAAACCATGTCAAAGAGGAAACTACAAGAGCTACCAGGTCCAAAACATCAACCGTTGACAGAAAAACTGATTTAGATAATGTAATACTCCCAATTATTCATCAGATAATTGGAATATTAGAGTTCTTATGTTTTCTAACTAATTAAGTAAATAAGAGGGTGGAGGGACCCGTAAACCCCATAAATGAATAAAATCCACTTTTGATGTGTGAATGTGGGTTATTTAGAAGTAGATCTACATTATGGAGTAGTGGAGCAGCTTCTTAATGAAGGAAGAGTGGAGATCATGGGTCATTAATGAGAAAATCATGGAGATCATGGAGGAAGTGAAATGAGATCATGGTGTATTAAAAGTAAGATCATAGAGCACTAATGATGAAAGATTGGAGGAAATGGTGCATCTAATGCACACATGATGGAGAGAGTGGGAATTAAATGCATAGATTATGGAGAACATGGAGAGACAACGCAGTCTTCATGGAGGCTAGTGGCCACATGTACAACGCAGTTATGAGGTGGGTCAGGGCTATGGAAGGCTCACAAACTATATAAGGAAGATGAAGGCAGCAATAGAAGCAAGGATTTAGCTTTTTATTATTGATCTGTTTAGATCTACATTTGTTGGTTGACATTTTTATCCACACTTCAGCTTTTTAGCTAAGTTTGCAATTTTCTTTAGCACACGGGTGTTTCCGAGAAGAAATCCCACCCTTACCCATGGGGGAATTCGAGTGCCTACTCTAGGAAGTTTATATTGAGTAGTCATTAATCATCAGGCATTGTTGCCACATTCAACCCCTCTCTACATCACATTTAGTCTCAGGAATTACACATTCCTGCTTGAGGGTTTGAGAGGAGGAGGTTTTTTCTAGCATTTCAGTTGGGAAACCAGTGGAGGATTCATCCTTTCACCTTGTGCTTCAATATTAGCCTTTCAGGAGAAGAATATTCATATCTGGCATTTAGGCCATCATTTTATACCTCCATGCAGCAGCAGCCCCCTCAAGGATTGCACAGTCCAGTCCTGTATATTTGAAGGAGGAAGGAAGTTTCCAGTATTTCAGCTGGAAATCCTGTGAGGGACCATCTGCTCACTTTGGGCATATAATTTCCATCATTCTTGAGCTGATTTGCATCATCTAGCAGCAAGAAATAGATTCTCCCTCCCTGACACGCAATTTTACTTAGCTGTTGTGTATTCAGTAGCTGTATTTAGTGGAGGAGGAAAGAGGAGCTATATCTTGAGCTTCTAGCTTAAGGATCTAGTGAAGGGATTAGCCCTTCTTGCATTAAGATGATTGTATATCGTTGCAGCCATATATTCTTCAGTTCATGTAGCAGAACTGCATACCCAATAGTTGTATAGTGCAAGCCCTAAGAGGGTGATTTTCCAAGATCGCTAGATCTGGAAATCCCTTTCTGGGTTATCTTGGATATTCATCATAGAGCTTGGATTTGAAATTCCACCATCATCTAAGCTCCAGAATTGCTAGATATACACTTCTATATTTTTCTGGCAGTTGCAATCCCAGCATTTGCAGCAGGAACATCACATTATTCCTTCCAGTAGTCCAACATTTACGCTATCCCTTTTATGGGAGGACTTCAGGGTCATTCTAGACCACTTGTTTGGCTTGAGTGTATCATATTTTGAGCACTGTTGTACTTGTTCATCGACCTCCTAATAATAAAATGGCTCAGTTATTTTGTACATTTTTATGGTGTATTTAGATTATTTTTTCATTGCTGCAGTTTCCAGCTATTGTGTTTTTGTATTACTGCATTCTCCCTTTTGGGATATTACAGTGGTATTAGAGCATGATATTTGGCTCAGCTTGTGGGAAATTCATCTTTAACATCAAAAGAAGAAGCAGAAAGTAGAGATCTATAATGACAAAGGGTTTGAGTTTTGCCACATTTCTCTTTAGATCTATGCAAGATATCTCCAAGGAGGTCAATCAAATGAATAGAGAAAGGAAAAAAGAGACCTTAAGAAGGTTTCAAGATGAGGAAGGTCCAAGAACTTCCTATCAGCAGCAGAAGAAACCGACAATGCATAGAGCTCCACAACATTCTACTAGATCCCCTTTCTTTGAGAAGGAAGGTGAATGGTATGAATATGGAGGATACTTGGGGTATGAGACCCTAAGTAAATATTTTCTTGAGTACAAATCACAGTCTAGAGCACTCAAGGAGAATCTAAATCTCCAATAATTTTTACAAATCAAAGAAGAAAGGAGATCCCACAACAGTAATAGAAGAAAGAGGCATAGATTCTTCTTGCCTACATTTGATGGATCATCCTCATGCACAGTAACGTCTTATAGGAAATATTTATACACATTATTTAAGCTATTTCCAGTAGTAGAAAGAGAGTTTGTGGATATTGCAGTGTTGCACCTTGAAGGTGAAGAAAAAGATTGGTGGTTCAGTCATTTGTCACATGCCAAAGTGATTGCTTATGCAAAATTCTTTCAAAGTCTAAAGAAGAAATTTGGTAGAAGGAAATCAGAGACATTTCCCATAGAGATACTTCCCATAATTGATGAGATATTACATGAGAATCCAAAGGAAGATGTCAGCATTATCACTCCAGAAAAGGAGCCCCTACCACAACCACCAACTGCAAAAGTACTTGTTTCAGGAGGAAGATCACTTGCATCTTTGAAATATGGTCTTGATATCTTGACAGTTAGATTCCCATGCATGATTTAGGAGATGCATGAAGTGGAGGAGACAGATACTAGTGCTGGTACAGTAGAAGATGAGCAACCATCACCATTACTAGTAGTTGGAGAGGCCATTGCATCGGTTAGAGGAATTCTTGTAGTTGTGAAAGATATTCCTGAGATTCAACTTATCCAAGGTTTGAAAACACTTTCATCTCATATTATTTCAGTACCTCATAATGAGATTTGTGAGAACATGCCATCATGGAAATTGCATAGCCAAGGATTAGAGAATATTTCTAATTTGGAGCAGCAAAATATCATTACACAGAGGATCCTTGATTTTTTCAAGGAGGAGATGTATAACCATTCATGTTTTTCATTATTGAGCTACACACAACACTTTGTGTTGAAGTGTGTAGTTTCAGAGGATGGGATGAGTTTAGTCCTATTAAGTGCAATGTGGGGCTATGAGTTTAGCTTGTGTATAGCCATGAGACAACAGATGTATCACCATGTAGATCTACAACGTTGTCACTAAGCAGCAGTGATGAGATGAGGGCCCCATTATTCTTGGAGCATTCTGAAGGCAGCTTCACTCATGAAGCACAGGAGGGACAGATGATCCATGGTAGACATGGACAACTTCTCTCTTTGTGGTTCTCTCTTGACTTCATGCCTTTGGTACCAAGGCTTCCTGTGACAACATTCTAAGGTTTAAACCCCCTCAGAATAGATACAAAAACAAGGTCTTGATGCATGTGTGACCAGACCATAACTCCTCCTTCGCATGTGTAATTAAGCCCAAAAATCCTCTTCTTCGCATGAGTTAACATACCAAAATATTATCTAAATTGGTGTATACGAATGAGGGAGACAAATTGGTATATATAGTGGACTTTTGGTGTCCAAGGGGCACAACTCTTTGTGCTAGGCCGACTTGAGTAGATTGAGTCGTCATTAAAATTCAAATTCTAAATTTGATTTTCCCTCCATTTTAAATTTCTTTCATGGCCGGCTTGAGTTCAATTTTGAATTTTTCCCTTCTTATTGTTTTGTGGGCTAATGTAATTTGAGAATACCTCCCACAACTACCCAAAATTCAACACTTCCTCTTAGCTAGGGAGGCATTATCCTTGACTTCCTCAAATATACATTTTGATGAAACCATTTCTCCATTCCAAGTAAATATTTAAAGAGCTAGATACGTTGATGTATCCATCCACTATATGTGGAAAGCATCCTGCATCAACATTGTGCAAAGGGATCTAGTTACCCACTAGTCACTTTTCCTTTGCAAAGGATCTAGTCACCTACAATCCAATTATCCAATGGTTGGTCATGTATCCCCCAACATAAGACTAGTCCTTATTTCACCAATCCACCAAGTTGTCACTTGGAATCAAGAACCCCTTGACACATGGTGACACTACAAGGAAAAGACCGTCTAGTGAATGTTTTTGAGGAACCCCTTATAAAAATAGCCCAGACATCCATTTGTAGTGGAGGTTACTAAAGAAGGTTGGTGGGTGGAGGTTTTTGCTGATGTTTTTTGTCCGGTGTGTTTCTCATCCTAAACCGCACCGATGCATTCAACTAGAGTAAGAACCAGTGCGTACAAAAAATTAGCACACCAGGACACCGTGCGCTCAGTACAAACCCGCCCGGTGTGTCTAATTACTGTAGAGCACCAGTGCTCTACACAGATTCAGCACCGGTGCATCCTAAAAACCCACGCCAAAACTAAACCAACCCAGTGTGGTTGGAATAAACCACCCAGTGCGCCTCAAAAACCCGTGCATCAGAACAAGGTTAAATAAAAAAAAAATACGGCCAAAAATACACATTTTTCACTTTTCAGTGCTCCAAAACTCTCAAGCACCAGTGCCAATTTACCTTGTGTGAGGCACCCTATCATCAATGCTTCCATTGCACACACTGCTACTGTCCATTGCCCACCATCTCCATTTCGAATTTTGCAAAACGGTGGGAAAATTTACTTTTGAAAATTCTATAGCCAATATGCCTCTTCAACGCCCAAATGTACAGGTATTTAAACTTTTTTTCTATAATTAAACCTTTTAGCGAATTATTTTTCTGAATTAAATTAAAATTCAAATTATTTAAAAATAATAATAATTTCCTGCATGGTGCGCTCGAGCCATTCGGCTTGCACCGGTTCGCGGTGCTTCCTATAAATTTACAGGCCACACCATGAATGGTGCTAACAGTATCCGCACCGGTTCCGGGGCAGTACCGATATGGCGCACGGGGCTTTTTTAAAATTAAAAAATGGCAATGTAGTTGGTTACCCGGCCATACCGTTGACAATGTCGAAGTGCGGGAATGTGGTGCGTTGACTGAAATATGTGCTCCGAGGTGGATATTTTTGTCAGCGCACCACATTCCCGATATTCAACATGGTCAACGATGCAGTCATGTAAATGACCGCACTGTTGACTATGTAGTGATGTCAGGACAACAGTGTGCTTTCTAAACTATATGCCCCAGGGTGTATAGTTTGGTCAGTGCACCTCCCTCCCGATACTGGTACATAGTCAATGGTGTGGTAGGTTATACCACCGCATTGTTGACCATGTAACGATGCTAGGACGGTGATGCGCTAATGAAACTATCTGCCCCGGGGCGAGTAGTTTCATCAGTGCACCGCCCTCCCGAATTTGTTCATAGTCAACGGTGCAATCGGTTAAGCGACCGCACCATTGATCACTATTTGAGTTTGGCGGTGTGTTTAGTCAACGCACTGCTTGAGATAGGACAAGTCATGATTTACGGTGCGCTGAAAATTTTAAGGTGCACCGCGTTTGCTGCGTGATAAAAACAGACGCACCATGAGCGGTACATGCCTATTTTTTTTTGCGATCGACTGCTTTTTTTTTAAATATATATATATATATATATATATATATATATATACATGTCTCATTTAATAAAAAAATTTGCATTTAATATGTGAATCATTCAACGATGTCAAACGAGAGAAGGGAGGGAACAACAGCAACAACAGGAAGACCAATATAATGTGGTTCGCCTGTGGGAGGCATGAGAGAGGGAGAGAGATATGTACCCATGCCCTATTACATTAGCCATATATTCCTATATACATGTCTCATTTAATTAAAAAATTTTCATTTAATATGTGAGTCATTCAACGATGTCAAAGGAGAGAAGGGAGGGAACAACAACAACAACAGGAAGACCAATATAATGTGGTTCGCCTATGGGAGGCACGAGAGAGGGAGAGAGATATGTACACTCGCCCTATTACACCAGCCATGCATGCGCTCCTAAGGGAGATACGTCTCCTCAAGTTCTATGAGGAGGCTACATCCCTGAAGGGCCATGGTGCATTATTGCGACAACTTATCCAAAGGTAGAATGCCCACCGATAGGCTTTCTGGGTTGGTCCTAACTAGTGGTACACACCCACTAAGTAAGACATCTATTTCATTACTAGAATATCGAGGAGAGGGGAGGATTTACCCTCGTTACTAGAGGTCCCCATTGGCTATTCAATAGGGAGTCATTTGGTGTACTCCCAGAGATACATTAGAGTGGATATATGATGCAGGAGCATCGGAATGAGCCAGCAATGTGAAAAATCTGTTCACATGTTGTGGCTTGACAATTCATTTACTGTTTGGTCAATTTTAGTTACTGTGGGGTTTGATTTTCAAATAGTTTGTTATTATTGTAATAAGGAGATTGTTTTATTTAGATTTAGTGATAAAATATGTTCGAACAGGTGTAAGCCAGAGTTAGAGATAGGAGATTATGTTAAGATCTTTATTAATAAATAGAAGATTTCTGTTAAGCTATTATTAGAAAATTAATGTGATAGAGGAGAAAAGTTAGGCGAGGTTTTTGTGGAGCGAAAAGCTCAGATTAGTGGGGGTAGTTATGTTAAAAATTGAACAGATATCAGTCTTTAGGGATGGGCGAGAAAGACTCTGTTTTTCATTTGTAATATCAAAACTCTGTTTCATTTTTTATAAATACAAGTGTGGTTTGTGTAAAATCGAGGGACAGATTCTGAAAATTCGAATCTGGTTGATCAGAAAATTAAAGTGAAGTGGATTTCGATTTGTGTTCTATTGAAAATTATATGAATTCTGTGTTTTAATTCAGCCTCGGCACTGTCACATTTTGTGAGTTTGAAAATGTCATTAACATAGAAATGGTGAGTGAGTGAATTCTTATTGGAGCAGAGTGATAGCACAGAGTGATACGAAGATCATCAATGCAGAATTTGCTTCAAAATCTTGATCAAAGGAAAGTAAACGGTGTTTGTTGTATCGATTTTGTGTAATTGTCATAGGAGCGGGAGAAATTGCATATTCCATCATATTGCAATAAAACCGGAGGCGAAGATTATAATCAGTTTTGGAATGGAGTCGGTTCCAGAATTGGGGCATCGGCGATGTGAACTATGCGAAATTTGCGTGACGTATCAGTCCGGCAAGTGGTGATTCCAAATAGTAATTGCATCAGCGTTATGGTAAGGAATCGAAATTTGAAGAGTTTTCCAAGAGCGATTTAAAACCACCGTTTTATAATACAACTGTGCAGATATAACATTGGTGAGTTGCGATAAATGTATGAATATCGCGTCAAGACCAGAAAGGGCGTAAACGCAGATCTCTTGTGGTATATTGAAATTCCACATATTGCAAATTGATTCAATATCATGTTAATAAATTCTGGGAGTTGATATATGTATATATCAACTATTATAAAAGTGTTTTAACGCTAGCGTAGATGATTGGTATCATTTTTTTAATTGCGGCCAGATGCGATATATGTATGCCTGGAGCTGTTGTTAAAACAGCTTTTTAACGCTGTTATTTGTTTTCAAAGGATTATTTTTATATTGAAAGGATCTGCATTTTTAAACCATAAGGAGAGCTTCGATTTCAATATAAGAAAACAAAAATTTGTTTGTTGACATTATATTGCTGTGATTCTAGCATATAGGAAGCGTTTGTTTGCGCCATAGTTTCTGGTGCATCATTTTTGGTATCGGAGCCAAAGAGACAGGTGTTTGCAGCAAAGATGCTGCCAAGAAGAGGAGTTGGTCGAGGGAGACCAGAACCAAATGCAGTCTTGATAGAAGAAGTGTGGAGATTGCGTGAACGAATGGAGACAATGGAGACAGTCCAGAGAAGAGCGCCTGATGAGGGAGCTGAAAGTTCTTCAGAAGAATCTTCTGCAGATGAGGAAGCAGAAGAAGAGAATGAAAATGTCAAATTCATCAAGATGCTAGCAAAGGTTGGAAGCAAACCCAAAATGGAGATTCCTATGTATGAAGGGAGTTTGAATGCCGAGGAGCTTATGGATTGGATCAGATCCATAGATCAGTACTTCGATTATGAAGAGATTGAGGAGAATAATAGAGTAAAATTTGCAGTCACTAGATTGAAAGGTCACGCAGCCATCTGGTGGGATGAGGTACAGACATCAAGAGCAAGGAAAGGGAAATCCAAGGTCAAGCAGTGGGATAAAATGGTCAGCAAACTGAAAGCCAAGTTTCTGCCTAAAGACTATCAGTTGAATCTTTTTAAGCAGATGCAAAACCTGAAGCAGAAAGGAATGTCTATTAAGGAGTATACGGAAGAATTCTATAGGTTAAGTATCAGAACAGGGCATGTAGAAGATGATTTGGAGAAAGTAGCCAGATATGTTAATGGGCTAAAGTATGAGATCCAAGATGAGATTAGCCTGTTAAGTCTAAAAACTGTTGAGGATGCCTATCAAGCAAGTCTGAAAGCAGAGGAGAAAATATTGAGGAAACAGAGTCAGAGGAACAGAGGAAAGAGCTCAGCGAGAGGTAAAGGAGCTGGTAGGTCTAGAGGAACACAACATCAGTTTGAAGCAGGAAGTTCAAGTGGCAGATCACCACAAACGAGTGAATCTAGTAGAGGAAGATTCGCGCCCAGAGGAAGAGGGCGAGGAAGAGATGTTAGATGTTATACTTGTGGAGAATGGGGACATATGTCGCGGGACTGTCCTCATAACAAATCAGCAAGCCAGAGGGGTGAAAATGTGGCTGAGGCAGAGCCGGAACCACCTCAACTTGTGGAGAAAGAAGAACCACCTGAAGAAGGTGAATCACTGCTGCTTAGAAGAACTTTGCTGAGATCAGAAAAGGAGATTGGAGAACCTGCGCAAAGAAAGAACTTGTTCAGGACTACATGCAAATCAAAGGGTAAGTGTTGTAAGGTTATAATTGATAGCGGGAGTACTGACAATCTTGTGTCTACAGAAATGGTGGAAAAGCTTGGGTTAACAAGGAAAGCTCATCCTGCACCCTACAAAGCATCTTGGCTTCAAAAGGGGCATCAAGCCATTGTGACAGAGCAGTGTAATGTGGAAATGCAGATCGGCACATACAAAGACGTGATCCTATGTGACATAATGCCCATGGATGTATGTCGTGTGTTATTGGGAAGACCATGGAAATTTGACCGGAAAGCGATTCATGATGGAAGAAGGAATACATACACCATAGAGAAAGACAGAATTAAACATACGTTGCTGCCAGTGAAGAATGATGCTGATAAAGAGCTGCCTGGAAATAGTATTATGTTGATGAGTGGCAAAGAACTACTACAGGAGGTTGATAAAAGAAAAGGGGTGCATTTCGCTATCGTGGGGAGGCCAAAGGTAATTTTAATCTCCACGAATTTAAATGATTTTCCTGAAGAAATTCAATCTGTGTTAAATAATTACATGGACATCATTGTGGATGAATTTCCAAATGAATTACCGCCGATTAGAAGTATAAGTCACCATATCGACTTAATACCAGGAGAAAGTCTACCTAATAAAGCTGCATATAGATTAACTCCCCAGGAAAATGCAGAAATTTCCAGGCAAGTACAGGATCTGATGGACAAGGGGCTAATTCGAGAAAGTCTGAGTCCGTGTGCTGTGCCAACGGAGCTTAGTCTGAAAAAGGGAGGAGAATGGCGCATGTGCACCGATTCCAGAGCTATCAACAAGATAATTGTCAGGTACAGATTTCATTTTCCCAGAATGGATGATTTAATGGACTGTTTAAGTGGATCCAGGTACTTTACTAAGATAGATCTGAAAAGCGGGTATCATCAGATCAGAATTCGGGAAGGCGATGAGTGGAAAACAGCTTTCAAAACCAACAGTGGACTGTATGAGTGGTTAGTGATGCCTTTTGGGCTCACTAATGCACCCAGCACATTCATGAGACTAATGAACGAGGTCTTGAAAGAATATACAGGTAAATTTGTTGTTGTTTACCTTGATGATATTCTAGTTTTCAGCAAAAGTAAAGAGGAACATTTGGAACACTTGAAGTTAGTTTTGAAAACTTTGCAGAAAGAGAAACTACTAATCAATTTGAAGAAATGTAGTTTCATGAAAGAGGAGCTGGTATATTTGGGATTTTTTATTTCCAGAGAAGGTTTGAAAATGGATCCGGAGAAGGTACAAGCAATCAGAAACTGGCCTACTCCCAGGAGTGTATTCGAGGTAAGAAGTTTCCATGGACTTGCTAGTTTCTACCGAAAATTTATAAAGGGATTCAGTCAAATTTGTGCACCAATCCTTGAAACAATCAGGGAGGTCAATCAGCCATTTCGATGGACAGAAGCAGCTGATAAAAATTTTAATCTGCTGAAAAAGAAGATAACAGAAAAGCCTATTTTAGCATTGCCTAATTTTGAGAAAGTCTTTCAAGTGGAAACCGATGCAAGTGGAGAAGCAGTTGGTGCGGTGCTAAGTCAAGACCAAAGACCGATAGCGTATTTCAGTGAGAAATTAAATGATGTGAAAAGGAAATATTCTTCCTATGATAAAGAATTTTACGCTATTGTGTAGGCATTGAAAAAGTGGAGGCATTACTTGCTGCCGAAGGAATTCATCTTATATTCAGACAACCACGCTTTGCAGTTTATTAATAATCAGCCAAAGCTAAATCAGAAGCATGCTAAATGGGTGGAATTTCTGCAAAGTTTCACTTTTGTAATAAAGCATAAAAGTGGTAAGTCTAATAAAGTGGCGGATGCATTGAGCAGGGTAAGTTTTCTTTTGCAAGAATTTAAAGTGGGTGTTGTAGGTTTTGATGAAATGATAGAAATGTACAAGGATGATGAGGATTTCAAAGACATCTACACAAAAATTCAGAATCCGGTGAACCATAACAGAATTCAGTGGATGGACTACCTTATTCAAGGAGGCCTGTTATTTAAAAGCAACAAATTATGTATTCCCAAATGTTCCATGCGGGAGAACATAATTAAGGAAAAGCATAGTGGAGGATTGTCTGGTCATTTTGGACAAGATAAAACCTTCGCTCAGGTGAATTCTTTTTATTATTGGCCTAAAATGCAAACTGATGTTAAAAATTTTGTTGATAAATGCAGGGTATGTCAGTATGCCAAAGGAGGAAGTCAGAATACCGGTCTATATCAGCCATTGCCCATACCAGATCGACCATGGGATGCAGTGAGTATGGACTTTGTTCTGGCTTTACCAAAAACTCAGAGAGGAAATGATTCTATTTATGTTGTTGTAGACAGATTTTCTAAAATGGCCCATTTTATTTCTTGTAAGAAGACTAATGATGCCACACACATAGCAAATTTATTCTTTTCAGAGATTGTAAGATTGCATGGTTTTCCTGTAAGTATTGTATCAGATTGAGACGCTAAATTTGTAGGGCATTTCTGGAGGACACTTTGGAAGAAGCTGGGAACTAAACTCAGTTTTAGTTCAGCCTACCATCCTCAGACAAATGGGCAAACTGAAGCAGTAAACAGGAGCTTGGGGAATATATTAAGAAGTCTGGTACATCAGAATCCCAAAAAATGGGATTTGGCATTAGCTCAAGCTGAATTCGCTTACAATGATACCCCAAATAGAAGCACGGGAATGAGTCCATTCCAGATTGTCTTTGGAATGCATCCGAGAGGAGTATATGAGCTAAGAGACTTGGGGAAACAAGAAGCCAGAAGTGCAAGTGCTGAAGATTTTGTTGAACAAATGCAGAAGCTACAGGAAGAGGTTAAAGGTAAACTACAGGAAAGCAGTAAGAGATACAAGCAGAGAGCAGATCTGAAAAGAAGAGAAAAGGAGTTTCATGTAGGAGATTTGGTTATGGCATATTTGAGGAAAGAGAGATTTCCTACAAAGACTTATAATAAACTGAAACTGAAAAAAATAGGACCTTGTAAAATTAAAAGGAAATTTTCAGCCAATGCATATCAGATTGAATTGCCAGAAGGGATCGGAATATCCCCCATTTTTAATGTTGTAGACTTATATCCATTCAGAGAAGCAGAAAATGAATTGCAGAATGAAATTATAGTTGATGAAATTCAAACTGTAGATTGGGAAGAACAGGTACCAAAAGCACCCAAGAAGGAAGTGGAAGCTATCTTAGATCAAATAATATCCAAGAAAACTCGAGGGCAGACATATTTCCAGTATCTTGTCAAGTGGATAGAGCAACCAATGGAAGATTCCAGTTGGTTGATAGCAGCTGAATTACAGAGATATGGAATAAACCCAGAAAATCTGAAGGATGAATCTTTTTCTGCCCCAGGAGTCTGATGCAGGAGCATCGGAATGAGCCAGCAATGTGAAAAATCTGTTCACATGTTGTGGCTTGACAATTCATTTACTGTTTGGTCAATTTTAGTTACTGTGGGGTTTGATTTTCAAATAGTTTGTTATTATTGTAATAAGGAGACTGTTTTATTTAGATTTAGTGATAAAATCTGTTCGAACAGGTGTAAGCCGGAGTTAGAGATAGGATATTATGTTAAGATCTTTATTAATAAATAGAATATTTCTGTTAAGCTATTATTAGAAAATTAATGTGATAGAGGAGAAAAGTTAGGCGAGTTTTTTGTGGAGCCAAAAGCTCAGATTAGTGGGGGTAGTTATGTTAAAAATCAAACAGATATCAGTCTTCAGGGATGGGCGAGCAAGACTCTGTTTTTCATTTGTAATATCAAAACTCTGTTTCATTTTTTATAAATACAAGTGTGGTTTGTGTAAAATCGAGGGACAGATTCTGAAAATTCGAATCTGGTTGATCAGAAAATTAAAGTGAAGTGGATTTCGATTTGTGTTCTATTGAAAATTATATGAATTCTGTGTTTTAATTCAGCCTCGGCACTGTCACATTTTGTGAGTTTGAAAACGTCATTAACATAGAAATGGTGAGTGAGTGAATTCTTATTGGAGCAGAGTGATAGCACAGAGTGATACAAAGATCATCAACGCGGAATTTGCTTCAGAATCTTGACCAAAGGAAAGTAAACGGTGTTTGCTGTATCGATTCTGTGTAATTGTCATCGGAGCGGGAGAAATTGCATATTCCATCATATTGCAATAAAACCGGAGGCGAAGATTATAATCAGTTTTGGAATGGAGTCGGTTCCAGAATTGGGGCATTGGAGATGTGAACTATGCGAAATTTGCGTGACGTATCATTCTGGAAAGTGGTGATTCCAAATAGTAATTGCATCGGCGTTATGGTAAGGAATCGAAATTTGAAGAGTTTGCCAAGAGCGATTTAAAACCACCGTTTTATAATACAACTGTGCAGATATAACATTGGTGAGTTGCGATAAATGTATGAATATCGCGTCAAGACCAGAAAGGGGGTAAACGCAGATCTCTTGTGGTTTATTGAAATGTCACAGATTGCAAATTGATTCAATATCATGTTAATAAATTCTGGGAGTTGATATATGTATATATCAACTGCTATAAAAGCGTTTTAACGCTAGCGTAGATGATTGGTATCATTTTTTTAATTGCGGCCAGATGCGATATATGTATGCCTGGAGCTATTGTTAAAACAGCTTTTTAACGCTGTTATTTGTTTTCAAAGAATTATTTTTATATTGAAAGGATCTGCGTTTTTAAACCATAAGGAGAGCTTCGATTTCAATATAAGAAAACACAAATTTGTTTGTTGACATTATATTGCTGTGATTCTAGCATATAGGAAGCGTTTGTTTGCGCCATAGTTTCTGGTGCATCAATATATTGTCTTCTGTAGATTTTCAGGTCTATGGGGGTCAGTTACGTATTGCTTCATTTGGTAGAGAGGAGGTGCAATTCCTCTCACTACTGATTTCAACCATCACACACCATACCCATGATGGGAAATGAATTAGTTTCCCACTTCTATTTTATGTTGATTCTTTATTACAGGTGCCACGACTTGTGAGGTGGTCTACCATTTTTTGCGGCAGTTTTGTACAACTTTAGATAGATGTCATGCTCAGACACAAGGGAGGGAAAACTTCCCTTTTTCTTCAGTGCTATTTCGTTTATTTTTTGCGAAGTTTCCAGAGACAAGGCCTACTTTTTTTTGACAACCTCATAGGCTAACGCCACCTGTAGGGATGCAGATGTGGGGACAGATGATGCCCAAGAGGGGCGAGTCAGAGTTTTCCATGAGGATATCACATGACGTACTAGAGTTGCTAGCCAGTGTTGATGAGCATCCCTTCATTCTAGTCCCCTATCTGTATGCTGGTTTGGATTGGCAAGGGTGTGCCAACATCCTCTTCACATATGATGAGCCACTGGATGATAGAGGTAATATTAGTGTTTTCTTTAAATTTATTCTAACATGTTATTTAACTTGTTTTTATTAAACTGTTTAATGAAATTTTCTAATTATTGTTGTGTGCTTATATATATTTTGCAGAAATTTGGTTATTTGATGGCGATAAGATGCCATCGCCACCAAATGATCCAGGTGTAGATCATGATGACGATCATGATATGGCAGACGCTAGGATTAGGCCGATGTAGACAGACCTGGTCCTCATGTTGCACAAGTACCAGCTGGTGTGAGGTGTAGGCCTGACACTAGATTTAGGATGGAGTTGGGTGACAAAATCTGTGGACTGCTTGTGGAGGAGGGAGTCATACCAACCACTATGAGAGAGATACAAATCGATGTTAGGTTGATAGAGATGTGGAGATGCATGCCACGTGACATGTTGACCCTGATGTGGCATGTCGTAGGAGCTACCAGCTTAGTGCCGCAGATGAGGAGGGCCCTTCAACATAGGTGTGGTCGAGACAAATTACATCGACAGTTGAGCAGCGATGAATCATCTGATGATCATGATCATGGGAGTGATCATCGTTCACCTCGTGTCACGGATGAGTAGCCTAGACCATCCATGTTGATTCAACCTTCTATGCCTGCAACATCCAATAGTCATGATGAGGGGCAGGTTGGACCATCCATGTCCAATCATCATGATCAAAAACCTGCAAAATCTAGCAGTACTCATGATCATGAGACCATCCACGTCGACTCATCATGAGTAGGCAGCTGATCCTGATCCTCATGAGGCACCAGTACCAGATCAATAGGAACGATATGATTGACATCTATCTGAGCTTGTCGAGGTTGCACCATTGACTGAGCAGGGCTCGGCTAGTAATACTATTGATCATGATGTACCAGTAGCTGATATTTGACATTTATATTATAGTTTTATATTTTTTACATTATACAGTTATATTTATATATATATATATATATAGTATGTTCATGTTGTAGTTGTACTTAATTTACATGTTGGTAATCATCATGATGTGTATATGGTTAGGTCATTTTAGATATGTTCATTTAATGTGCAGCTTATAGATAGATGTGTACGTGATAGCAGTTATTCGAAATGAGATGTATATTTGATGTTTGTGTTGTGATGATGTTATACAATGCGTATGTTTTGTTAGATGATCATGATCACGATGATTAGATGATGTTAGCTAATTTGAATGTGTTTTTTAGTCGAATATGATGTTTTACGATGGTTATCATGATCATGATGTTTATTAAATATTATGTCGTGATTGTAATTGAAATTTTAATTTTAATTGTATGTAAAATTGTAAAATTGTAATTTTATTTGTAATTGTAATTGTATGTAAAATATTTGTAAAATTTTAATTGTAATTGTAATATTTAATTTATTGTGAAATTATTGCAATTGCAATTGTATATATGTAAAATTTTAATTGTATGTAAAATATCATCTTTTTTTAAAATCCATGGGACATCACCTTCTTTGAAATACCATGAATTAGAGGGACCAACGCCTGCATTTGATCATGTACTTTCTAATTGTCTTGGCCAATGTTTCTTTTTTATTTTTGAATTAATAAGATATTTCCTAACAACCAATGCGTCACTTTGTTTCAATGATATGTTCCTCCATAAAGAAGATGAAACATTTTTAAATATACGCATGGGATCTAATAAGGGGGTAATCTTAATATGCTCCCAATATGGGAGGTTATAAAAGATAGATTTCCTTTTCATCCCTGTTAGGGACCTATAAATATAGGATTCATAATTTTGAATTGACTAATGATAGCCTTGTAAATATGTACATACTTTGCCTTCTGCAAGTTGTATTCCCATATTTGTAAAAATAAAAATAAAAAATAGAAAAGCAAAAAGAGGGTAAAAGTCCTAAAAGAAAGATCAAAGGACTTAGAAAAAATAAGATACCCCAAAGGAAAAGATGAATAAAATATGAAAGTGTGCAAGTCTAAATGCCACTAATTTTTACTTTTGCAATTGCTTATGGTAGAGTGTTAATAAATGCCATAATCTATGATGAGTTGAACTGTTCAATCTTGACTTACCATGTTTCAATTTACTTGTTTTAGATAGATAATAAAGGATTGTAAGACAATTTAATCTTGACAATTCAGTAGTTAGGTAGAGAATAAAAGGAACCCAACAGTTTAATCTGGGCCCTTGAATGAAATAAGTTATAATTAGATAGTTTTACTGCTTTCAAAAGAAAAGAGGTTTTAAAGGTTGCTAGCTCAAATGCACCTGCATAAATAGAAGAAAAAATGTTAGATTAAAGAATGGGTAGGTAGAAGAAGGTGGGAAAAGCATTGTAAATATATTTCACCAGGCTACAATAACTAATTTCCGTTTCCCTATAGATATTAGACATTCTAAAATATAATTCAAAGAGGCTCAGAGCATTTCTCTGACTTCTGTTGGGACCGGACCCAAGGCTCAATGACTGGCTAGTTGAAGGTGTTAAATTTCTATGTTAATTCCAAATTTTCATCATCTACCACTCATGCATTCATCACCATGCAATTTCATAAGTAAAAACCCCATTTGATTAACTTCCTACCTCTCATGAAGCATAAAAACCCTCAAAATACATTATATACTAAGCAAAAGTGATTAAGTTATGATAATGAAGCTTTGCTTTAAATTTTTACTTGCCTTAGTTATATTTATGTGTTTTGAGTATTCATTTTCCCTTTAGTCATATTAACACCTAACTTATTTATTAAATCCTTATAAAAAGTCCTAGTCCTATTAATATAACTCCTTTTCTATTAATTATCCCAAAAACTATAAGCTTTTTATGTCAAAGTTATTACGCACATGTTTAAATTAAAACCCAAAAATATCCCTTTCGCATAAAAACTATCAATAATGAAATATCCCAATCCCCCTATATTTATTTAGCTGAATTGGTTTAAAATAACTATATAATAAAATGCAAAGGAAAATTCTTCGAAATGTGATGTATCAAATGAAAAATAAAAAACCTTTATCAATGCTTTACGTGTTGTTTTTTTTAAACCAAAGTTTTAATACATCACACCTTTGCGTAATACATTAACCCTCCCCCATACATTCTACCCTATATATAAACTCCTTTTATATATATAAATCCAGTGCCCCTGCATTCATCCAAAACCATCCGATCATCAAAACCTTTCTAATCTAACGATTCAAATCCAACGCGATAAATTGGCCTCATGCCCCACTATTCCTCATCGCGTTAAAAGTATACCGTTGATCCTTTTCTATTAGATAAAACGGCTCATGTTAAAGCCCTGGTCCCACCTTTCCTTTCCCCACAAATTTGAAAACAATTTGAACCATTTTCATCATTCGTCTAGATCTAACGGTGCGCATTCCATATCGCACACCGAAAGTGATCGCCCAAATTTTGATGAAAATCATGCGATAAAAGTAGTTTTCCTAAACCGCCCATTGCTACGTGTCTAATTTCTATTCGATCGCATTCCAAATGCTCAAAACTACTTACCATCTCAAATAAATGCGAAAACCACCAAGTTGTTTTCACATTCAAAGATAATTCTGCCTCACGCCATTGATTGAGACCTGCAATAAATGATACACATAATGATAAATATTGAAGGTTTAAACCTTAGGGCGGAAACGTGAAGCTGGGTTACACTTTTGTGAGAATCGGGGCCCAAAATGTTTTTCCAACAATAGTTCGGCCGAACATTTTCATAAGTTCGGCTGAACTCTTACAAAGTTCGGCCGAACTCTATTAGAAAGTTTGACCGAACTCTGGATTCCGTTAACAATGACGCCACACTGACGGCGCTGGAAAACAAAATTTTTGCCGAAGTTTGGAAAACCGACAATTGAAGTTCGGCCGAACTACTAGAAAACTTCGGCCGAACTATTAGTTCGGCCAAAGTTTTACTTTTAAAATAGTTCGGCCGAACTATTTTCTATAAATAAATCGCCCGCAAGTTTGTATGCTTCACTGTTTCATTTTTCGCGCGTTACTATTGCGTTTCTATCATGTTCGCACTGCTGCTGTCGCCGACGCCCTGGTGCTGTTGTAGCCGCGCTGTTGCTGCTGCCGACGCCTTGTTGCTCCTGCCGTCCGTGCGGGTAAGGATCGAACAGAAATTCCACTGCGGGATTATAATTGTTACTGTCATTGTTTTCTCATTGATAACATTAGAGGATTGCATTTTCTTCCATGGCTTGCAGGATGAATATGATAGAAATCAACACCATATAATGGCATTGTTTGTTGCACTCATATAAAGTCCATAATATGTAGCGTTGTCCCTTGCCAATAATAGATAACTCTATAATGAATTTCTTTGCATCATCTAGATTTTGAAAACTACGTTGAATCACATCTTCTGTAGATTATTTTTGAATTGATTTCTGGGCGGAAACATTTTTATGGTTTATGGTTTAGATTTATTCCCAGCTATTACTTGCATCTATCCCAGTATCTATATGTGCATATGTTATTAGAATAAGTACCCAAAAGAGAAATTCTTTTGACAATATTAGAATCTAACTCCACACAACAGATTGCAATGCAGAGGCTATGGCCTAAAAGCTTATTTTATAATGATTAGAACCCTAGAAAGTAATTAATGAATGGCTACAAACTTCTGCAAACAGTAACAGCATCTCCATCTCACATTGGCACTGTAAATTTCCTTTTCATAATAATGGGTTTGTGGGTACATTCTGAACCCAAAAATACAGCGAAAAAAAGCTCAGAAGAAAGCCCACTAGAGCTATGGCAACAGATATCCTTTGTCTCATAGCAAACTGTCATAAATAGAGCTTGAAAGGGAGCAAATTAACTGTACTTAAAAGCTTATACCTTTCAATATGCACCCAACAAGTCTGTGCCAATAAATCTTAATCTTAGTCTGTGCCAA
>CM076583.1:2000165-2113344 GCA_034641835.2 Pinus albicaulis
GAGCGTTTGCATACGCACAAAAAGTTAGTTGTTAGTTGATAGTTGATGTTCGTGAATAAACTCTGTTATCTGTTAGTTTGTTTTGTAGTGATTACGTTGCTCAGACGTAACCTTTCGTACATCAATAGAAGCCTTTTAATGTGAGGGAACAACTTTCGAAAACGGTCGTGTTTGAGGATCGTTACCAAGGCTGTGTAGAGGGCCCCTGCTCAGCTAAGGTTTTGTGTATTAGTGTACATTTCTCATTTCATTTCTTTTAAAAGTCATTGTATCATAATCCATCATATGTTCATACTTTGTAGTTGTTTCATTTCTATTTATACATTTCCATAATTTCCATTTCATTTCTGTCTTTCATGTTTTTATGATTGTTAATCACTGATCAGTTTTCTTGTGCAGGTTTTAGGTAGACAGCCCGGGCATTTTTATAGCATTTTGACTAATGACATGAAACTAACATTGTTCTGCTGCTAGTTTTCTTTTCATAGCTTTTGTTTAACTTCAGTCTTGTTTTGTACATTTCAGTTTTGCTTATCTGATTCAGTAGTTAAATTTAGATATATTAAGTTGCTCATAGCGTCTTCAGTTGCCTCCGAAAGCCACAGCTGGACTGATGGTGAGGGAATGCATTATGAAATGTGTAGTTTAGTATTAGTTTCTTTTCTGCAAACTTAGATATATTAAGCTGCTCATAGCATCTTCAGTTGCCTCCGAAAGCCACAGCTGGACTGATGGTGAGGGACTGCATTATGAAATGTGTAGTTTAGTATTAGTTTCTTTTCTGCAAATTTAGATATATTAAATCATGCATGACATCTTCGGTTACCTCCGAAAGCCACAGCTGGACTGATGGTGAGGGATTGAATCATGAGTGTATGGTTTAGTATTAGTTTACTTTATGCAAATTAAATATCAGTTACACAAGTTGTTTATGATTACTTCCGAAAATCATAGCTGGTCTAATGATGAAGGGTCAGAAAATGAATTGATGTAATCTGATTTAGATTTATTTTGTTGCAATTTTGAATTTCCTTAAGCATATTTTCTTTTGTGTTTAGTTGGCAGCAAGAATAGTTTGGTTTTCATGTTCACTAGTTTACTGTTTTGATTCATTAGATTAGCAGCACCTTTTCATTTCAGCAATACACTTTTACTTTCTTTCAAGTCTTGTCATTGTAATTTTCAATTTGCTTTTAAAGTTTCAAGTTGGTAAATCATTATAGGGGATATCACTTCCTTGAACAAATATAACCAAACTTGTTTTCATTTTAGAATTTCCATTTCACCTTGGAAAGACCAAAAACGATAAAAGTTAAGAAATAGGTTATCTTGCACATATAGTGCGCCGCACTTCATCAGCTTACGATTCCCGGATTGACAAATTAAATGCAGAAATTTAGGACACACTAAATTGACCAAACAGCCCCCACGATTTGTCGATACTCGGTAGGATTTGCTAGCACGGGACCTACAGCGTTTCCACACGACTTCTTAAAGCTGAGTTCCATCGGTGTCGACACAGACTTACAGTCTACCATACCAAATATCTCCAACAGCTTCACGACATATTTTCCTTGAGAAATGAAAATCTCGCATGGCCTCTGCCCGACCTCCAAGCCTAGGAAGCAGTGCATCAGTCCTAGGTCTTTCATCTAAAAATCGGAAGCTAGCTCCCTCTTACACTGATGAATGACAGGGTCAACACCTGTCAGGAAGAGATCTTCCACATAGAGAACCAGAATGAGAGGCCTTTTTCTATCAACCTTACAATAAAGGTTTGGATCACTATTACTTCAAGTGAAGCTCAACTTCATCAAGTAGCTATCTATCCTCTCATACCAAGCCTTGGGGGCTTGCTTCAACCCATAGAGGGCTTCCTTCAACCTGCACACATAGGTGTATCTATCTCGGACTTCGAACCCCAGAGGTTGCTCCACATACACCTCTTCCTTTATAGATCCATGCAAAAAAATGGTCTTCACATCCATATGTTGTAGACTCCATCCTTGCATAGAAGCAAGTGAAATAATAGATTGGATGGTGGTATAGCAGGCCATAGTTTCAAATATATCATCATAATCTATGCCTTATTTTTTAGAGAAGCCTCGAGCAAAAAATCTTGATGTGTGATTTTCAACACTTCCATCAGATCCATGCTTGATCTTATAGAGCCATTTCGAGGTGACAACAGATTTGTCCTCCGGTCTCGGGACCACTTCCCAGACATAATTTTTCATAATCGACTCATATTATTTGAGCATACCATCCTTCCAAAGTTGATGCTTTACGGCTTCTTCAAATGAGCCAAGCTCAGATTTACTATTATACTCATGGCTACTAGATACCCTTGGTATCTCTTCGGCTTCTTGCTTCCACAAAATGTCCCCGTTGGGGCAACATGTCTCTCGACATCTGTGAGAGTATCCCAGAGCCATGAGGGTCTTCTCTTATTTGAAGGAGGTGGATCAATGGGATCCATAGGTCCTTCAACATCGGGCATCAAGTCATCCTTCGGCTCTTCCTCCTTCCCTGCTTCTTCATATTCTTTGTCTTCCCTGGAGCTAGGAAGATTTCTCACTTTCTTAAGGGAAACATCTCCATCAAAGGTGACATCATGGCATATCTCCACTTCTCTTTGACAAAGCACATAGATTCTATATGCCTTCGAAGTTTCACTATAGCCTACAAACATTCCCTTCTTTCTAGAAGCATCCAACTTTCTTTTCTTTTCTTTCAGCACATGAAAGTAAACAGACAACCAAAAACTCTAAAATGAGAAATATCAGGTTTCGTACTAGAGAAGACTTATTCGAGATTTTTGGAGTCCAGAGTGGAATGTGGGCATCTATTTTGAACATACACAGCAGTGTTCGCAGCTTCTCCCCATAGAAACTTCGGAAAACCTTGGTCACATAGCATGGCATGGGCAACTTCCACAATGGTCCTATAATTTCTTACAACGACACCATTTTGCTCAAGAGAGTATGCAGTTGTGGTCTCCCTCTTAATGCCACTTTTTTTGCCAAAGGTATTTGAATTTATTTTAATATTCATGCATCCCTGTCACCACCTTCCTTGCTTCGGGAAGGGCTTTCTCCGGTGCCATAACTCTGTTTGAAGAGTTGTGTTACATGACATAACCCCCAGTGGACTTCCTCCAACCTGGTAGAGTGTATCAACACTAAAACCAATAGTAAGAGCTTCCTTGAAGTTCTTCTTCCAGATACGTACCTTTCCATCAACGAATGCCACCTTGAACCCTTTGTCTTCCATTGCCGAAATGGACACAAGGTTCTTCTTTAAATCAGGTACATACAACAGATCTTGTAATCAGAGGACTTGACCTTGAGATAGATGGAGGGTCATAGTCCCTATCCCTTTCAAGGGATAGGTGGAATTATCTCCAAGGATAATTTCTAGATTAGTATCCTTCTCAACCAAATTAGAGAGGGCTTCTTTATAACCAGTGAGGTGCCTTGAAGCACCACTATCAATCAACCGGACATCTAGGGTGTCGGGTGGAGATGCAGCAAAGATGGCAGATACAAGAATAAATTAATTTATCTTATTATCAGCAACATTAGACTCATCTTACTGGAATTTCTTGACCTCTTGAAATGTTGCCCATTTCCACTATGATCAGAGGGAGCTTTCCTTTTTCCTTTGAACCTGTTGTTCCTGCCATTCCTTCTCGAGTTTTTGTTGTCATCATCCTTGGGAGATTCCCTCTTAGGGCACTCTCTTACATAGTGACTAGAATTTTTACAAGTGTAACATCTTCCCTTCCTTCCTTTCGGCCCTGCTCTACCATGGTTTTGATTTATCGGACCAACATGGTTCTTCTTCTTTGCATGAGCGGCGAAGGAAGTAGGATCACTTCCATTACCATTAGAGGCATACTCCATCATTCTTGTTTCCTCTTGAGTGCATCTCATCAATATTTCATCAAAATAAGGAATCACATTATTATTAAGAATAGTGGTATTGAATACTGTAATATCCCAAAATCGGGATTGCATAGCAAGCCTGCTGAAATAACGCACTCCTGAGAATTCAGTGCACTGAAATTATTTTGCAGCTACTGGATCCCTTATATCAGCTTATCTAAGATCTAAATCCAAAAGAAGAGAAAAAACAAATCAAACTAGGGGGGTTAAACAGATCTCCCACAACCTAGTCTAGCTGAAAAACACCCAAAGAGAGGGGCTGCAGCTATATGCAAGGACTGCTTCAGTAATAACACAGTTTATTAATTTACAAGTGTGAGACCAACATGGAGGTTCATCTTTCAGCTATACATCAGCAAATTAGATCTACAATGCATCTTATACAGTGTATAACAGAAAGGGAAAGATTGTACAAGACAAAAGCCTCAAAATGAGCTGCTACAAGAACATGAAATGGAAGAATAAGCTTGACATTGTTATTTTCATTGTTGAAGCATGCAACAGATTACAACTTAGATCTAGAGCATATCTATACATAAAATGATAGATCTATTTCATATCTGTGAACAAGATAGGCTCCTCTATACACTCCCCTTGGGGATCTCAGCAAAACATGAACAATAGTGAGTAGATCTGAGATCTAAGTCACAGATCTGCAGAAGTATTCAGAAAATTCTGAATCATAACATATGCAACAGATCAGATCTGAACTAACATGGATTGGTTGGCCAATCTATGGATCACCACAGTGGAAGGAAGGATCCAATCACTAGATATCTCTCCTCTAAGATGATGCCAAGTCACCCTACAACTCTGCTCTTGAAAATAACGCAGTCATGGAAGAGGGACTGTGCTGTGGGCCCAGAGAATGCTTTGGCCTGCTGCCAATGTGTGGATCTGAAGCTCAAACTGCTAATGCACTCTTCCAGGAGGTTAAAAGAAACACTCACTGAGAAGAGGCACTAGTATAGTCTAGATCTGAGCAGATCTAGAGTTTCCACTTGCTGCAGCTTACATGGAAAACCCACTCCTAAACAGGATTGTGCTGTAGATGCAAGATGTGGCTTAGCCAAATGCCGGATAGTGGACTAGACAAACAAGACTCCTCCAAGAGCTGCTCAAGGAAGGAGGTGGGAATCCTAAACAGGAAAACCCAAAGAGGTGTGTCTAAATAGGCAATACCTTCAGAAAATAATATCCTCAACAACCTTTTCCTGTTGTCCTCCTCCTTTTATGGTATGAAATCCTTGTCAAACCCTAAACCACCTCAATGAGTTAGCCCCTTTCACATGTGGAGCCTCCATCTAGAACTGTGTTGTGTATCCATCATGTTCATTGCACCTAGATTGCGTTGTTGATTTGGTCAAGGTTGACCCAATCTTGTGATTTAAACCCATTCACACCTGCAAGAGTTTATTTACATGGCCCAGATATGTCTCTGTTTATATAGGCATTGATTTATTCATGGTTTTCAGGAGTTTTACATGTCCTCCTTCACATTTTATTCATTAATATGAAATGCAAAATAAAACAAGGCAAAATAGGATATTCCCATTAGCTTGGGCTAAATGGGAATATTACAAATACATTCCAATCACGGGGGAGACATCCAAGTGCAATAAGAACCATCTCTCGATCAGATATTGCTTCCCCAATAGCTAGGAGGTTATTCTTGATTTCAGTGAGCCTCATAAAATAGGATTGAATAGATTCATCCTCACCCTTCTTGATATTCTTCAATTGATTCTTGAATAAAAGGATTTGATTAGCATTGCTAGCCATGAACATTCTCACCATCTTATCATACATCTCTTTAGATGTCATCAGCTCATAAATGTAAGCAACCAAGTTCTTATGAATATAATCTCATATAATCATCTTTGCTTTGATTTCCCCTTTTCTATATTTTATCTTCGTGGCAGCATCTTGTTGTGCTATACAACCACCCCCATTTATTTTCACTAAATGGGGACCTTTTAAAAATAAATAGGAAAATTATTTTGTTTTTATCTTAGCCTAAGTCTAAAAAACTTTAGGAAATAAAGTTCTTTTCCTTTTTGCTTTCATTCCTTAGCGTGCATCGCAAATCGCATAGCTTACAAGCTTAACAACTTAAAATATATTAAGGCTTGTGAGCTAAGATATGCACTAAACCTTTTTCCAAAATCATATTAAACTCTTGTTACAAAAGCTTTAAATACTGCTATAAAATAAAATCACATCGCGCCTTGTAAAACGATCAGCTTATAAATCGGTAAAAGTTGCAATGAAAAGGACTCGACAAATCAATAAAGCAACAAACATAAAACTTCAAGTGTCCGATAAAGCGCATCGGTATGATTCCTTAAGCGCACTTCGCATTTCGTAGCAAATAACTAAATGAAAGTTTCATTACCGTGTCAAAATTGTGATGTGCAATTTCCGCAGATCGCATTTCGCGAAATTTATTGGTAACATAGCTACTGGAAATATTTTTAAGTTATGATATGCGATAATTGATAGTTATTGCTCAAGTGTGTGAAATGATTCATATCTAATCAACTGAATATAAGATCTAACATCTTAAATTGATCGATAGACATTTCATGTGAAGTGTGTAAGTGATTTGATTGAAATAATTATCGATGATTAACAACATTTAATAGGAGTAAGGTTTGAAAGATTCGTGTTTACTTCAAGCATGTTTTGAAATGATTGAACGTCAGAGTTGTGATTATATTATTTTAATTCTATCTGTCTCTCCATTCTTTCCATTTCTACAGTTTGCTTTGTTCGCTTGAATTCAGGAAACCACTTAACGGAGCAAGGATAACAGAGATGAGCAAGAAAAGCAAGGAAATTGCCCAAGCATCGTCTACTGAAGATTCGGATATGTCTCCCCTATTCTCAGATACCACTTGCAACAAGGATTGTGTTAGTTCCTCGTGGGAAGCAATGTATCAACTCTTCGAAAATGAATCGCCAAGGGCAATAATCAAAGTTGCTACAGCAAACGCATCAATGTCTTCAGACCCGACCTATTTCGACGTTGCATGCTCATTCATCCATAAGGTAGAAACAGGGCCAAAGATTCTCCCCTATACATATATGGTTAAGTGGGTAATTGACCACTTAAACATAAAAGATATGACATTTAAGGATTCAAAGGGCGAGAATATCGGTTCATTTAGGGCAGAATATTTGAGGACAATGTACCACTTACCCATCCCGCAACAGAATTATGACAAATATTTTGTTCAAAGTTTTAGAACAAAACATCCAGACCTGATGAAAGTTATAAAAGAATGGAAGGATGACCAAGGCAAGCTTAAACAGGACAAACTCGGTACATACCCGATAGTACAAATTCCTTCCCCTTATTGTTGTGTTGCTGGCATGTTGTGTATATTGTTTGCAAAGCCTCATACTACTAGGTTTTTTGTAGATTGGGTTCCATTAATTGACACAATCGTCAATTCTTTTATTATGAATTGGGAAAATATCCTCTCTGATAATTTGGCCAGAAGTATCATGGATTATAGGAGTAAAAGAAGTGTTTATTATAGGGAAATACCCCCCTTTTACATGAGTGCTTATGTCATGGATGTTATTTCCTTTTTTTCGAGTTTTCTTACCATGGGATGGAAGTGGATGGCCCAAGACCCTAATCCAATCCACAATTACCACAGAGCCCTTTGGGAGTCAGATTTTCATCACATTTTTATAAATTTTCCATAGAGTCATACTACCTATGCACCAGATTATATTCAATGAGAAATCCCCTAGTATTTCCAAAGAGGCTAGTACAGACATTTTGCCCGTTGCCAGATGATTTGCTGAAGAAAGTTTCACATATGTCAGAGTTTTTGGGAGTTATGCTTCTGCCCACGTCCTGCCATATTATGTTCCTTACAAGCTACTTGCTAGAGAGATTGCTTACCAGCTTGTGGTAAATGGTATTTATAAACAACTCAAATATACTAAGAAGGCCATCTGGCCTAATTTCCCTTTATAGTGCAATAATTTTTCACTTTTTGATATTGGTCATGCCTTCAAGGAAGTTTCAAATGTTAATTTGTTGAATTTGGCTGTAATGCCAAAGTGGCCATATGACCCCAATGATGTAATTAAAAATTACATCACATAGCTCAAAGTCAAGCCTTTTATGAAAGAGATAGATATATTTGATGATTTCTTTCAAGGTATTGAAAATTTTTCAGATGTACTAAAATTTTCATCCAGTCAGCTCAATCAAGATGACTTGGAAGCCTTCCAAGCTTACAGAAACAAGAGACTGGAAAGGATTCCTCTAGATTTATTGACTATTGAATATGCCAACAGAACGACTCCAAGTGTTAACTTGGATAATGAAGCTAAAGACATGTCTGAAGATGATTTAGGGAAATCAGAACATCAATCTCAGAATTCAGATCATTCTGATAATGAATCCAAAAACATAAATGATAGCCTAGAAAAGGTAACTGATCAAGTAATCAAAGAGATTGAGATACAAGAGAAAGGAGGAATTAATGGAAATGAATCGTCTTCCCAAGAAGTTCAGCACAACCAAAATACACCTGATCAGTTAGAAAAATCTTAGCCAAAGGATTTGGAGAGTGAATGGGATAATTTTTCTAAGGCACTGCAAATGCCTCAAACAAATCCCAATACTGATCAATCTACCAGTTTTCAGACACCAGAACATTCTCAGAAATTAGTGGAACTTCTACTCCACTACAACAAGTTCCTGAAACTCATGATCAAGAGATCATTCCAGCCTATCCAACATAGTAGATAGTTTTACAAATTGAGGAAATTCCTTCACTGGATGTCTTCTATAGTCCTAATCATAAGATTGTAGTCAAGAGAAGAAAAAGGAGAATAATTGATGATAGAGTCTCAAGTCTTACAAATGAATCTATTGATGTTTTATGGAAGGATCCTCTAGCTGATCCTACTAAACATTTAACCAAGCTATCACAGTTTGCAGGGGCATATGCTATTGCCAATATTGATAAGGCCACTGAAATTAAAATGTTTCTGAAGCAAAGAGAAGATAAAATACAAGATTTAGAGAGACTGTTAAAGCAAGAAAATTCTAACTCCAGCAGACAATTGGAATTGAATATGTCTCAGTTTCAAAATGATTTTGAAAGATTAAATTTACAGCATCAGGTGCAACTCACAGAAAACAAAACGCAACTAGAAGCAACAATAAACAAATTACAAATCCAGCCATAGCTAGAGCAATTCATAAAGGAAGCATTGGATGTGAATGCTAAACTAAAGCAGCTACAAGAAGTATTTTTCCAACAAGCTTCAATAACTAGCTCTTATTATGATTCAAGTGAAATCCTGATCTAGCAAGTGGCTATCCAGAAACTTGAGTATGAGAAAATCGAGAAGAAAATCAATGAAAACATCCAATGGCAAGCATCAGACTCTGGAAAGGAAGTTGATCTACCCCAGGTAGATAAATTTCATAAGGAAATATTATTTAAGGATTGGGAAGCATAGTTAATACAAGTAGACAAAGCAACAACAAAAGCATCAAAGTTAACAAAGGAAATTACTGAATCTGTATGTGAAAAACTTCTAAAAGCTGAGCTTATCAAAGAGTCCACATCTGAAGTGTTCTCAGAAATCAAGCCGTTGGAAGCATAATGGAAACAAAAGACATAAATGCAGGAAGAAACAATTAAAAAAAAAGTTCGATCAAGAAAATTATTGGAATTTTTTTATCAAACCTTATCATCAGTACCAAACCCTGCAGTCATTAACTGATTCAACAAAAAGATCGCAACTAGCACTCTCAAATGCAGTATTCAAGGGACAGGTCAAATCGAGAATTTCGCAGCCAGCTCAGCTCAAACCCATGCTATATATTTGTCAACATCGGGATCAAATCCAAATGGAGGATCAAAACTCATAAGTTATATTGTTACTTTATTTCCTAGATTGTAGTTCAAATTTGTCTTACGAGGATGGTTTTTTGAAACTTCCTCTATTTTTATCTAATGATCTATTTTAAACATATTATAGTTTAATACTGAAACCATTCTCATGCATTTAGAGAAAGGTCCATAAATTTGTCAAAAACATTTGCAAAGAATGCACTTTTGTAAGATTGTAAATGCTTTGATGGATTAATGGAACACAGTCTATTATCTTTTGACATTTGAAGTTGTTTAACTGATGTTGCACTATTGTAATCTTTAAATTGCTTAAAAGTGAAGAGGAGCAGAAAATATACTATCAGTTTATATGAGTAGGACTTCGTAGATATGGTACTTCTATTCACTTGTATTAAGCTTTGCTTTCTAGATTGACAGTTATATTTTTATTTGCATTATATATTTGAAACGTCATCATAAATGAATTTTAATTGCACTTCTATACTAATATTTGTCTGTGATTTCTTATATGATATATAATCACACATATGAATGCGATATACTTTTCACAATTCTTTTAATCAAACTATTTTGTTAAAAGAATCATCTTTACATAATTTTCATCTCTTTCAACTATTAAATAGTCCTCATTAGTAATAGTTGGAGAATATCTCTTTAGATCGCATCAAGGAATAAACACCCCTCGTATATAATAGAATAGATAAGTGTTAGATAAATGCGCATGATAGATTAAAATCATTTACCATTGCATGTTATATAAACAAAACACACTCTAAATCATCCTTATTGGGAAACTGGTCCCTTCATCCCCAGTCAGAGCCACCACACCAAATGGAAAAGGACTCGTTCTAAGGTCTGGACCGGGTGGTTTTCCCCCATGTTGTGGCAACGGAATTCCGAGGCCTCAACACGGCTGCATCTGATGGAGACTCTTGGATCTTCCCTTGCACATAGTCCATGACATCTTGATCTTCTAGCACCAAATCCAAGGACATCTTCCATGCATGATAATTAGACTTATCAGTCAATTTATCATCAACCTTGAAACCCTTGTAGGTTGATGAGGCCATTTGTCCTTGATAGGATTTCTTCCTTCAGAGATTGCTTCTAACACCATCTTGGACTCTTGGAATTTGTCTTCACCTCAGCTTTGAAACCATGTTAAATTTAGATAACCATGGTGTTCTATGCTTGATGCACTTTTACTTCAATCTTTCTTAGGCCTGATACAAAATAGCAATCACATAAACATGAAAGTAAAATGTTGATAGAACACAATAATAGATCAATAGAAGACAAGAAAAATATAGATTAGATTTACAATTCCTTTTGTCCAACAAAGATATGAGATATTGTTATGTTATGACAGTCAACATGATGCTTCAGCCAGCAAAGTCTTTCTCGGGCATCCAATCTTCCATGTGTCACACCCAGAGCACTCAAAGACTGTTGAGAATGCAACAAGATGACATAGCTTAGTGGGAAGAAGTCGCCTTCACTAAGTGGGCCCGCAGGCTATTTTTGGCGCAAAGTCTATTTTTAGACTATGTCTATTTTTAGACATATGGATCATGTTCTATGAGTTGCAGGATGTTATTTGTGGATGGTTGGTCAAGTCGAAAAAAATAGATGGACTTCTATTTTTAGACATACTGGGCGGAATCTATTTTTAGATTGCCGGTCTAAAAATAGATATGTCGAATATTATTAGCTCTTAATAATATTTGGACTCTAAACATTATCTTATCCTCTTGGAGCACTTCAGTTTGATGCCTGGATGTGGCACATGCAGCTAACAGAAGGAATTACGCTATTCCTAGGGTCTAAGTGGAGCTATTGCATGATGACTTCAGTTAGAACTCATGTGAGTGAGTTTGGTGGAGTTGATTGAGGATTTGATGGAGTTGTATTCAGTTTAACTAATCTAAACATAGTTGAGCTATTTGTATTCAGTTTAACTAATTGATACAATTAGTGAGAGTGGTGTGAATTAATTATTAATTAATTCACTAGTTATAAACTCATTAATCAACTAAAGAATGCATCAGTTAACTTCAGTGCATGGACAGTTTCAGTGGAGACCAGTGCAGAAATAGGTGAAAGAGCAGGTTAACTATCAGTTGTGACTATACAGTTGCTATTTGCAACACACAGATAGGTGGAGTAGCCCATGAGGATTGCGCAATTCAAGCCAGGTGGTTTATCTATTTAATGAAGCCATCCCATAGCATTGAAAATGCAATAGAGGCTGGCTATCAAGTGGCAAAAGATTGGAGCATGTGTTTTGCTAGATCTAGCTTGATAGTGTGTAGAAATTGAGGGTGTGCATGAGAGCTTGTGAGGAGCTTTTGTACTATGATTGTTACATGATCTCCATGACATATAATATACAGATAGTTGGGATTTTCAGCTTTAAACTTTCCCATTAAATACCGTGTTCATATGTGTGATTGTTTGTGGTTTTAATGTGTACAAAATTGATTTTATTTCCGCATGTAAATATCTGAAATGGTATAGAGACTGGTTTATTCATGAAGCAAATAGCAAGATCTTGAGAAACTCTTGAATAATTTAACATTTATTCACCTTTAAAGAATGTATTAGAGCCATATTGCCCATTGAGTACTTGGATACAATGTCAAAGCATTGAAGCTATTATTTTAAAATGTAGAATCTGAATTTGCAAGGCAAGAGTTTAATCATTTCCAAGTTGAGATGTCTTTCAAAAAATTACGATTGGAGTATGCCCTTGAGGGCACCTCGAATTATATTGCATGGAAGGGATGTGGAGGAGGGCTACTGGATGAGAAACAGTTGAAGAGTCTATAGGATGGGGACTCCAAAGCCTATTTCTAGTGATGCTGGCTGTGATTTTAATGGCGTGGCAAAAGAAGACACATATGTCAAGGATTCCTCGTTGGGGGCGAAGGATCACATAGTGTCTGCCTTCATGGTAAAGGCTTCCTATCTGAAAGGCGGGAAAGCTTTGGCGTATTTGTTCCAAAAGCCAGAAAGCACCCGCAGGAAGCCAGCCAAGGACAAACTCTAGAACATAAAGATGGAGAAAGCACAGATGCACTAAGTGACTTCACAAGTTCATTCAATGTGTGATGAGCGCAAGGGAAGTGGGGAAGAACAAGATGATGGAGGACTTGAGGCTTGGCCTCCTTGGGTCACAGTTGGTATCTTTCCAACAATTTGCGTCAATGGCTCTGAGAACACAGATGGGAGCGACTTTGGTCGGATCTTGTGCAAGAGGAGATAAGGCGGAGTACTAGGGACGAATCTTCATCAAAGAACTCAGATGAAGAAAATTGCGCTTTGGCTGCCAAAGCAAGGAAGGGGAAGAGCAAGAAGAATGCTTCTCAATCCGGTGCGAAAGGCAAGAAGCAGGACATGTCCAAGGTGAAGTGCTTTCACTGTCACCAACACAGACATTACGCCACTAATTGTCCACAGAAGAAGAAAAATAAGGAAGCCATTGGATCTGCACTCGGAGAGGCCTTAGCCTCTGCGCTTGAGTTGGGACGCTGACGATGCTTGGTCTCAAGTGTGATGGGTTCAGTGTGGTTTCTTGACAGTGGTGCATCTTTTCACATGACAGGAGATCGAGATTTGTTTACTGATTTGGATGAGAAAGATCTTGGAGTGCACATCGAGATGGGAAATGATGGTAGATACAGTGCGACCGGTATCGGTACCATTTCCTTTGAGAGGGAGTCTGGTAAACCCTTCGTATTGAAGGAAGTGATGCATGTTCCAGGATTGAAGAAGAATCTTATCTCTGTGGCGATGTTAGAAGACATGGGATATGATGTTGTCTTTAGCGAGGGAAAGGCTTTCCTGCGCAGTAAGGCAACTGGTGAGACCCGGAGGATAGGGGTTCGAGTTAAGAACCTTTATCAATTGCAGGTAGATGGCTGCACAGCAATGGCAGGCAAGGCAGAAGGAGTGGTGAGCCGGGATGATGGTGAGTTGTGGCACTAGAGATTGGGCCACCTTCACCATGGAGCTTTGAAGATACTGTAGTAGATTTCTACTGGGCTTCCTAAGGGTACTCTTGCGCAGTCAGATCAGTGCAAGGGGTGTACCTTGGGAAAATTTGTGAAAGCCACCTTTCACGAGAAGGATAGTCGTGCCACGACGATCCTTGAGAGAATTCACACGGACGTGTGTGGACCTTTCTTAGCGCCTTCACGTTGTGCCACGTGTATTATGTGATATTTGTTGGACATTTTTTCTTGCAGTACTTGATCTTCTTCAAGGTAAACTTAAGAAGAGCGAATATACTAAAGTTCGTGAGTTCAATCAAGGCACTGGTTGAGAAAGAATCGGGGAAGTAGGTGAAGGCTCTTAGGAGCGACAATGGTGGTGAATTCATCTCTGGCGAATTCAAGGACTTTTGCAGCGTAGAAGGAATTTGAAGAGAGCTCATAGCACCTCATAACCCACAGCAGAACAGGGTTGCTGAGTGGAAGAATAGAATGATCGTGGGTGCTGCACGGGCGATGTTGCATGATCAAGGCCTACCCATACACTTGTGGGCTGAGGCATGCAATACTGCAGTATATGTGCAGAACCGTTGTCCTCACAGGATACTTGGCATGAGTACACCTGAGGAGGCGTTTTCTGGTAAGAGGCCTAATATTTCCCATTTGAGGATTTTTGGTTCACCTTTTTACATTCATGTGACGAAGGATGCTAGGAAGAAGCTGGAGCCGACTGCAGAGGTTGGGATATTTGTGGGGTACACTGATACGCCCCACAACTATCGTGTGTATTTTCCAGACAGTCGCAAGATTGTTGTGCGACGGGATATAAAATTTCAGGAGGAGAAAGCCATGAAGTGTTCGCTTGAGAGGGAGCCACACTTGCATGCAGATGAGGAGCTATTAGTTCCTAAGGATGAGTCTTGATGATCGCCACAAGAGGAAGTTCATGGAGTGGAAGAGACCACTGTGCGTTGTCAACCATCGAGGGCTAAGCGCATTTTAAGCTGAGCGACTGGCTCAAGATGCAGAGAAGGTTGTAGGACCACCTACATCACGTCGTTGCATGCAGACAAATACTTGACCTAGACATCGGATATGATGGTTTCATGAGCAAGTGTATCGTGACAGAGCCATCCTCTTTCGAGGAAGCTGTGGAGGATCCCACATGGGTAGATGCCATGGTGGGAGAGTATGATTCGATTGTCAGAAACAGTGCATGGGAGATTGTCCCAAGGCCTGAAGGGAAATCAGTGGTGGGTTCGAGATGGATCTACAAAGTGAAGTAGGCAACTGACGGGAGTGTAGAGAAGTACAAGGCAAGATTTTTTGCCTGAGGCTTTTCACATATTGAGGGGATCGATTATGAGGAGACCTTTTCACCTGTCACAAGGTATTCTTCCATACGTACGATTCTTGCTCTCTCAGCGCAGATGGGGTGGCACATTCATCAGATGGATGTGAAGACTGCGTTCCTCAATGGAGTCATTGAGGAGGAGGTGTACATAGAGCAACCCGAAGGTTTCGAGATCTTCAGCAGCGAGTCGCATGTGTGTAGGCTCAAGAGAGCGCTGTATGGGTTGAAATAAGCTCCTCGTGCTTGGTACACACGGATAGACAGTTATTCCACTGGACTTGGTTTCTCCAAGAGTGAGGCGGATCCTAACCTATACTAGATTGTGGTGGAGGGTAAGTTGTTGATCATTGTACTTTATGTAGATGATTTGATTTTGACAAAGGTGATGAGCCTATGATGCCAGACTCATGCAAGTGATGATCTGTAAAGGGAGTTTGAGATGAAGGACTTGGGCCTCCTTCATTATTTCAGATTGGAAATTTAAGAAATGTTGTGCTGATGGACTGTTTGTTTCTCAGGGTAAGTATGCTTAGGAGATACTAGAGAAGTTCAACATGCATGGCTGCAAGCCTGTTGACACTCCTCTTCCTGGTGGATGGAGGAAGGAGGATGCTACTTCGGCGGAGGTAGTGGATGCCACTATTTATCGACAGTTGGTGGGGTCGCTTATGTATCTGGTCAATACACGACCCGACATATGCTATGATGTGAACCAGCTTTCACAAGCTATGGTTAAGCCTACCAAGCTCTACTGGAAGGCATGCAAGCATGTATTGAGATATCTCAGAGGCACATCAGGATATGGATTGTGGTACAGACAGTCGAATGAGGTGAGGCTATGTGGCTTCACGGATGCAGATTGGGCAAGGAGCCCAACGGACATAAAGAGCACATCTGGAGGGATTTTCAGTATCGGGTCGACAGCAGTTTCTTGGTACAGTAGGAAGCAGAGATCCGTGGCACTCAGTTCAGCAAATGCCGAGTATATGGCAACAAGTTTGGCTGCATGCGAGGCTATATGGATGAGGAAGATCCTGGTCGGGTTGTTCGGTTCACACTTGGAGCCTACTGTGATTTATTGTGATAATCAGAGTTGCATCAAACTCTCGGTTAATCCAGTATTTCATGATAGATCCAAACACATTGACATCCGATATCATCATATCAGAGATTGTGTGCAGCAGAGGATCATGTTACTTTCATACATTCCTACGGAGGATCAGGATGCTGATATCTTGACGAAGGCGCTCACCAGGAGCAAATTCGAATACCACAGGGGCAGGATAGGGGTTGCAGATAATCCGTATCTTGTTGAGAGGGAGTGTTGAGAATGCAATAAGATGACAGAGCTTAGTGGGAAGAAGTCGCCTTCACTAAGTGGGCCCGCAGGCTATTTTTGGTGCAAAGTCTATTTTTAGACATATGGATCATGTTCTATGAGTTGTAGGATGCTATTTGTGGATGGTTGGTCAAGTCGGAAAAAAATAGATGGACTTCTATTTTTAGACATACTGGGCGGAATCTATTTTTTGATTGCTAGTCTAAAAATAGATATGTCAAATATTATTAGCTCTTAATAATATTTAGACTCTAAACATTATCTTATTCTCTTGGAGCACTTCAGATTGATGCCTGGATGTGGCACATGCAGCTGACAGAAGGAATTACGCTATTCCTAGGGTCTAAGTGGAGCTATTGCATGATGACTTCAGTTACAACTCATGTGAGTGAGTTTGGTGGAGTTGATTGAGGAGTTGATGGAGTTGTGTTCAGTTTAACTAATCTAAACATAGTTGAGCTATTTGTATTCAGTTAAACTAATTGATACAATTAGTGAGAGTGGTGTGAATTAATTATTAATTAATTCACTAATTATAAACTCATTAATCAACTAAAGGAATGTGACTAAAGAATCCCCGTTGCATGACAAAGGAGACTACAGGAGATAGGTGAAAGAGCAGGTTAACTATCAGTTGTGACTATACAGTTGCTATTTGCAACACACAGATAGGTGAAGAAGCCCATGAGGATTGTCCCATTTGTTTCTAGCTATCCTTGTGATACTAGGGAGATCGTTCTTGTCTGCAAGTATGATTTATCCGCATAACAACGCGACTATGTGCATTAGAAGTTGTGTATAAAATAGGTAGAAAATAAAAAATAAAAAATCCAAGTCTGATCCAGAAGATCAGGACTTTTGCCTAAATAGATAAAGAAACAAGAAGACTGGGAAAGTGATCATACCAATCAAGGAACCCACATCCAAAGAGAAACAACCCGAACTAGGAATTACACGCATGTAATCCCCAGTGGAGTCGCCAATTCTGTTACGGAGAAACTACCCTAGCTTCTGGGTTGAAAACTTCAACAGAGCGGAAGGCATTTAACAATAATAAGTAATTAAACTAAAGGTTATAATGCTAAAACTAGTAAACTTGGGAGAGATGACCTTACTCGTATGTCCTACGTTCGAGGTCATTCCCGCTGGGTTCAAACCCTCTGCTTCTCCACGTGCTTCAAGACTTGCAACCCATTCAAGACAAAGCACATAGACTAGTTGTAATAGCATATATGTCCTAGATGTCAACAATTAGATCACATACGCTTATAAGAAATAGCATGAAATCAACTATTAAAATATCATTAACATGTATAAAAAGCATTAAAGATCATGATATCAAGAGCGAGACAAAGCTTCTTTATTGATGTATGTAAAATATATTGAGAAATACCACCTAAAATTAGCCATAGCTCCAAGCGAAACAGTCCTCCAGATTCGTCTAGCCCAAGTCTCAACAATCTTCTTCCATAAAGGTGCACAAGGATGTCACATAAATGAGGTGAACATCTCAAAGAAGGAAACAAGAGTTTCTTGAACCTGGGAACTGCAGGAGGCACAGGGGTAATCAAACTTGATATGGGACTAACAGACTATAGTATCAATACCTTTTTCTCTCCTCCTTAAGGCCTTCCCATGAGGTGAATTTATACTTCCTCAAATTAGTTTTTTTCAGTTGGGAAATAGTTTGGCCATGGGCTCCTATAGGTAGGCTTAAGGTAAAATCCGTAAACCCCACCCAAATAATAGGGAGTTTAATATTTTAAACTATATATGCGGGTCAGATATGAGTGGACCCGCGACTGTACGCGTTTTAGATAGGGAAAAGCTATGAAGCAATGCTTCTGAGTACAAGAGCTCCTTAAGGACAAACTATATTCATATAAATCTCTCTTTGCAAAATATAAAATTTTATAGATTAAAAACCCAAATAATACAAAAGAATACTATAGTTGAGCCTAAGCTCAATGGATGTAACAATTTCCGCAACATAATAAATTTAAAAATCAAATACATCGAAAATCATTGATGCAAAATTTATAGCTAACACCCTCGCTAGAGAAAGTGAGTGGTCAAATGAAACCCTGAGAGGGTTAGTTTAGATAATCGATGCTCTAGGGGAATATTGGGATATAGATAAAAAGATAAGCGACCGTGCCCAAAGAGTTCACAGAACCTGAAAACGAAACAAGAGGGTTTACTCTCAGCATATACTCAAGTAACACTTACACTCAACAACACCAAGTGCAAGGATTCAGGCATACTTGTGATAAATATGATTGTGTCGGAAGAGCTGTGCTGCGAAAGTCGAACTGGAGATTCTGCACGTAAACCGGGGAATCATAGTCAGTGTAACAACACTGGATATCGGAAATGATGGTAAGATTCACAAGAAAACAAGGGTTTACCAGTTAAAGTCTCATTGTAACACATTGCATCACTCTACGGCTGGAAGCTCATGCTGCAGGAGACTCGACCTGGGTGTAAAAAAACAAACCATAACAAAATTAGAATGGTTGACAATAACAAATTCATAACCAGTAATGTAGGAAGAATCTTAACGCTAACATTAACCATACCTCGATTAACTTGGATGGAGTCCTTCGTGTGGAATTCGCCAAAGTAGACCAGTTGCAGAGCGCGACTGGAGAAGAATCCAGAGGGCAAATGATGTTCATTACGGGAGGACAATAGGGTTCTTGTTACCCTAACGGTACCGGGTGTTTTCCGAGCCGTCCAATCATCTGCGAAGGAATCATTCGCTGGATGATATGACACTTGTCCCCCAAAAACCGTGCCAGGTGCCGGTGTTGAAGTTCTAGAGCATTCCTTTCAGAATTGGCTGGTGACCGGCAAGGAGTGGAATGCGGAAGAAGGACTGAACAAGTCAGCTAAGGCAATGATATCATAATAAACATCAAAACCTTAATTACAATCATATTACCATGATGTGAGCTATAGCTATGTCCACGAAGATGTTACAAGCAATTAGGAATATGGATTAACATAGAGTTAGGCTACATCCACCAAGACATACTTATATATATACATGCTAAGTTACCAAAAAGGAAATCTTATTCATGCTGAGTTGTTATGGTAATTTTTGTTTGTTTGTTGAGACCTGTCACATGTATGTTATATAATTTAACGTGATGTGTATATTAAGATTTTTTTTTTACACGGTAAGAAAACCTATCATAACTCAGTTGTCAAACCAGCTGTGAGGACAACCATCTCTAGCTGCTATCCGTGAATGCATATTGACTCATCACCCTTATTCAAGGAAAACCACACCACCCAGAATAACCCACTGATGATCCGTAAAAAGAACTTTCACTCCTACCAAATACTTATGGATCTTGAGCGATTATCTAAAATATTATTTGTACATTTATTAATAAAAGCAAATTTACACTAAAAAAATTGAGTTTAAAAAATATTTATATCTTCATCTATACATCTATCTATCTTAAAAAAATATTTATATCTTCGACAATAAAAAAGTGTAGAGCCACGTAATTAAATTTTAATTTAAAAAAAATTAAAATTAACTATTTTAAATAATTAAAAACAAAACTTAAAATTAACCATGAACATTTTGAATAATCCGATCCGATGCGTCACTTACCACAACGTAAAAAGTTAAAATGGCTCCCTCTACATTACCGACAAGAAAAAATAAAATAAAAACAACTCGAGTGCTCTCTTACGGACAAGCAACTTTAAAGAAGGAACTCCAATATCCAGCTGTGCTAAGCGACAAGCAACTTCAAAGAATGAAGTCAAATATCCAGCTGTGCTTTACCGGTAGTCTATTTGTTACAACGTTTTGGGGGTTTTCCGGCTTATTTTCCATTGTAATTTATTGGAATCACAATTGAGTGTGAACTCTTTGCAAAAGGTTTTACGATGAAAAATTTGGTTTTGGCCCGATTCCAACGAAAAACTACAAAATGTTTAAACAACGCCCAAACAAATTAACTAGAGAAAGCATTGAAGAAAAGAAAAGAAAAGAAAAGAAAGAATGAATTTTTAATGTCCACGAGGCTTAAAAAAATAGCCTATGGGAGAGGAAGCATTAAGTGAGACACGTGACCGGAGAGGACAGCTCACGAAGGGGAAGGGAATGAGGATGGTTGTCGACCACAGAAGGTTCCGATGACCGGGAAAAAAGAGAACAGCAGGGTGGAAGACTTGAGAAAATAGGAGGGTGGTGGGTTTTTCTACTGAAGGTTTCGAGGGCTGGAGAAAAGAGACGAGCAGGGTGGGTCTTGGCTTGGCACTGAAGGTTCCGAAGACTGGAGAAAAAAGAGCATGGGAGTCTTGCCTTGGTACTCTTAATCACGTAGATGCTGAGATTCAAGTCTAATTGCACTGCCTGTTTTTAAGCTGTATCTGGCGAAGAGAGGATGGCGGGCTTTGCCGTGGCTAAGTCTCTTCTTCGTTCGGGGAGGAATGCAATTGGCATTTGCAGATCGACAGGAATGAGAATGTTCTCCTCTCAACACGCCAAATTCCGTGGCTTTGGCGATTACAGGATGACGCTTCTCTTGCTGGCCGGGTGCTTCACTCGACTCTCTCTTTTTCATTCATTCATTGATATTCCTATTTTCATTTTAATTTTGTGATTGTTACATTCTTTATTTAAACATGATCTTTTTGCTTATTTAGAATATGCAATCCCGACTACATTTTTGTAGTAGGAAACGGTCCTGCATAAATACGTTAAATTTGATTTCAGATCGATCCACCAGTTTGCATCCCATAGCCATAATCTGCTAAGGTTAATATAGAATTACATCTCCAAATTAATAAAATTGCTTTTTATATTTGACCATCACGAAGGAATTCAAGGGCTAGCTGCAAGAGGCTGTAAAATTAACTGATCGGGTAAATTTGTATTTGACATGGACTCTGCATTGCCATTTTGCAAATTAGCTTTGGCAAAACAAATCAAATTAAATTAAAGGATGCACAAATAAAGTGCCTCGAACTGTATTCTAAAATGTAGTAAGATGTAATCCATTCTAATGGGCATTACATTAACAGAGATTTCTAACAATATTCAGTGCTAAATGAACAAAATTCTAATATAAAAATTTTCTACTGGTGCTCAAAGCCCTAATTTGAGAAAATGGTTCGCTATTAAAGTACGCCGAAAATTCCCGGAATTGCGCTGCTGACATAATCCTAGTTTTTTTAATCGACCGGTGCGAAATAATCCTAATTTCGAGTATACTGTCCAGGAAACTCTTTGTGTGTAAAGCTTTTCGGTTTACTTACATATAAAGTTGCATTGTTAAAAATGTCTTGTTTCACTTTATTCAAACTTATCAAAGATCTCGACCAATCCGATATTGGTGCAGTTTTGGGTGTAGCATGCCCAAATCGCCTTCTCATGTTCGTCGTGAGCTCCGATGGTTTGTAAAATAGAACGCTTGCTAACACAATCTCCCACAACTTTAAACATTCACAGTAATGCAGGACTAGATTACACAGTCTTAGTGCAGTTTGCATTCTTGGTACTTTGTTACTTGATTCTCAGCCAACTCACTCACACTTCCTATTGATTTTGATACAATCATTGGTCCTCTACAATCCACTGGGCTACTATGCAAATGACTCACTTATGATCCGACCATTTCGCTTTGTTGGCTAATCAGCTCTAGTGGTTGCCATGCTGTTTATTGTCCTTAGTTTGACTGCTGAGTTCCCTTTGCAACTCTTAAGTTGATCTAGGTGGATATCGGTGGCCACCCACCTATTTCATTTGGACCCGCACTATCAATTCTTGTAGCTTTTCACTTTCAGCACAACTTACTATTTTTAGCAGGTTTTTGGGTCCTGCACTCCTAAAGCCGTTTTGGGGCCCTAATGATCTAGGTGGATATTGGTGGCCACGCACCTATTCCGTTTGAAATGCCACCATCAGTTCTTTCAGTTTTTCAGTTTCAACACAACTTACTATTTTTAGCAGTTATTCGGGTCCTGAACTTCCAGAGCTGTTTTGAGGCCCTAAACGACATTTTTTGGGAAACCGGGAGCAACATTGGTCCATGGACTGATGTTGCTCACACTAAAAGTTGTACTCCTCGGATAGATCTTTCTAACGAGGTATGGTGCGTGTCAAACAGAGATCGTATGCCGAAGTTATGTCCCCAAGAAGTTGAAACACCAATTTACCCAAACGGGGCCCATAGTTTTGGCACTTCATCTCCCAGGGTTAGGTTTTTGGACGTTTAGAGTTTTCCATTGTTTCTCAATAATAAATAAGCCCTCTAGCCTCATTGTAACACAGTTTAGAGGCCTGTAGCCACCACATCTCTTCTCAGAGATAAGCTACCAGCGCCCTAGCTATTTTATTTCCATTTTGTCTGTAAGCATATTTTTGTTATTTGATATTAATGAAATGAAGCATTATTTTTGCTGCATCTCTGTGTTTATGTCTATTTCTATATTTTATTGTGTTCCTGCATAAATCCGGTTCAGTGGTATCAAAGCGGTCAACTCTTTCTCTGTTTTTCTTTGCATGTCCCCAACGCGGTTAGGGTATAAGGAGTTAGGGCTCGATCTGGTGGAACCCTTGCAATATCAGCCTCACAAACCCTGACGACCTCCCATAGTGGAAGAAAAGAAAGACGAGGGAGCAGAGGATCCTATCAAAATATTGCTCGAGGAGGCCCTCGAGAAACAAAGGAACACAATGATGGATAACTTTGCTCAGATCCTTCAACGACTGCCCACCTACGACGCATCTGCATCCAACAGCCACTCTGGTAGCGCCACTCCCTTCAAGGTACAGGTAAACTTTGACATTCCTGTATTTGAAGGCCAGATAGATGCAGATGCCGTTGATAGATGGTTGAATTTGCTGGAAGGGCATTTCTCGGTCCATGATTTCTCCGACCGAGAAAAGATTATTTTTGCACTCCTCAAAGCCGCCTCCCATGTCAAAGACTGGTGGGAAACCTACTGTGAGCAAAAGGACAAGACATAACCCTCTCTGTTCTCTACCGCACCCACTTGGAATTTGTTTCGAGATGGCATCAAGGAACAATATTACCTCGTGGGGAGCTATGAGGACAAGTACATCCAATGGACCATGTTGCGGCAACAAAGGGATCAAGATGTGCACGAACTGACGAATTTGTTCCATACCTTGCGCACAAAGTTGGGTATTAAAGATTCAGAGAGACATTTGGTGCTCAAGTACCGCAGCTGTCTGCACAGACACATTCAGGAGGAAATGGAGTTTCTCGACATTACATTGCTTGGTACAGCATATCGCTATGCTGCCAAGATCGAGCAAAAATTTAAGCAGAAGAAGCGAGACTTTGGATCTGCGAATCTGAAGCCAGGGAAAGGCGCCCTCGAATAGCATAAGGGGCAAGGCCAAAGCGGGACGACTCAGAAAAACACCACAAATCCAAAGAAGGACACAGGGAAGTGGTGTGAATTTCATAACGGCCCCACTCACAGCACAAACGAGTGTCGGGCCAAACAGTCATTGGTGGCCAAACTAAAGGCACCCGAATCAGATGCATGTTCTGATCCTGAGTCAGAACCAGAAAAAGGCAATGACAAAGGGAAGCAGATCATTGTTGCAGATCCCAGTGTCCTTGTTGCCACCACCAAGATCCAGAGGGAGGATCCTGAGGATCCAGAGGAGGGGGAGCGCCTCTTCCATTCGCAGATGTGGGTGAAGGGTTCTCCACTACAATTCCTTGTCGATAGTGGAAGCCAAAAGAACCTCATTTCAGAAGAGGTCGTGAAGCGGCTTGGCCTACCGACCATAGCACACCCGCAGCCGTATACCATCGGGTGGCTTCACCTAGGGAGAGATCTCCGCGTCCGCCTGCAGTGCCACCTTCCGTACAGTATCAAGCCATTCACGGATGAGGTATTGTGTGATGTTGCTCCTCTTGATGTAGCTGATGTATTATTGGGCCAACCATACTTGTGGAGGTGACATGTTGTGTACGAGTCTAGGCCTCGTGCTGTTATTATTACTTTGGGAAATAACTTGTACAGGATACCAGAGGTAGTACCGTCTCCTGTCATCTCTTTGACTACTGCAAAACAATGCAGTAAGATTGTTTCCCAAACCAGGAAATTTATTTTCCTTACAACTCACTCACAGGGAAAGAAGAACACTGTGGCCACAACCTCGAAACAGGGCTCCCTTGCACAGCAAAATCAGATGGACAAAGTCATAGAGGAATACGAGGACATTTTCTCCTCACTCACAGAGGTTCCTCTAAATTGTCAGGACAAGCAATCCATTGATCTGACCCCCAACGCACCGTCGCTTGATGTTGCCATACCTCATGCAACTACACATACAGAATCCACACATGTATTTTCTGAGGCTGATAAAGAAACCAAATTTACTAAACGCATCCAGCATTTCCGCTCGCAGGTCCATGACATCTTCGACAAATCTAATATCCAGTTCAACAGAATTTGCCTCATCTCATGGAGGATCTCAACGTAATGGGGACCATTGCTTCCTAAGGAGGGAGGAATGATCCAGGTGGATATCGGTGGCCACCCACCTATTCCATTTGGATCCACACCATCAATTCTTGCAGCTTTTCACTTTCAGCACAACTTACTATTTTTAGCAGGTTTTCGGGTCCTGCACTCCTGGAGCCGTTTTGAGGCCCTAATGATCTAGGTGGTTATTGGCGACTGCCCACCTATTCCGTTCGAAACGCCACCATCAGTGCTTTCAGTTTTTTAGTTTCAGCACAACTTACTATTTTTAGCAGTTTTTTTGGTCTTGAACTTTTGGAGCCGTTTTGAGGCCCTAAACGACATTTTTTGGGAAAACCGGAAGCAACATGGGTTCATGGACTGATGTTGTTCACACCAAAAGTTGTACTCCTTGGATAGATCTTTCTAACGAGGTATGGTGTGCGTCAAACGGAGATCGTATGCCAAAGTTACGTCCCCGGGAAGTTGAAACACCAAGTTACCCAAACGGGGCCCATAGTTTTGGCGCTTCATCTCCTAGGGTTAGGTTTTTGGACGTTTAGAGTTTTCCATTGTTTCTCAATAATAAATAGGCCCTCGAGCCTCATTTTAACACAATTCAGATTCCTGTAGCCGCCACATCTCTTCTCAGAGATAAGCTACCAACGCCCTAGCTATTTTATTTCCATTATGTCTGTAAGCATATTTCTATTATTTGATATTAATGAAATGAAGCATTATTTCCGCTGCATTTCTGCGTTATGTCTATTTCTGTATTTTATTGTGTTCCTGCATAAATCCGGATCATAACTCGCCTCTTTGTCACTTGACCTTCCATTTTATTGATTGGGTTTGCCCCTGATTGTTTGACTTCCCAGGTTATGGTCTTTCAACAATCTCTTCTGATCGTTGCCCGCTTTTTGCCTTTGCCCCTGAACTAACCAACCTATTACATTCTCATTTCTTCACCCATGCCTCTATATTTCATGCTCAACTCTGTTGCACTCACATTTTGCGCACTCAAACTTACTATTATCCTAGGTGCTCTTGCATCAACTTCCCATCGCAAATGAAATATTGCATGTCCACGTGCTACTCTACTTCATAAATCCATGTAATGTTTTTCGTTTGATATGTTCTTCTATTTCACTAAATTGTACTTAGTGCTCCACGCCTTGGTTACCTTTTCAGTCATTAATTTTCATCTCTTTGTCTTCTTCCTTGGCCTTTTCTTCTTTGAGTATATCTTTGTGCCTTTTGCTTCTACCACTTCATCCTTGTATGTGACAATATCTTCTTTCTTGTACTCTTTCAAGTTTGTGACATTAAATGTGGGTCATATATCAAACTCTTTCAACAACTCGACTTCAGAGGCATTATTTCCAAGTTTCCTTTGAATTATGCAGGTTTGATCTTCATTGCGTTCAACTTGTTACACTCACATATTGTGCACTCAAACTTACTATTATCCTAGGTGCTCTTGCATCAACTTCCCATCACAAATGAAATATTGCGTGTCCACGTGCTACTCTACTTCATAAATCCATGTAATGTTTTTCGTTTGATATGTTCTTCTATTTCACTAAATTGTACTTAGTGCTCCACGCCTTGGTTACCTTTTCAGTCAGATTAGTTTTCATCTCTTTGTCTTCTTCCTTGGCCTTTGCTTCTTTGAGTATATCTTTGTGCCTTTTGCTTCTACCACTTCATCCTTGTCTGTGACAATATCTTCTTTCTTGTACTCTTTCAAGTTTGTGACATTAAATGTGGGTCATATATCAAACTCTTTCAACAACTCAACTTCAGAGGCATTATTTCCAAATTTCCTTTGAATTATGCAGGTTTGATCTTCATTGCGTTCAACTTGTTACACACGACACTGCAATAACTCTCTTTCCTCAATTACACAATGACCAATTTCCATCTTCAAGAGACTTATTCCTTTGTTGTACCACAACACACTCCTTATACTTCACACTCTTTTCCTATAGTCTTTCCTGGACATGCACATACAGTTGCTCCATGTCCTCAAGCTTCTAATGTTGTTAGTTGTGACTTCTTTTTATACTATTGGAAAATCAATACATGTTTGCAACTCCTCTCAGATTCATCCCATACACAATTCTGAATATTGAATATCTCCTTATCCTATTCACAACACTATTATATCTTAACTTAGTTTGTGCAAAACCCGATCCCAATGTTTCGACTTTGTTGCTGCAAAATCTAGCAGGCCTTGGAGCAGGAAACCCTACAAGGCATAAACTAGACAAAGAAGCAACGATGAGGTAGTGGCCCACTCATGACAGCCAAAACCCCCTGCTATTTACGGATTTTCATTGATGGGAGGAGTCTCGGTTGGAGAGAGATCACTTATCATAGATGTTTCGAGGTTAATATGTAAGATGTCCTCACTGGAGCTCTTCAAGAAAGGCATAATTTAGGTTCAATGCTCCACAAGGAGACATTTCGCTTTCTATGAGGAGGCCCAGGAAAGAAGGCACAAGACCTAGGGTTTGATAAATTTGATGAGTGATGGAGTATCCAATGGTCAAGGCAACGAGAAAAGGTTTCTTACAATGTATATCAGCTATGCCAAGGCTCATGAAACCTTCAAGAAAGCCCTTAAGTTGAAGCAAAGAAAATTAGGGTTTCCCTCTTAGGAAAACAACTAAGGCAAGAAATTTTATGGATGAAATTGAAGTAGATTCCCACCAAAAGGATAAATTTTGTGGCAAATACTATCCTCTTGATGTTTAGGCTCTCCAATCACCAAAACTCCACTTACGTAAGGATTCACACCAAGCCCTAGTTTCCTAGCTTGGCCTGTTGGAAAGTGTAACTAGGTTCGGTCTCTATATTGACTATGTAATTATGTATTTATGTAATGAAGAAGACAAAGATAATAAAATGTATTTTTGTTATGATTGCTTCATGGGTTTCATGAGCAAGGTTTTTATTATAGGTCAAAATACTTCTTCTTGATGTCTTTTAGGGATTTGTCATCGTGTCATAAATGTACTAATTAAGAGTCATGTATATGAAGAGTCTAGACAAGAAGTATGCTTCAATACCTTGTCATATAAGCCTTGAAGAGACAGTTCCATATGATTCTCAAGACCAGCGTTAAACATCTCCTAAGGACAACAAATAAGTACTGGACAAAGTCGGCTTACAAGTCGGCCTACACACAGATTGGAAGGTCAGCCTTGTTATCGCTTCTCCTTGCTGCGTACACTTACCTACAGTTAGCGAGAAAAGCCTTCAACCCCACAAGGTGTGGTTGGTGGTAAGGATCTTAGAGAAGGGGCTGTCACATTGATCTTGACTCCCTTCGTTTTAGCTCTCTCCATTTAACCAGTGCCTTTACAAATAATGTGCTCAAAAGTAAAAGTAATGCTCAAAGAGATGAGAACACAGTAATCCTGAAATGGAAACAAAAGATTGTTAGCACAAGATATCAGAAATGCTCTCAAGATAAACGAATTTATGAATCAAAGCACATGAAGCTATCTTGTTCACAAGGAAACAATTAGTGATCTAAACATAAACCAGATGATAAAAAGACTTGAAAGTTAAACCAACATGCATTTAGCCTTGCAACATGAAATAAGAGTACTTGAAAGGAAATGAGATTCATCAACCATCCATGAACATGATGAACATTAAACATGAAATGGAGCTTTCTAAAGTAGATAATGTCCAAGTACAAGAAAATTAAGCTAAACTTTTTGCAAAAGGCTCTCCTTGAAAAAGGGAAATGGTATTTCATGTGAGACTTTGAACCATCAAGAAAGCAAAATTCAAGAACTTGCATATAAGCTAAATGTGATGAAAAATGCTCTTGGTTTATTTTATTAATTAGTTCTAAAACAATGTTACAATTCAACTCTTTAATCCTCAGACCTCACCCTCGCCCAAAGATATGGATCCCACAGTGAGGAGTCAGTAGAGGAGTAGAGGGTCCCTAAAAACGTCTATTCAACCAACTTATGTTGGAGGTAAAATTTTAGTGACTGCTTGGGGCATGTAAGTAAATTAATCAAATAATGAAAATTATCTTTCAAACTTGAGATGTATTTGCATCTCATGAAGTAGAATGCTACTTTATAGAGAAAATTTGCCCAAATACTTATTGCATGTAAGATGTAATTAAAGGTGGAGCATAAGTGGTTTTGGAACAAAATTCATGACAAATTTAAAAGTGCATGCATGCAAAAGTTTGAACTTGCTATGAAAGTAAAAAGACTAGAAATCTGTAGCAAATTAGATTAAGGTGCATGCAAAATGAGTGTAATGGATGATTGTGTTAATTCCCCAATTAAATGATGTGCATGCAAGTGAAAAAGATCAAAGATCAAGCCATAAAGCCTCTCCAAAAAGGTGGAGAGATCGGGATACCAATGGGTAAAACCCACACTCCCAAAACCAAGAATTTTATTAGTTATTACAAGAAGGAGAAAACTATGAAGTCTTCTCTAAAATCCAAGGAAAGTCTTCACAATGTTGGCTTGAGCCATAGATCTTTCCTTGCTGAAAATTTCTGCAATTTGAGGCTCACAAAAGCCCAACAAAATGCAAATTTTTCGAGGAAGAAGAAGAAAGACAAAGCCTCTTTGAGTTACATGGCCAAGAGAGAGAAATAGAGACCCCAAGTGAACTCGACCTCACTTAAGAAGAACTCAATTTCGTCCAATAAATGTCCTCTAATGCTCACGACCAAGGGCACGAAATAATCTAGAAGTTGGAGCGCCAAGGTCCTGCATGCAAACTTGTAAGTAGTTTTCTGAAAATGAAACCTGCAAGTAGCTGCAAGACAACAAGTTAGAGAAAATTTATAACAACAAATGTTAGCTCAAGAAATCACAAAATAATATTACAAAAATAATCTGCAAGAGGCTAGGCCAAAGAGTATGAGCAAGCTCTCCTCTTTGACTAGCCATAACTTGGCTCTTTGAAATAGCCATATATTAAAGAAATGAAGAGCAATACTTGAAAAGTAAATTATTTTAAGTTTGATTTTTTGATGCAAGAAATAAGAGCTTTGAGAAATTTTAAAGAACCTCCGCAAGACAAAATAAAATATAGATTAGATTGGAAATCAACACATGCGGGTTCTCCTTGAATATTTTCAAGAATGGGTTGGTTCCTCCGAGAACTTCCCCTCACGCTTGAAAAGCTTGACCAAAGATGGATCTTTCTACACTATCTCACCACAACATATTAAATCCACATGAAATTAAATAAAAACAATGGAAAGAACTTCTATAGATATATTTGACATCAAATAGAAGATTTCTTATCCTAAAGCAATCAAGTAACTCTTATGCTAATATGAGATAACTGCATACTAACATAACTTTAATCAAGCATGAAGGAAACAATAGCATGAGAAAATAAATAGAAGCATAACAACAAGTCAAAAATTTACCACATATGCAAGGAAAAAAACACCATCACAAGTTACCCCAAAGACTTTTGTATTATATTGCAAGTACGTGTACAATCCGATAGCGTGTCCTCAAGCCCAATAGCTCGTATTACATGATGATATACAATAGCCCATGGCTTTGTTATATAGAGAGTTGGGAGCAATTCCCAAGGACAAATGCCTGTGAGAAGTGAACTTGGAGCAAATCTTAAGGAAAGATAAGGAAAGATAAGCCAAGTTCCATGTGGAGAAGACTGAGACACCTACAACAAAATCGAATTTCTTTTGTGCACACGAAGGGAAATCGAATTCCCCATATGATCTAGTGAACTCATCCATAAGCCAAACGAAGTCTTGTGCTACACCAAGTCCACCACTGCAAACTCGAGCCTACTGAAACTGTACCTGCAGATGACCCCAATGATCTTCTGCGCAGGTCCTTGAGAACTGCGTGTTTCCTCTGAGTGACTGTGCAGTCTAAACTCAAGGAATAGCGTAAATCCTCTGAGTGAAGTGTTGAGTGTTGTTGCACTCTAGATAGCTCGTGAGAAGAGGTCGCCACTCGGTCTTCAGTCAATTGATCTTGTAGAATATTCCTTTTATGCTCAACTGCCTTTAATACATTCGATTTTCCTTGTGTAACTGCCACTTTATCTCTGGGAAATTCGATTTTGAATATATAAATGATGCAGTGTGTTCAGTCATCCTCCACATGTCCGTTGACTCAACTCTTTCACTTAGAATAATTTCCAAGGCATTTCCATGTCATTTTGTGACATGGAATAATTTATTTCTCTCTATTTTATTTAATTCTAGCCTAATTAAATGCCACATTTTCCACTAAACTTAGGAAATGTGGGTTTTGAGGGTCCAAAACTCATTATTAGCCCCTCAAAGTGTGTCATAGTAGAAAATTGAGGGTGAGAGGTGTAATTTTGATTAGTCATACCCCATACAACTTTTCTAGACAACACTTATTACAATCCAATTACAATTTTTATTGCAATTTTCTACTTGCGGGAAATCTAAAAAATTAAAAAATCACTACCTAGACCTATCCAAATTCCATGAATTTTTTTGTGTAATTTAGTATGGTAATATACATTGACTCTAGACACTAGGACTCACCCAAGGCCTCACCATCAAGTTGTACTCCGGCTTTGGGGTAAAATTGGAGGAAAAAACTCAATTAATTAACAGAGTAATAAAAACCTCTCAGAGTAGTACTCACTTGTTGGAAAGGTCCCAAGCTACCTAGGCCTGTTACAGACTCAATACTGACTTCAAGTAGAAATCCTTGCAGAAAATGAAATAAGTGGAGTCGCCACTTGAACAGGAATCTAACTCTAAAATCCAACATGCAAAACACCAAAAGTTAGTCGATTTCTCAGGTACAATAAATCTTGTCCTCGACAACGGCGCCAAAAATGTTATCGCCTTGCCGCCTACACCTACCTACAAGTTAGTGAGAAAGCCTTTAACCCCACAAGGTGTGGTTGGTGGCAAGGAATTCAGAGAAGGGACTGTCACACTAATCCCAACTCTCTCCGTTTAAGCTATCTCCTAGGTTAGCTATGGGGGTGGTCCCTAAATGGAAAACTAAGTTAAAGATTTGAGTTTTTAGGAGAATATTAGAGTGAAATTGGATTACTTTTGAAGATTCATAAGGATTTATGAGCAACTTTGAAATAATGACAAACCATTTAACCAGTGCCTTTACAAATAACGTGCTCAAAAGTTAAAAAAAAATGCTCAAAGAGATGAGAACATAGTAATCCTGAAATAGAAACAAAAGAGTGTTAGCACAAGATATCGGAAATGCTTTCAAGATAAACGAATTTACGAATCAAAACACATGAAGCTATCTTGTTCACAAGGAAACAATTAGTGATCTAAATATAAACCAGATGATAAAAAGACTTGAAAGTTAAACCAACATGCATTTAGCTTTGCAACATTAAATAAAAGTACTTGAAAGGAAATGAGATTCATCAACCATCCATGAACATGATGAACATTAAACATGAAATGGAGTTTTCTAAAGTAGATAATGTCCAATTACAAGAAAACTAAGCTAAACTTGTTGCAAAAGAGATTACAATACTTGTATGAAAGGAAATGCTTCTTGAAAAAGGGAAATGATATTTCATGTGAGACTCTGAACCATCAAGATAGCAAAATTTAAGAACTTGCAAGTAAGCTAAATGTGAGGAAAAATGCCCTTGGTTTATTTTATTAATTAGTTGTAGACCAAGGTTACAATTCAACTCTTTAATCCTCAGACCTCACCCTCGCCCAAAGATATGGATCCCACAGTGAGGAGTTAGTAGAGGAGTAGAGGGTCCCTAAAAATGTCTATTCAACCAACTTATGTTTGAGGTAAAATTTTAGTGAGTTGCTTGTGTGAAATGAATGTTGATTAATCTCATTTAAATGGTACATGCAATTTTCCACAAGAGATGAGATGGTGCTTAGTTGCAATAATAAACCAAACTTTGAGAGAAACTATAGACTTATGTGTGTTGTAGCATTTTAATGGCAAGTGGAATGAAATAAGTTCTTATAAAAAGGGGTGCTTCAATGGTTCCTCAACATGCATGAAGCATAAACATTAAATCAAATGGAATTTTGCCAAATATGCGAATTGCTCACACATAAAAATGAGATTTTGCTCAAGTTTGTAGCATTGGGGCTCATGCTTGTAAGTTTAATTTAACCAAAATTTAGTTAGATGGATGTAGAGTGCATTAGTTGTTAATTCATTAGCATGCATAAAACAAAAACCAGAAAATAAATCAATCCACCCAAGAAATTCCTTCCTCTTCAAGCAAGGAAGGGAGATACCATTGGAAAAATATCTCAAGTTCCCTCAAGCAAAAAAAGAGTTATTTTATTATTGATCACAAGTGAAGAAAACAACCTTTAAGAAGACTGCCCCAAAAAAAGGTCCTTCTACAAGCTCTTAATCTCCTAAAAAATTGACAACACAACTTATGGAGAAAACCTTCAAAATACAAATTTTCAAGGCTCCAAGGCCCTCGGCAAAGGTCAAGCTTGCTGTTATCCCAAAGGTGCTTATGGCCTCCCTAAAATCAGATTTTGAAGTAATGGTCGCCTTCGCATGCAAGGAGGATCAATTGCCTTTTGCCGTCTTTTCCTCAAGCTCCTCGCTTTTCATGCTCAAGTTTGTGGGCTGCGAAAGAAAATCAAACTTTAGGCTGAAATAAAGAGGATCTAAAATACAAATTAATGTACAAAGGCACTAGCCCAGGGAATGAGAGCGAACCCACATTATTGCCTAGTCTAGAAAAACGCTCTTGAAGTAGCAAATATGACTTTAAGACGCTCTACAAATGGAAATTTTTAGATTTTAAAAGTGGAAATAGGCGATCAAGTAGCTAGAGAATGAGAACTCCCTCTTTGTCTTCCTTTGATGCAAAATTGGGGTTGAAATTAGCCGAGTCTTGGATCACTTTGAATCTAGGAGTGAGTTGATCTATTTGAGACTTCTCCCACGCCCGGATGGATTTCCTGCACACAATACGAATAGATCTTCCTTACACATTTAAACAAATATTAGTCTGCAAAAATATTAGAGCATCATAATAAAATAGATAAACCAAGCATTCCTCCGAAAATGACTTGGCAAGCTAATTCCTAGAATAATACTTTAAATCAATGATGCATGCAAGATAGCTTGCACGCATCAATCCAAGCTAGATGACAAATATAAACTAATATTTATCAAGCATATAAATGAATTCAAATACAATAGCAATAATATGGAAATAAATCACCTCGTAACACCAAGAGAACATCCGCTAAATAGCCCCAAAGTCTTGATTTTAGTCTTGATTTTATTGATATACAAAAATGACAGAGTTTCGTCAAGCCCAATAGCTCATAACATGATACAATATGAGAGCCCATGGCTCCATTTTATAGAAAGTTGGAAGCAAATCCTAATGAAGAACCAAATGCCAAGTGGTGAGAGGGAGGAGATCACAAGGCAAATTCAAGTTTGATATGTGGAGTTCCATTGCCAAGTGTAAAAATCGGATTCTGGCAAGTGGACATCATTTTCTTCTTCCCTTATGTGCCAAATTCGAATTTTATGATGGAATGACAAGTGTATATGGGTGGTAACCCATGTGGGGACAATTTTCCACAAAAATCTCCACCATATATTCTCCCAAATCTTTCCAAATATGCACTAACTTCACAAATTCGAATTTCCAAGTAAGCAGCTCTCAATTAATGCCGGAAATTCGATTTTATTTGAACACATGTCTTTTCCTTGATTTTATGAGTCCACATCACCTTGGGACTTCACTTTAACTCCTCCATAATTTTCCACCTCATTTAGCATGTGTTGATATTTGTTTTTCTCTATTTATTTAATTTCTGGCTTAATTAATTGCCAGATTTCCCACTAAATTTAGGAAAAGTGGGTTTTGAGGGTTCAAAACACATTTTTAACCTCTCAAAGTTTGTCGTAGTAGAAAGTTGAGAGTGAGAGGTGTAATCTTGATTACTCATACCCCATACAACTTCTCTAGGCAACACTTATTACAATTCAATTACAATTTTTATTGCAATGTTCGACTTGCGGGAAATCTAAAAAATTAAAAAATCACTTCTTAGACCTAACGAAATTCCATGAAATTTTTTGTGATATAGTATGGTAATATACATTGACTCTAGACACTAGGACTCACCCAAGGCCTCACCATCAAGCCGTACTCTGGCTTTGGGGTAAAATTAGAGGAAAAATCTCAATTAATTATTAACTCCTGGTAGGGAGATGATAATTAACTAAGTGAAAAAAAACCTCCCAGAGTACTACTCACTTGTTGGCAAGGTCCCAGGCTACCTAGGCCTGTTACAGACTCAATACTGATTCAAAACTCATCATTACTAGCATCACTTATTACAATTCCCCATAGGGCGTGGAATCTGGGTACAAGAGAAAACGATAAGAAGTAGAAGTAGAGTTTAAAAACTCTATTGAACTGATGATATCTAATGATATCTGATGGTACAAGTGTCCTCTGGTTCATCCTTGAGCATAGAGTCTTCACATAATCATCAAATGCCACTCCAATGGTCAACAAGATCCAAGCAGCATATACATCTGTGGGTGACTGATCATGTAGCCCTTCTGATAAATAATCCGAATTAATTACAAAGGCCTTGTTAAATGCCTCATAGTGAAGTTACAAAGGGAGCCGAGACCCTCTCAAGGTCACGGAATTTGTATCTTTCAAAGGCCTGTCATAATGCTTATGCATCCAAGGGGCCGAGGTTCCTACTTCAGGTATATCCCTGATCAAGAAAGTTAGAGGTACAAAAGCAACCATTTTGTTTTAAAATGTGCTTTGCAGACTTATGTATTTGCTGACTCATGTAGTTCCATAGCATCTCAGTTCTAAGAATATATATATGGTTTAAAAGAGTCGACCTGTCTGATCCAAGTACCTGGAGATTATTCCTCACGGTCAACTCAAGAATCCAAGGCTGGTTGATAATATCCTGATTAAATACAAATGCTCCAAGTCATATTTGTGGACATAATGTTTGTCATTCCTGAAATATTACCTTGATGAAATTTTACCAGCTCTCCTCTATTAGATTGTCCATAAAAGGCTTTTACAAGGACCAGTCCATGAGTTTAAAGATTGACTCTATACGAATGATGGCTTAATAGCATCTAAGATGACTTTGTACATTCCGTCATCCATATAAGGGTGTTTAAAGATTCAACTTCAACTTAGGAAGTGGTATCAAAATGAAGTCATAACACCTGAAGCAATGCTAGAGACACATCCTCGCTTTTCTAGTTACTTCAAATAATGTATACCGTTTGCATGAGGTAAGAATGGCATCAGACTTACAGTCCAACATACAATCAGTAATGATATGACAGTCCAGAAATCATGATGCTTTGGCAAGTCCCTGATATATGGTAAATCTGAGAATCTGCTCTTTTCAGAATCAATCCTTCTGACATAACGTTTCTTGACCTTTATATAGGTCTGTATATTATCTTCACATGGCCTTGTTGGATGGCTATGCATATTGTCTTGGCATAGCTCAGATGGTACAGTTTGTTGATTTCAGTTTGGCTAGACTGCATAAATTCATCTCTCGCTCTATTTGGATAGGGACCCTGCCCTCTGATTTCAGTTCATCTATGAACCTCATTCTCTGTTCTATATATGGCCATGGACATTGCTCTTATGACTTGGCATAACTATGATATTTTGCTGCGTTTGATATGAGGGTGGTTGCAGCGTTTCAGTGGCAACTTATTGGCATCACAGTGGTATACCATACCAGTGGTATGGTTGATCTTTGGCTTATTCATATTGGCTTATAATAACATGGTTGACCTCTCACATATGTAAGATGGCTTCACAGCTGTGTGTGTAAAAGATCAGTTACTTCATTAACACAACAGACGTATGCTTGACATCAATTTATCAACACATCAAGCATGAAAGGTCATCGACTACAGAATCATTATCAATAAATCTTGTTCACAAATGAAGTTGTGAACAAGATGTGTAAGTTCTAGACAATCTGATAGGTCAGAACTACTCTAGCACTTTGTCTTTGGCATGTTGCATACAAAGTTACAAACCTTTTGATAAAGTATAGGAGTTATTTTCACAGTAAAGAGAATCCCTGCCATCTTTTCTGGAGGATTACAACATAAAGGAATATCCTTGTACTGACATTAACAACGACTGTTCCTTCTGATCTGGACAGTCTTATTTCTGAACAGGTTGTCCTGGATATCCTTGATATAGCAACTCTATTTATTTTAGTTGATGTTATGCTTCCTCTGGCCTGAGAATTCGAAAGGAGATAGTGAAATTCAGAAGGTCCTCCTTATAATAAATTGAGTAGTTTCATACTCATAGCCAAAATCATTTTGCAAAGCTTCATTAGATGTCCATTTGTTGTAAGGTTTCAGAGGGAGCTATAGATTACTTCAAGAAAGATGATTTGGCCGACTTTGGTGCATAAACCAATGGATGAATAACTGGATACATATAGCTTGATATGCTCCGTACAAGGATAACCTTTTCCGATGTTCAGAATGTCTATTGATGAAATTTGACAGATGATTATCGTCCCTTTCTTCATCATTATTTGAGTAAACAAATTTACGTGTTCTTGGTAAGATCAGATTACCTTTCTTCTGAAAGAGATTAGGAGTCATAGATAGACCCTACTATGAGGATCCCGACCGTACATTGAGCACTGGAAGACCAGCAAGAGGGAGTAAGATCAGTTAAACACTTTTCCTCAAGATATGCTAGAAGCAGAGGATTACTAAGTGCTGCCAAGATCTATGCTGTAAAACAATATGTTTTGTATATTATTGGATGAAGCTATGAGGCTCGCTTTGATCTAGTTTTTGAAAGCAGCTTGGCACTATTCCCTATATGAAAGGATTCTTGGCTGAAGATTGAGCTCTGGGAGCTCCTGGGGGGACTTGTCGTAGTTATTTAGCTATGAACGACCATAGGGTGAATGGTTTACCTTCTCCTGTGATACCCCATGATGGTTGACATGTGTGTAGGGTGAGTGGTTCACCTCCCCTACTGTTAATGACATATGCATAGGATGAGTGGTTTACCTTCTCCTATGGCATATGAGCAGGATGAGTGGCTGACCTTCTCCTGCGGGTATCCCAGTGAGAGATGCATTTAGGCATCTATTGACATGTCGGTGGGATGTGGTTCACCCTTTCCCCACGTGTACGATCCTTCCTACTATTGTTGGTTTGCATGCGTATAACATGTGGTTCAGCCTTTCCCTACTCTCGGTGTTTTGCATGCAAGTAGGATGTGGTTTATCCTTTCCTTACGATGATTGTGAGATGTGACTGTAGGAGGTGGTTCACCCTTTCCCTTCATATGGTTGTGATATGTAGGATGTGGTTCATCCTTTCCCTACATATGATTGTGATGTGTGTTTGTAGGATGTGGATTCTCCTTTCCCTACGTGTGATTGAGTGCAAGATGTGATATATTCTTTCCGTGCTGGTGTTCCTGCATCATCCTACCCATGTAGTCCGAGACACATGGAAGTACCTCTCATATGGCCAATAAGCTGGGAAAAGTGGTTAGGGACCATAGCACTACCGATGGACGCATCGTGTACTGCCGTACTCCCTATGCTAGGATGCATGGTGTTTATCTACTTGGTCTGGGATCAATTGAGATTGTACCTCTGGACTGATTTTTATCAGTTGAGAGTGGCAAGGTCTTGTGACTCACTCTCAATCAATTCTTCTTCATTATTCACATCAATGTTCAACAGAGCATAGCAAAGAAAAACAGATTGTGATGGTTCATGATGACGGATATGGTTCATAGGATGGCATGATAATCTATGGCAGCAGATGGATTGGCAGGTGGAATTCTCCCTAGTTGAGAGGGAGTGTTAAAATTGGCAACTAGGGCCAAATTGCACTTTGGTCTTCTCAGTTGATGGAGATAATCATTCCATTGAATTCCTCTTTTCGAGAGGACCAAAATTGATCTAAAGATCATAAAATTTGAACAAGGAGAACATTTGTTTACTCAAAAAGAAATTCTATAAGTCATGACTTTGTTTAGGTGGGAAAAATTGAAAATTTGAATTTTGAATTTGCCTCCAAAAGTTAAGGTCGGTTTCACCAAATCATTATGCCTAAATTGTATATAAGTGTTCTCGTCTCATCCCATTTGGACGCATCAATCTCTTGTGCACTCTGAAATAATGAAACATTGAAGGGCTCATCTTCTCCTCTGAAATAAGACAGTATCTGAGGCTAGATACTGGTGGCAGGGTCAAAGTTATTATGAGACCCATCTCTGTTTAGGGTTCATTTTTCTTATTGAAAGGGCCGTAGGGCTGTGACATCACGCAATAAGGATGGCAGGTCAATCTAGGCAACGTATCTCTGTTTTGGGTGCATATTCTATGTTGAATAAGAGCCATCGTTGGAGATTTGGGGTATTTTGCAAGGCATTGTACCTTTAGTTGACTTTTCTATGTTGGTTTGTGAGGTTTATCCCTCTACAGGCTATAGGAAGAAAGCCACTACAACAACCTGTTGTCAAGTTGTATGGAGGGTTTGTAAGCACGATCGAGCCCTCCCCTTCTAGCCGCATATACCTTGGCTTGAGCATAGGCAGTTCTGTAAGTTTTCATGTGCTTGGAGTTGTTCATCTTGCCACTTGTTCAGGATAAATGAAATGTAAAAGAAGGATGAATCAAGCAGCCCTAACTAGTGACCCAAATTGCTGTCATCCATCCTTGAAGCTATCTTTATTCAGGATTGTAGTTTTGTTGAGCCTAATTGCTTGAGGTCAGATCTCTTATTTGGCTATCAGTGAACCATTGTACACACTCTCTCTCTCTACTGAACATTTGGTTATGAATAATAAGAAGAATTGATCAAGGGTTTTCCCCGTCTTGGGGTTTTTCCCTGGCTTGAGCCATATTCATGTGTCCTCTTGTCTTGGCTTATTCTCTGCATTATTCTCCTACGTTCTTTTCTTTGTTACAGTAATCATGATTTTAATGGATGTGATTTCAATGGATTGATAGTTGGGCTATAAAGAAAATTGATGTGACTGTCCTATGCTATGAACATGTTAATCTAAAATTAACGAGGGTTCACATATTTTCTTTTACAACTAATTACATGCCCAAATGGGTCTTTCATCTTTGACATTGACTCAATAAACTTTATGATAAACCTAATAGCTCACAATGGGAGCTTTAACTAAAAATAAAATTCCTCGATCATGAAATCCATGATTCAAGCATAAAATAATTTATTTTCTTCTTTACATCAAATACAGAAAATCACTCACGGATGCGGGTGACACGCTTGACACGGGCGGAAAGCAAAGCCCATTGCACATGGACTGCGGAGATCTCCAAAGCAATTCACCACCTACTGCGGATCCAATCACAGTTATCGCCTCGCACGATCCTCGCAGAAACACCGATCACGCAGACTGGACAGGCCTGATGTCTCCTGACCTGGACCATCACCTCACCCTCACCTCCATTAATGACCATGTAGCATAATCAGTATTGCAGCATTGCGTATCTCTCTGTGTCTGCCCACCAGCTAAAGCCTCAGACGCAGATCACTCATAGCCTCTTTGACATGCATCTTCCGCAATCCTATATATCCTCCCATTCTCGGCCCCTTCCCACCATCATCTGCTATCCATTGCATTTCACTCTCCTGATTTGGATGCTTGCTGATAACAATTAGCTGTGAAGTCCAAGTCCTAGTGTGAAGCTGCACAACCCCCCTTTGCCTGGTGCATTGCATCCTGCGCACCTGCCCCTCAGCCTTCGTAGTTTCTCCTGCCCCTGTGCTTCCCCTGCCATCCCTCCCAAGTGCACAATGGCTCCCAGGCTGTGCCAACGTACAATTCGTGGTGGTCAACGAGGAGCTCTCCCAGGCCGCTACCATCGCGGCGAGGGCAATTGTCTCGAATGGCTCGAGGGCTCCTCGTCATACTCCTCTGCTAGCCGCCCTTTTGTTCCTGAGCAGCGCACAGACTGCGCCAGAAGCCCGACGCAAAGAGGAAGACATGGTGCGTGGAGGTCCACCTCCATCTCTAGGGATCCTTCGCCGCAGCGCATTCCTGCACCACCAAACAACCCTGCGCAGGCAGATGAAGACACAGATATTTGGATCATGGATTCCGACGACATCTGGACGAAGGTTCCGGATGGAGTAGATCTGGACTCTCCCATCCTCTGCGCTCCGTCAAATCTCCCCATTTGCACTGCTGTTGAAGTGGAGTTGCAAGGGAAGCGGCCATTGCGCAGGGCCCTGCCTGCACCATTCTAGAGGAAGCTCCCAACTGCAATGATGATGAGGATGCGTAATGTTTGTGTTGCTTTTTAGTCCTATTTTGTTTTTTGTCTTTTGTGCCCTTAGGGCTACACTGTCTTGTCCTCCTCTCATGCTCCTAAATGTATCAGTGCCTCTGCGCACATAGTAATTTTTTCTCGCAAGTTTTGTCTGGGCCAACCCCCTCCCCCGCGGCAGCCCAGAAACAGTGTAACAAAGGCAGGGATTGGTTAGGCGTAGCTTACCAACCCTGCCTGTAAACTATGTACTTATATGTTTCGAATTAATAGAATTAGCACAACTTACCAAAAAAAATACATAAAATTGCAATTACACATGTCCTTATGAAGATCGAACTTAGTTAAATTTTTCAACAAAACATAGAAGACAATCGGTAACCAGGTACACAAATTCTTTCTATGGCTACTATTATTTGTGCAATGGTTTTGGAAATAAAGTTGTTGATTGTAAAATGTATGCAAATAAGAGTAGACATGAATCAAGAAGATACAAACCATTTCCTTCATTTTTTAGCCATATAAGGTGCTATTTATGTAGCAACCCTGGCCACATGGCCAAAGATTATAAGCTGCCATGTACCCTAAAGAAGTCTAGACAGAAGATGAAAGCCACTCAAAAGCAAACCATACAATAAACTAAAAGGAAAGACTCACAACAAAAGGCAGTGCACTAAAGTGTGGAAGAAGAAGAAAAAGAAGCAACATGTGACTTCAATAAAAAATCGAAGTTAGCATGGCCATAAGGGGAGATGCTCAAGAAAATAAAGCAGTCATCCAGTGAGTGTTAGAGGAGCAACGGTCATGAAACGTGAAACATCTTAGGGAGAGAGCAACCCCAATAGTTGACAGTATTATGGGAATGAAAGAAGAGCATCCCTATGAGGAATGCCAAAAAATTGAGACGATTTATTTCAATGAAAACAATGTCTGCAACAATGAGAAATATTATTGGTCGAGCCAACTACCAGGACTCCTCCAACAGTCAAAGCATGTGTAGGATGTGCTACTAATTGTTCTATAAATGTTGTTACAATAACAACAAATATACAAATTTGCCAGAAGTTTGGTCGATGCTTGACCTTTATTCCCAGGGCTCAGATTGATAGAGATAGTTGATATCCTATGAGACAAGAAATGTTTCTTACAATAATTAAACATTTAAATGATGCCTTCTGAGGCTTTGAATATGTGAATAAAGCAAATGAAGCAGTAAGAAAACAATTGTTCAAGATCAACTTGTCAGAATGACAGAGAATGTTTATTTTCAGAGGGCCAAAAGGAATCACAACTATAGCAATAAATGATCAATATACAAGAAAGATATATCAGTCACAAAAAGAGAAACAATCATCACTATATATCCATTCACAGATAAAAACTTGATGAAGTACCACAACATCCAAGATTTTCTTTAATATAACAAGGACTCGAAAGTGTGTTCAATCGTATTGTAGAGATCAAATGCAAAGGAAAAAGGGTCAAAGTGTGGTGCTTGAATGAAATGTTGTGGATGCCCATACTGGTTCTGAAATTTGCAAGGGATGCTTATCAAGGATGCGAGAGAGTAGAAGTTAGTCACTTTGAAAATTCGACTTGCTAGAGGAGCAACAAAAATTTGGAGACCAGATTAGATTAAATGGACAATTAACTTGTATATAAGACACAAACTCTAGATGAATGGATTAAAAATTAAAGTCGAGCTTATTATAAAGACTGTGATATGTGAGTGTTGGAAATAAGCGATGAAGTGATCTGGTATTTAGAGTTTAAACCTAGGATCGATCTCTTTCTTCGAACCCACTGATATTGATGTGTCAACATTCACAGTAGATATTGAAGTCCATTGGAAGCGTATTACTAGAGCTATGATGGCATATGCAAAAGCTTGAGTTCGATGAGCTCTGAAGAAGGAAAGGAGAAGGAAGAGGAATGACACGATGACCTAAAGAAATATCAAGGATAAGTAACATGGATATTTGAATTAGAATGAGGCTCGTATGGATGGAATAGATAGAGAGACAGAGTAACGCATCTTCAGTAGCTAGAGAGACAAGAGGTATGCCAAAAGGAATGCCAGATTTGGAGACAAAGGTGACAGAGAGGCACTGAGGATTCCGAGGCGTGCCAAAGATGACAGGATAGATGGATGGATGGTCAGATGAGCGTTACTTAGACTATCAAGCGGGTAGATGGCTAGCGGTCATGTTAATACAAAATCATGCATTACAAATGTCGGCCGCTCTAGATATTCTTCCTGATACGTCTGCCACGTTCACTAAGGCTCAAATGTATAATAACCCAAGCCAAAGATACATTACTTTCATGACAAAGTAGCGATATAGACATGTTATAATTCAGAGGCACCATGTGATCAAAGGGTTTCAAAATGAAGTTTTACAATGTCTGCTGACCTAATATTTACAGTGCTAGAGCATAAGAGATCGGGCACAAGGTTATCTCTATGAAGGTCTCAAACATTATAACTGATATTCTCTAGGTTTATTCAGATTTGGTGGAGGAAAGATGTATTGCTTTGTCGATCAAGCAATTTCCCTTAAGTGGAGTAGTTATTTTTATTTCAGAATCCTCAAAGTATGAAGTATCAAGAGTTTGAACTTTGATCCCACTATCTCCAAATGTTGGGTGAATTCTGTTTGAGGGTCTGGAAGCTCATAAGAATTACAATTGCCTCATTGACCTTGAGTATCCTAATCTTTAGTAATCATATGCGAAGCAACATATTAAAATCCACCAGAAGGAGAACCAAACTGGTCGTATCCTAGACAGTCATTTTCAATAATAAAATGGATAAATTGCGCAGTTTTCATGTGAAAATCCCACATGTTGCGATCCTGTTGCATACCTGTCAAACTCATCAATGCCTATATTATACTTTATTCGTTTGCACGAAAATTTAGTTTCATGGGATAGATACTTAAGGTTCGATTGTAGTTGGTTTGTTAAACGGTGATGGCTCCATACAAAGTGTTGTAGATAGTTGCTTCTGTATATACATAATGCTAGTCAACTATTGGGAGATTCAAAAGCGAGGAAGAATCCATTTTATGTTTTTACCCCTTCAGTACTAGCTGGGGGACTTGGGGAACGTATTGGTTATGGCGGCATCAAATTGGCATTGCCTTCAGAAATAACAATTGAAACTTGCTTCTTACAATTGTATGTAGAGAGCATGTTGTTTCTCCAGGAAGCTCAATGTAAACAAAATGAAGGGAAGGTTGATAGTCATACACAGCCGAACTCAAGAGCTTCTTGTATCAAATGCATATTTTGGAATGAAGTCAAACCAAACGCATCTTGTGAAGCGGGAAAAGGTGTAAATGCATCCTTTGGTGTAATTGCAATCAAGAATTTTCATGTAAATTCTTTGGTTGTTCCTCGTAAAGCCTAAGAAGTAATTGGTAGCATTGTTCAACTTACTCAAGAAGACGAGAGAAGAATGGTGATAAATGTAGAGTACAACCAACTAGGTCCTTTACTTCGAGCCACTGGACACAAGGACAAAGTTGTAATGATGAAACAAAATACTCACCATACCTCGAAATATCAATCAACTAATACTAAGGCTTGGGCCATATATATAGGAGATTTCAAGAACAAATGGAGTTGAGATTCTTTCCAAATCCAGAAGAGTGTCATTATTATGAGGTATCAAAGCATTGTAAGAAAGATTGTTGCTGAAAATATTGGAGACTCTATGAAAATTTTTGTGGTACATACAAAACCTGATTTCTCAATATGCAAAAACCTATACAAACAAGATCCCATTGCCATTGATGTCTAAGGGGGAGGTAAGCAGAAATAAGGAAGATGATTCTAAAGACAAAAAGGGGGATGATCATAGTATTGCCATCAATGCGAAAGGGGGAGATTGTTGGCATTATTGTCATTGATAGCAAAGGAGCAACAAAGGAGCTTATGCTTGTGTTGATACTTTTGTTGCAAAGGGTGTTGCTGAAAGGTTGCTTTTATGTGTTGATTGGTGTTGAGTAGTGAGGATTATTGTGATGTATGCATATGTTATGTTGAGCTTGTTGCTGCCTCGCTTTCATGCGTTGGTCAGTGTGGGAAAAATCCTCAACCCCACAAGGTGTGATCTTGGTGGCAAACTAAGAGAAGGGGCTGTCACCTAATCCCTACTCTCTTCGTTAAAGCTTTCTCCCAGTTAAGCTAAGGGGGATGGTCCCTAAAGAAGATTAATTAAAGGAAATGTGAGTTTCTAGGAGACTAAAGTTAGAAGGAGATACTTATCAAAGAAAATTGATTCCAAAATGTGAACAAGCATATAAATATATGAGCAATATTCAATGATATATTCAAAGTATAAACCAGTGCTTCAAAGTAAATGACAAATGCTTGCTCAAAATAAAATTCAAGATACAATGATAAATAATCCTGCAAAATCAATTTGTTAGACCAAGATGAGAATATAATTATCACTTGCAACTATAAAGGATATAGTAGTAGGAAAAAAAATTCTCAAGTGACAAGATAATGGAATCAATCACTCATGAGCTAAATGATCATCAAAGTGACAAATACATGAAATAATTTGAAATAGTGTTGCACAAATGAAGAATATTCCAAGTATAAGAAATATAATAGTTGCAAAAGTAAAAGATTCACAATACTTGCATAATAAAATAAATACTTCTTGAAAAAGGATGATATTTGCAAATAAGACTAAAATAAATCCAGGATAGCATATGTAGGGGAATTACATTTGCAAGTAAAGTAAATTTGTGATGTAGATGTGCTCTTGGTTTATTTTATTAGTTGTATTTTAAAACAAAGTTTCAATTGAACACCGGTCCCCAGGCCTCACCCTCGCCCAGAATCTGGATCTCATAATGAGGAGTCAATAGGGGTGGAGGGTCCCTAGAGCTTATACAACCAACTTAAGTTTGAGGTTTATTTTAGAGATGCTTGAGGGAAAGTGAAATGACAATGCCCAAAGTAAATTGTACTAACAACTTCAAAGGAAAATTAGAATGGAACCAACTAAATGATACTTGACAAGAAATTTAAATGGAGTTGTATGCTTCACAAAGTTTCTGAAGCCAATGAATCAAGTATGCAATTGCAATATTGCTTCCAAGTAAAGATGCTCCAATAATGTCAAGATTGATCAAAATAGCTTATGAATGACCTTGCCAAGTAAAGAAATGGAAACGAGAAAGTGAAACCGATCAAAGCTTGCAAAGTGAAGTAAGTATATGCTTGTAACTTGAATGGACATTAAGAAAATTTTCTCATAAGGAAATGTTGCAAATTGTAGCTTGAGAAAAAGTAAATTGCATACTAGTGTTTTTACTTGAAAAGGAAATTAAAGTTGCACAATTGCAAGCACTTGAAAATTGAAATAACAGACTAGATAAGCTCACTTGCAAATGGAAAAGTAAATGTGAAAGATATGTTAATCCCAATAATTAATGTGAGCGTTGAGCAAGTTAGAACAAGTGAATGAAGTGTGAGAGTTCGAACCATGCAAAGTCAATCCACCTAAGAGATATTGAAGAATGTAACTAGGTTCGGTTTTCATAAATTGTACTTGAGTCAATACTTATTGTACTTGTCAAAAGAATAAAGAAAATAATTTTACATTATTATTAAATGACTTATTAAAGCATGAGTTTCATGCTTGGGTCATATTTATTTTAGGTCAAAGTCCCTATTGTGGACTTCTGAGTTTTATTCTAGGATTTACATTAAACCCTAGTAGAAGCTTTTCATGATATGTTTTGATAATTGATTTGAAATATAGGGTATGCATCTAACTCTAGTGAAAGACAATGTCTGATCTGTAATCAATCTGGATTGACTCTTTTGTATGAAATCTAGGATTTGTATGAATCCCTAGTGAAAAGTCTAACATGTGAATTCTAAAGGTTGTTAGATATCTTGTAAATCTATATTGGTTCTAGGGTTTACTAAATGTTGTAGCAAGGTATATTATACCTTTGAAAGAAACATTGAAACCCTAGATAGAATGAAAGACATTGTGAAATAGTCTAGGGTTTATGATAAAATTCCCTTGTAAAAATGTTGAAGAGTATATGTCTCATGTTTGGGTATCTAATATTTATAAAGTTGAAAAAGCCTCCGTGATTCTAATATGGATAACTTTATGCTTCTATAGTTTTGGTTGTTCTTGTTGTCTAAAGCTGTGCAGGTACATCATAAAGATGAAAAGTTGATGAGTATGATGAGAAGGATGGAAGCCATGAAAGATTCTCCAACACCTGAAAGAAGAAGTTGATCTCCCTAGATTAAGAGGGAGCCTCGATAAAAGAAGAAATGGTTATGGTTCTCTACCTCATGTGTCATGCACTAGACTGTGAAAATTCTATTGTAGTATCATGGTTTATTTCTCCTACTTGATTTAAATAATTACAAGTTATTTCCAGAATTTAGATTCAGAAAATACCGAAATAAACACAACTACAGTCTACAAATGCAGATCATTTACTGAATAATACGCTCATCCAACAAAGTGACACATGGATTTTTGGACATAAGTACCCGGAAAAACCCAAAGCGGGAAAGCCGGTGCAACAGATATGAGGGTTTATTTTATTAAGTAGATTCTGCATAAATCTGGGTTCCAGATTTGGAAATCCCGACAGAGAATAAAAGAAATCAAATCTGCAGCTAACCTGTAGATCTAGGACCAAATATCTGACTGATCCACACCCTCAAACGGGATTTACAAGGATAAGCCCGGATCTGGCCCTAGAAACCCCAACACTGCCCCTGAAGCCCCAGCGTCAGCCCTGCTAGCCTTAGAATGCCACTGCGCTGCCCAGAGAGGGACTGTGTAACCCCTGAGAGGGTGACGCAGGCCTTACGCTGGCCCTAGAGACCCTCTGCGTAATTTCTGAAGCCCTCTGGAGCCTCTGCGCTATCCTGCGTAGCGACTGCGCAGCACCTGTGTAGCTGCTACTCTGCTTCTCTGCGCTATCCTTGCTGCTGCTCTTTTGCCTCTTACTGACTCTTGGCTCTGGGATCAGATCATCCCCTTAGCCAATACTACCCCTCGCTGCACAAAATTCCTCTGGAAATTCTTAGCAAACCCGCCCTAGAATTCCAGATCTATTTCTCAGCTCTGCAACAGTGTGTGTGTCGCTAATTGACCCTCAAGCCTTTCCCTTATACTTTTTCGTTGAACCCTTCAATGACCGAGATTAAAACACTCATCAACGACTGAGATTAAAAGACTGCTTGATCCGTGTCTTTTAGAAAATTTCAGCAAATGTGTTAATTAATTCACTTTAATTATTTAATTTTCGTAAGTTTAGACTTATGAAATACATTAAAATATTTAATTATTTGAATAACTTGAACACCAACTGAAATTTCACAAAACACTTTCTGGGTTTTGGAGTTCAAGTATGTCCTAGCCCCTCCACAAAATTTCAGGGCTAGAGCACACCCGATGCTACACCAACTTGAACTCCAGATGTCCCTGATGAAGTTCATGCTGAGAACCTGCCTACTTTTCGGTATATCCATGGGTTGCTTTTCTGATGTGCCTTGTCCAATTCTGAATATCTTAGGACTTTGTTCCGTCCCAACACTGTGTTGTAAATGGCCATCAAATTTGCCAAATCCTTTTCGCTTTTTTCTTTTCTTCTTAATAGGTTGTGATTATGATGTTGATGTGATCAAAGTAGACCTTTCTGCCCGATATTGAAAATGCATAGATGGAAAATTCGAAGTATCCAAGACTTCTTTGACCTGCCTTTCTCCATTTCGCATCTGCTCTGACATGGGTGATGGATCAATCTCATAAGTATAAACTTGATTCCCCTTAATTTCCTTTCTATCTAGGTCACCTTCAGTTAGCCATTTTTCAATGGAATAAATGCTCTCCTCATAATGAGATGAAGCTTGCTTTAGAGGATTGGGAGGCTTATGATCTGTTTCTTTGTTCTTTTCCCATTCGTCATCTGACCTAAGCTAGAATTTTTGTACTTGTAATCTTTCCATTTCCTCCAACCTATTCTGAAAAGTGATATGATTAGCCTTCACAACATTTATTTCCTTAGCATGATTTGTTTGCATGGTGTTGATTAATTGCACTTGTTTTTCTTCCATGGTGAGCAACCTGTTTTGAATAGAGGTCATATGATTAGAATGATTGACCTTCATGGCCTTTATTGCGTGTGCATGATTTACTATTAATCTTTTTTGATTGAGTTCCATGTTTTTAATGAGTTGAGCTTTCTTTTTTGATTGAGTTCCATGTTTTTAATGAGTTGAGCTTGGTTGAGTTGCATATCCTTAATCATTTTAGTCAACTCCTTGATGAGATCCCTATCATTCTCATTTGCTAGAGTTTTCGCTTTGAACTTTCTTTCATCTCCATATTTTTCTTCAAAGGCATCAATGATTGATTCTAAAGAGTCAAAACTGTTAGCAGGTAAGTCTACGAACCAATCCATAGCATCGCCATCTAATGAAAAGATGAAAATTTTAATTTTAACGTCCTAATGGTTAATATCATGGCACCATTTTCTCAGACAAAGGTGGAAATTCCTAAGGTGAGTTTCGGTGGTGATGGCATTGTTACCTAAAAAACTAGGCAACTCATCAACAACCTCAATGGCTTCATCCGGAATAAAATTCGGATAGCCTAGAATGTTAGTAAAATCACAAGGGGCAGACAGATCATTCATGATGTCATGCTCACTTGACCCTGAAAGAGAAAATGGATATCAGAGAGAGACTCCTGTCCAAGATTAGCAAGAATTCTACAAGAAGAAGGCTTCAAGCAAAAATCCTTGCAAAAATGAAATAAGTGGAGTCGCCACTTGAACAAGAATCTAACTCTAAAATCCAACATGCAAAAACCAAAAGTTAGTCGATTTCCCAGGTACAAGAAAGCTTGTCCCCGGCAACAGCGCCAAAAATGTTAACTTTCCTTGCCGCCTACACCTACCTACAAGTCAGTGGAAAAAGCCTTCAACCCCACAAGGTGTGGTTGGTGGCGAGTGTTAGGGTCCTATAATAATAGGGATCATAATTTTGAATTGACTATGTTTAGCCTTGTAATGTTGTACATACCTTTGCTTTTCTGCAAATGTTTTCCATATTAAAAAATGAAAAGAGGGTATGTCCTAAAAGAATAATCAAAGGACCAAAAGAAAGAAAGATAAAAAAAGATATAAAATATGAACCCCATAAAAAGAAACAAAAATAAATGCTGAAAGTGTTGCACATTCAAATGCCACTACTCTTAGTTTACTTTACTTTTGTAAATAAAGTTGTGTTCAACTTGTCCAAAATGCCACAAATTCATGATGATCATACAGTCTAATCTTGATCATTCATGCCTTTAAATTTCATGTCATGATAGTTAGTGAATAAAGATTTGACCAAACCATTTAATCTTGGCAGATCAATTTTTAGGTAAAGAATAAAATGAGCTCATAAGTTTAATCTGAGCCATTGGAAGATATAAGGTTAGAAATAAGTTAATTTGCTTATTAAACGAAAATAAAAGGGTCAGCAAGTTCAAATGCACCCAATAAAGGAAATAAAAAATGTTAGGATGAATAAAAAGGGTGGGTGGGATACTTTGCAAGAGTTATGGAAAGCATCATTTGGTTTATCTCTTATCATTAGTATCCTTTTAAAACCCCTTCCCCTTTACTAACATTTCCCCTTGCTAAAACCCCTTCCCCTTTACTAACATTTCCCCTTGCTAAAACCCCCTTTTTCCCTCCTAAAAACCTTTTTCCCCTCCTAAAACCCCTTTCCCTTGTTAAACACCTTCTCCGCTTGAATAAACTTTCTATTTCCATAAAACGCAAAAAACCCACTTATCCAAAGTTTAAAAGCGCGAAAAGAAATATTAAGTGGATCCCCCCTTTAATCAACCCCTCCTCCTAATGTATTTTTAACATCTCGCTTAGTATATTTAATTAACCCCTCCCGCTATCATTTCAACCCCTTCGCATATTAATCCCCGACCCACTTTATATTAACCCCTTAGCATATAATACCCGACCCCACCTCATTGAAAACTCGCCACTCTTACCATCTGCTCGATCTCCTTTGACCAAATCTAACGCCCCCCATGCTATTTCGTACTCCCCGCTGTTCGAACTTTAAAACAGGGGGGGGGGGTGCGAAATGGGTGGTTTTATCCACTCCCTCCTTTGCCACGCGGCGCTACCAGATCTTATCACACCCCCCATCCTAAAACCGTCAAACCACCTTTCGGTGTGCGAAAGACCATGTAATAAACCATCAAACCACTTCCGCGCCTTGCGATAAACCATCGTTATTTGAAATAAACCCTCGCGCCATGCGATAAGCCCCAATGTTTAAAACAATAATAAAACCCCTCATTTCCGTTATTTTCTCCTATCTCTGTTCATTTCCGAAAAAGACCAAAAGCCTTTGCTGACTAGAATTGAAGCCCGTAGCTGCCAGGACCCCTTCCAAGACCAAAACTTCGATATTCCAGGTAATCCTAAGTACCTGAAACCATCTAATTTGCTTATTAACTCAATAATTAAACAAATTAATGGCTTCCCAGAGCATTATGACTGTAAACCCTCTTCAACCACTAGTATTAGATGTCGACCACACCCCTTTGGCCGATAAAGACTTCAAAATCAATGACACTGTGACTGATTCCAACCTTTTGGAGCTCCATTGCTGGAGCCATGATAAATTTGTTGATCAGGCAGATGATATTCATTTGCAGGACTTTAACTTGCCCAAATGCATATTCCCACAAACCTATCAGTTCCCAAAACTCATCAGACTGTGCCAGATAAGCTATTTGCCAAATGAAAGAGCTATAGTTACTCCAAACTAGGAAATTATATTTACAATCACTGCTCAATCTATTAATCAAATGTGGCAGATTCAACCACAACCAGAGGGAGTACATTTCTCAATTGAAACCCTTTTACTTGAAGCTAGACTTCCCTAAAAGGTTCCAAATCTTTCAAACTTTCCTCCCTCCATCAGTAGATATTCCTAAGAACAATCCTCCATACTCAGCGACCATGTTTTCAGAAAGAACCAGGCAAATTGTAACCATGCTATCATGTATTTTAGGATATTTCACTGATGATTATGTAGATGCATCCATCCTTGGTTTCCTATCCATCTTTTGCCCAGGTCAACCTCCATCTACAGTTTTCAACTTTGCCCAATACTTGGCAGATGCCATGCATGATCAACTGACCAAACTGCCAGAAGAAGGAGTATTCAAATACTCCTCAGTATTATTTCATTTGTTCCTATATTTTCAATCAGAAAGGTTTGCAGTCAACCTCCAAAAACTGGACACAGAGGGTAATCCACAATCTGTTGTCTTTTGGACATCCTTAATCAGAAAGGATTCCATTGAATTCAATTTAAAAGACTTTGTTGATTCTTTTGTATAACCAGTAGTGAATATGCTTAACATTACCATTCAGCCTAGAATCAGTGAAGAAATAAAAAAGGTGCTACAATTGTTAGATCAGAGCAAGACAGGGGACTGGTATTTATACCAGAATCATACAGAAATCAGAGTGTATGGAAGCTCACTAATTCCATACAAGCTTCCCAAATACCTCCCAATGAGGATATTTGCTTTAGAATACATCAGACAAATCTTGAATTCAGATGAAATCAATTTCCTTTCAGTTAAAAGAAGACTCAATTCAAGATTAAAAACCAACTAGGGCCTTTTATATGCAATAGTAGGAATGCTGGACATCAAGCAATCAAATGTTTACAAGATTTCAAGTTCAGTAGCAGTTTCAAATGGTCTTATGACCCCTTGGGTGTCATAAGTAAATGAAGAGTTAAACTGAAATTGACCCCTTTCATTCATGAGTCAAAGCTTGAAATTGAAAAGTATTCCAACCGGTCAGAGTGGTTGGAAAATACTTTACAGGAGGTGGAGAAGCAGCTTGATACTAGTTCCATCCTGCTTACTCCAGCCCCACAGGACAAAAATTCAAAAAGGGCTAGAGAAGAAGGCTCTTATTCTGCAGAAACTACTTCTGATACTAAATTTAAGCTTATGTACAGGAAGAAAACAAAACTAAATCCAGTGATAGAGCAGGAAAAGATAGTTGAAACAGTTGAAACAATTGAAACAGAAACATATATTGTTATTAGAGATGATGCTCCTACAACACATTCAGAAGAAACACCTCTACCCTCAACTTCCAGTGCACAAATTCTTCAAAAGCGGAATAGTGCAGAGGTTTCATCATCTAACAAACCAGTTGAGAAAGAGAAAGATATCATGGAGAAATACAAAGAGATTAAAATAAGAAATGAAGCATTAAAGGCTGTAACATATACACAATACTGGAAGCAAACTCCAGTGACCAGAATAGATTGCTTTCATCTTTTGACTTCAAAACAAGGAAGATTCAAATGACATTTTTACAGCCAAAAGTGCAGGCCCAAAAAACATCAGAAGATTATAAAAAGACAACCTTTGAAGTTCTTGCCAAAGATGTACATCCAATTGATCAGATTGAGTTTCACAAACAAACAGGAGATATGATTTATTCCACCATGACACACAAAGCTTTAAGTGTCCAGAAGTTAAAGAATTCTCTAGAAAATATAAAGATACAGTTAAAGCTAGAGAAAACTTCATCACAAGCAAAGGATAACAGGATAAAGTCACTTGAAGATTTGGTGATGGAAGTTGGTTATAATCCAAAAGATATCAAAGCAGCAGAAGAACTAATAAAGAAGAAGAATGTAGACATAGATGCACTGAAGAAACAACTAAAGTTACCAACTACAGAGCATCCACAAACCAAGGAGGTTTTGGAAATAGATAATCAAAATATGAAATGATAAATCTTATCATTCAGTTGACAGCTCAACTGAAAGAAATGGAAACAGAAATGGATAAACTTGTGCAGGAAAAACAAGCCAGCATGGAAGCAGTTCGCATTACTGCTACTCCTATATCATCTACAACAGTTCCAGCTTCTACCTCAGCTCCATTGTCTACAACAACGCCATTATAAACATCAGTTCCAGCTACTACATCAGCAACAACATCAACAGTACCAACAACCCATCCCATTGATGAGGCTAGCAAATTGATCAAAGCAATGGAAGACATGTCCATTCAAACCACAAAGATCAACAAGCTCAAGGAACAAGTAAAGAGTTTAGAAGATGAAAAGAAATTGGCAGCAGTTAAATATCAAACTGAAGTGCAGAAATCAAATAGATTCACTGACAGAATCCACAAGCTGGAAAAAGAGTTATCACTAAAAGAGCCTTTAGCCCAAGCAAAACAGCATTTGTGGGCCAATATCATTAACTCAGTTAATGATATTTGGCCTTCTATACAGGTTATATTTGAACAGAAAGACTTGATAAAGGAGGCTGGTGATGCAATTCAAAAGGTCAAAGACAATCTTGGAAAGAAACCAATGGAAGCTTCTGAGATAATAAAATTCCTGAATTCTAAAAATAAACAGGAATTGGAGGAACTCGGGATAACAGACAGAACATAAACTATCTTAGAGGTGAAGAAAGTGATTTCCAAAAGAAATCTGATTATACAACTAGAAGATAAATGTCAAGCCATGGAAATTGCAGTGAACAGGTTTTTGAACAAGTTTGAGGTATTGAGACAGAAAGGTCTGCCTAATCCTCTGGTAATAAATGACAAATTAATGAGACATGAAGACTATGATAAGAAGACGAGGGAAGTAGCCAAAGAAACTTCCAACAGTTCATCAATGAAGGGCGTGCCCACAGGCAAAGTACTTTTACAGGCTTTAGAAAACTTCTTTTACCTCTAGCATGAGGTAAATCACCTTTTTGTAAATAAACCTACGTTTGCCAAATACAAAGAGGAAGATGAGATTTACCGGAGGATGATGAAAATCAAACTTCCAGATGAAGACACATGGGAAAAATGGTGTGACTTACTATGAAGGGTGAAAGAAAGACATCGTAAAAGAAAGACAGATGAAAGCAGGCAGATGAAAGAAACAAACAAGCAACAACAATCAAAGAAATCAGGGCCAGATATCAATTAGTTAAAAGGTGGCACTATCTTTTGCAAAGATATTTTATTTTCCTAAAATAAATCCTAGTCAGTTGACAACATATTTTTGTATAAATACTTCATCATTCGAACTTCGAAGTATTAAGGGTCGGTCAAGTGTGGACTTCTGAACATTTTGTTAGCTGACCGATCTTCTTCCCAAAGGGTTATTGTACCAATTTCCAGTCGACAGACTGAACCAGTAATAAAGAAACTTCTTTATAGGATTCATGTGAAGAGCCATTTCAGTGAAGTATTAATTTCAATTGTTCATGTTCTTTCTTTAAGTATTAATTTCAATTGTTCATGTTCTTTCTTTAAGTATTCCATAAACTTATATGTGTTCTGAATTTGAATGTTATAACAGGAGTTTTATTGCAGAATTTGTTTAATTACACTATGGTTTTAACTGTTGTACATTTTTATGTTTTCTTCTGATATCCGGTTTAGAGAATTCTTAGTTGCTCTCTAATCCCGATTGACCTCTTTACCCTTCTTCATTATCTGGTTTAAGGAATTCTTAATTGCTCCTTGATCCCGATTGAAAAACCACTTCACCATTCAGCATTGAGATCTGTTTTTGCTCACCTATCTTGCCCTGTAACACTTTCCTTATAATCTGATTCAGTTCCGTTTCAAAGCACTTTGACTCCATAGCACAATGGAAATCATTAATTTCACCAACCAACCAAAACAAATCAAAAACCAACCCAATCAATCATACATAACTAGCCTAAAATCAATTAAAATAAACAAAGTTAAATCATTAAGAGAGAGCCCTCTCTGAGCATTAGGAAGGCTAGATCCCGACCTCCAAAAGTGGATAGTAGTTACCTCTGATATTTCTTTTAAACACCTAGAACAACCTTTGGAAATATTTTAGAGTGCTAACAACAAGGATCTCAGAGAAGGGGCAGTGACACTCAAGGTTACTTGGGAGCGGGAGCGCCATTTTCAAAAGCTCCCGGTCCGGAGCATTTTGGGGAGCATTTATATATATATATATATATATATATATTTTTTTTTTAATATTTTGATGCATATATGTCAACAAAAGCATGTAGAATGATGAATTAGACATAAAAAACATAAAACACATAGATTGAATCATATAACATCAATCATCTATAAGTTATAATCTTCATCAACCACGCCCACAAGTTGGAAGCATACAACATATTGACTCTTGAGTCTGGCTAATCATCAATCTGAAGGTTTCAAGCTTTCAAAATTCAATATATAACATTTATCATCATTGATTTCAAATTTCAATATCTAACATTTATCATCATTGATATATATCATAATTCATTTATAATCATTGATTCATTGATTTCAAAATTCAATATACATTTATCATCATTGATATATAACATTTATCATCATTGATTCATTGATTTCAAATTTCAATATATAACATTTATCATCATTGATATATATCATTTATCATCATTGATTCATTGATTTCAAAATTCAATATATACAATTTATCATCATTGATATATATCATTTATCATCATTGATTCATTGATCACCATATAACTTTCATGAAGCATCATATTCATAATTCATAGTGACTTGTAAACTTATAAATGCCAACTTCAAAGTTTCACCTTTCAAATTCAAACTTCAAACTTAAATTGTCATTAAATATATGAAAGAGTCAAGTTTCAACTGTTCAACTGTCAACAATTATAAAAGATAAAAACTACTAGAAAATAGAAAAGACTAGTAAACAACAAATCTATTTTATCTATTGGCTGGCCCCTTGCCACGCCCACGAGAAATGTCTAATTTGTGCGAGCCACGAGGAAATGATGGTCTTCTAGTACTCTCAGGAGTACCACGTCCATGACCATGACTAGAAGGTGGAGGCTGAATCTGCAAAGGAACAATAGTTTGATATCGAGGAGTGGCACTGGCACTCGCACTGCTACTGGATGGTGGGACTGGCCCTGTGTGTGGCGGTGCTGCTGATGCTTCATCATCATCCCTAAAATGTTCTGCTTCCAATTCTTCCATATGTATCGTGCTGTCCTCCAAATTATCATCCTCTGGGTTGTCGTCCCAGACTCTCTATGATTGATCCTCATATGCCCGATCACAATAATGGCTCAACAACCTCAAGTTGTAATGCACATAAACCAAGCTTTCAGCTCGGTTTTCATTCAACCTATTTCTTCTCACATTATGTATGAAACTGTAGGTGCTCCAACACCTCTCTACAGAAGAAGTATTCACAACCTGTGAGAGAACTTTTTTTGCCAACTTTGGCAAAAGTCCCATGCCGCCATATGCTTCCCACCATGTGAGAGCATCAAATCTGTCTCTGTCTTCCATTGCATGGAAAGAACCAAAGTTAGCAGTGCAACTGAAGTATTTGCCTAATTCAAGGCGCAATCTAGCACACTCCTCCCTGTCAGGTACCAACTTGTCTAATGCCTTCATGTATCTCTGTTGTACCTCTGGATCTGTGTGAGGTTTGATCTTAACCCCACCTCCAGGTGCAGGTTGGCCCAACCAAGATGGAGAGTAGTATTTTGGCATAAGGATATATGCCAAGGCATGTAGTGGAACATTGAGTTTATTCCACCGTGCACACACATAGTCGTGAATCATTGCATACAAGTTGGGATCATTATTCTTAACAACATCTTTTATTTCGCCCAACATGCTATCCATCTGCTCATAAACCTCCCCAATCACTTGTTTATCTGTATCTGCAAACCGAATCATGTGATAAATGGGCTTGGTGAAGTTCAAAATTTCCCTTACACGTGCCCAAAACAAAGGGTCAAGGGCGGTCTCCTCCACATGTTCAAAACCTTGCCTGTCAACTATTGTTGCTGCCCTGTCTTTTAATACCTGCCAGTGTGGGCTTGATACCATTGCAACCAATGACTCTCTTACCTTCAAAAGGTGCATGAAGGTGAGGTAATAGCTAGCAAATCTAGTCTTTGCTATCTTCAACAACTCCAATTTGGAGTGAGTACGGAAAAGCCCATGGGTATTGCTATGAGTTGTAATAAATTTTATCATTTTTTTATCTCTCTTGTACAAATCACCAAGCCATTTGAATTAAGGTTGTTTGTTTTTAATGATATCATGCATCAAAAGGTTCGTTGTGTGAACCAAACACCCAGACCAAAATATGTTGGGGTATTTATCCTCAATAATTGTTCCTGCTGCCTTACAGTTAGCAGCATTATCAGTGATGACTTGTATGACATTGTATGGCTCAGTGTTTTCAATTATTGCAAGTAATGGTTCTGCAATGTTAATGCCGGTCTTGAATTTGTCTAAATAATCATATGCTGACAGGAAGATTGCACCACTAACCGACACATCCAAAACACTTATCAACGGCTTTCCTTTTATGTTGGTCCATCCATCAGATACAATGGACACCTCATGCTCATTCCACGAATTTGTCATTCTAGCCAAAGAATGGTTTATTTTAGCTTTTTCATGATCAAAACCCATGGTTTTGGCCTTGTCATACCCAGGGCTCTTGTATCCTTTGGGGGCATCATTAATGGCAGAAACCATTTCATGCCAATAAGGTGAGCGAAGAACATTGAATGGCACCCCACATGCATATAGAAACCGGAAAATTTTTGAATCCACATCATTCCTACACCCTTCGTCAAGGAAATCAGATATGGTTCTACGCCTTAATCCAGCTGTGCCACTGCCTCCATAACCACTGCCATAGGTGGAAGTTGATGGACTTCTTTGTCCATGATGTGATGCACCTGATGGTGTATAAGAATCAACGAAACCCCTAGATCTTTTAGATCTCTGTAGGGCAGCCTCCTCTTCCTGTCTATATTTCTCTCTCTGTGTTGCTGGCACACTAACACAAATTTTGATTCCTAGATTTTTGTTTCCATCCCCTGGCATTTTCCCACAAAGGTGCCTTCTCACATGGGTGTATGAACCATGGTATTCTTTATTGCAATGGGGGCAAAGAAATTTAGTGGTTCCACCACCTTTCCCTCCTTCCTGCTTCTGAACATATTTCCACAAAGGTGTCTGAGTTTGTTCTTGTTTAGTTGGGGTATCTATGGCCTCATGTTCTGTAACGACCCAACTCGAATTATATGGAACTTAGAAATATTAGCATGCATATGAGACCTGCATATGATAGCTACATATGTATGTATCACGTGTACTGCACTAGTATACATACCTGCTAATATGGAAACTAACTAAGTTAGAGTAACAAACTGAATATCGTAATGCATTTATCTCACCGAGATATGATGGAACATCAAGCTAGAGACTGAACGCATGTACCACTCTTATATGAGCATGCGTGGTAGAGCATTATTTAAAATAAATAAATAAATCTTAAAATAATTAAGTAAAGTCAACATCTCCATAAATGACTTGGTCAATAAGTCAATATCCCCATAAATGCCTATAATATCTACATTAATGACTATAATATTTTAATAAATCTAAGATATTTATTAAAATATAATATTTTAAGATATTTTAATAAATCTAAGATATTTATTAAAATATAATATTTTTAAGATATTTTTTCAAAGATATTTATTAAAAGATCATATTCTAATAAATATCAGGAATAGAGTTTGTGTATAAAAAGGGGGAGGGGTAAACTTGATGAGCATGGGGGGAGTGGAGGGAAAAACTGACCCAGATGCTGTCAGAGGAGTTCTACTTGCGTGGTTCATGAGCAGTGAGTTTGAGAGTTCTAACTGAGTTATGGAATGCTCTCGATTGTTCTTGGAGTTTTGGGCACGGGGGCCAGAAGACTTGTCTTCTGGATCTGGGGACCGGAGAGGTTGACCTTAGATAGGCTGGGAGGAAAAACGGCGGTTTGGTAATGGGAGCTGGAGCCATGGCAGATCAGGAACATCTCCAAACACGGTTCTAGGTAAGTATTAAATTGTCAATTGATGTATATATTCTGCTTCAAAAATCCCACTCTGAATTGTGTAGTATGAATTCTGTGAATGATTGTAAATCTTAAAAATTAAGGGCTTTACATTTCTCAAATTTTATGAATAATGTTTGCATTCCGAAAATCAAAGTTTAAGGTCCTTACACATGGTATCAGAGGTGTTTCAAACCCTTTTGACCTTATAGGCCCTACACGTTGTGTAAAATTTCTGACTGCTGCGTGAAAATTTTATGAAATAAGTAAGTTGGGGTTACATTCTGTGTTTGAATACTGTGTATTCATGAAATTAAATTTTGAGTGAATGGGGGGAATGAATGAATTTCTTAGGCCTTGTAAATCTGTAATTCTAATAGTCCCTGCGTTGGTGTTAATATATTGGAATTTATTGGGTAAATATTCATTTTGATGGTATAATTGAATATCTAGGTATATCTGATATATAAAATAGTAAGGTCAATGCAGTAATTTGTTCGTGTATAAATTTTCAAGAGCTTAATTATTGCATTAAATATGCTACGTCTGCATTAGAATTGTGTTCCTTATATGCATAAATGTTGGTGGTTATGTTTCCAAATATAAACCATTTTTAGATGGAAATTGTATGCGGATGGAAACACAACCTCACATATATATTCTTGCACAATTAAACGAGGGCACAAGATTACTAGGACAATGTTTAAACCCAGGGGTTTCCAAGCTTGTATTGCCCAGTCAGAGTGTTTTTTTTTATTATTTTATTTTACTGGGATTTCCTGCTAGTGCCTTGTTTTATCAAATAAGTATTTACTGATATCGAATCTCCAATCTCCAGCATGTTCTATAGACTTCCTCTGGAATATAACTCCTTTAAAATAAAATAAAATAAAATTTGAGAGAGGTCAACGTTGGGCATCTGCACTTATGTGTGTGTGGACAGATTATATTCTCGTTCTGCAGTCGCTCACAAAAAAAAAAAAATTGGGATAACAGCCACGTTTTTGGCTATTTTGGTGTGGGTTGTCAACATATTGTGTGCCACTCAGAGGCTGGCTCTGCACAAAATGGGGAAAATAGCCAAAACTTTGGCGATTTGGTGTAGGTTAAGGACTTAGTTATGGCTAATTAGTTTCCAGTCAATGGGATTGGGTTGGTTTTCAGAACTGCTTATATGCCAATGAATTGGTTTCCAGGACACAAAATATGGAGTGAAGGGGTAATTGATGGGCAGATCTTTGCTTTGAATTTGTTATTGGTACCTTTCAGTGATTCTAACGGCACCTCAATGGGGTGTCAATGGGGTGTACGTATGACTTTGTTGAATGAATTCCGGTTAAACAGCACATATATATATATATATATACTTCCCTTCATATCCGAGTTTGATGGAATTTAAACTGATAAGTGTCGAGGTTTCGTTAACAGTAATTTGGAGTTTGATTATGCATATTAAGTTTACACTACAAATACTCTACAAATTCCATGCCCAGAATTTATACGATATTGACATTAGGTTGTATAGCAAGGGACTTAAACCAAACAGGAATTTCATGTACTAGGCACAATAGTAAGTAGTTGGAGTAGAAAAACCCGGAACAAGCTCATTATGCAGACTCCAACATCCAAACGCAGACTCTAACATTCAGACACTGTAATGAAAAATCCAACAATTTAGTTTTTAGGCTTTGAAGGCTGAAAGCTCAACCACCTTCCATATAGTTTCTTCAACACCCACAACTGAGCAATTAGACTGCTTATTAACCCCTAAACTCGTGATTCATGCTTGACTTCCCATCTCGAAATTGGTTCAACGCAGCTGTGGAAAGAAAAATCATTGAGAAAGACCTATTAAGAGTGTTGCACTTGAGGACAATCCTCAAATCTTGGAATCCTTGTCATGTCCTCACTGTATCTTCAAATTGTAAAATTTATATACCCTTAAGAGTGTAATCCATTCATGAAATGACAAAAATTGATCCTGTTATTTCTTGTTGAGGTTTATTTTGCCACGGAAGAAGGTAATTAGGGCTACTTGCCACAGTGAAAATCTTCACCTCTGCAGCCAGAGCAACTTCAATGGCAGCATAAGCATCTCTCCGAAGAACAGGCATGTCCTTTGTGGCTGTATCCACAGATTCGGGCTCAGTGCCAGGATCAAGAGGTATTGTTGAGAACTAACGTGAACTCAAATGACATATAGAACTCAACAAATTTCCTTTTGCACTAGGAAACAAGCCAGAACCTATACTTTGACGGGATTCCTTTGGCTGTTTTAATAGCATTCCTTCATTGCATAGTCTTCGTCCTCCAAATTCAGAGACAAAAGTTGCCGTCCTTGGCAATGTCCTTGTAGATACTGGATTAAACACCTACTTGTTTACTGAGAGAGAGACAAGGCACTGAGCAAATGCCTTGGCAACTATCTCTGCATCAGCAAGCCACTGCTGTGTCTCAGCATTTGTAATCTGTGTTGTTAGACAATGACCAGGTGGTCGAGGAATTGATATTAGAAGAGGATAAGGATTAGATGTTGCAACTAGCACACAATGCTTTTGTATTGTCTGTGACATTTGAGTTGTCGCCTGACTAGAAGAACACATCAATAAATGCATCAGCCAGTCCTTCTGCTGTAACAGCATCTCCAAGACCACTTCCGCAAACCTTATAAATAAATAAATAAAATATAATAATAATTGATTGCTGAGAGCCACTATAGGAAGACATCTAAATATGCTGTCCAGCCACTCCGCTGCAACCAACATTCACTGTGAGGTCCACGGCTGCGGAAAACAACTAGCGCCATGTCAACATTTGCTCTAGTGGGCTTCTGCTCACCCATCTCATTTTCAGAAAAGACCCTCAAGATATTGTCGATGTATTCGGATCGCAGGAGAGGCCAGTATAGGCCGAGGGCTACGGTTCCTTCTATAACTAACACCAATTGTCGATCTTTGAACCTACTTGCACAGTTGTCATCCTCACCTCTGTAATCGGAACTATAATACGAAGTAACGGAATCGTCTATGAGGAGAATAGCTCTGCCTCTGCCTGGTGAGTTACGACACCAGGGCACTGAAGAAATAAGTTCCGAGGTCTGCTGCTGTAAGAAGAGGTCTGAAAGTCTGCTTTTGTCTCTATGATCCGAGGTCTACATTTCGTCCAAGTTCCGAGTTGTTACGGCCAAGATCTGAAGTCACCTCAGGTCTGCTTCTAGCCCAAAATCCGAGCCTCTTCTGGACTGTGATTGATCCGAGTCCTTGAACCTCGACTAATCTGTAATTTATCCAAAATCTGACCTTCCCCTTTGTGTCAAAAACAAGATCTATGTGGTATTATTCAAGTCCTAGCCTTCTCCTTCCTAAAAAGCATTTGAACTTCCTCTGTTTAAACGCGTTAAGTCCGAGCTACATCTCTGTCATTTCTATGGAAGTATTTGAGTCTCTATACCCCTGTAGAGATATGAATAAACCTGATTATGTCTACCTATCCAGGCGAATTTCAGTTATAATTTTTCTAATCTACGGTTCGAATCCCATGTCTAGCATACGATCAGCTTCATCTAACACAAGATATGTCACTCTGCGTAATTTTGTATGCCTCGCTTCCAACATATCAATAAGTTGGCCTGTTGTAGCAATAATAAACTCAACTCCTCTTCGGAAATAAAATTAGCCCAAATTCATCACGTCGAATAGCTTCAATAAATGGCTCCGGATTCGATCCAAGAGTTCTGGTTCTTGTTTTGTGCTATAAATTTCCATCCACGAAGTATGAAATCAAAAGCCTAGCGATCTGAGAACTTCTTGTTTAAATCTGATGGGTATTTATCAGTTTTTCTATGGCACTTTCATGCCGAATACAAGCAATTGACGATGGAAACTTCACAGTGGGTGTTTGTTCAATAATTTATCCATCCAGCCGTGGAAACTTTCCGTGAGGTAGCGGTGTTGATTAATTAATAATTTATTTTCCTCTTTTGACTTCTGTTGTGTCTTTTATGGCTATCCGCGCCACTACGAGTCATTCTTCGTCATCATGTGGCCCCCACGATAGACCCCATCATTGCAATTTAAAGATCCTTTTACTTTAGTGTATGGTCTTGATGCTAATAAAAAAAAAAATTTGTGTTTATTAAAATGATAAGTTGATACGATTTTGGAGTTATTATGAAGTAAGATTGAATTTATAAAGAAGGGTGATATCATATATTATATGTTCCTATTGGTTGATACGTTTTGGAGTTATTATGGAGTTGGATTTGAATTTAAAAATATATATATATACAAGTAAATAAAATAATATGTGACAGTTGTTAGGCATAAGTCACAAAGAAATGAGGGGAGGTGTGATTCCTAGGAGATTTGGGTGATATAGTTACCCATCAAACGTAACATCAAGGCAAAATTAAGTCTGCTCTATGTAGTGCAGTCCCTCGAGACTTGTTTCATAGAAAATCAAGATGTGAAAAAGTGTATTGTTTACAATCCTAAGATGGGCAAAAGTGTGTTGTTTATGGTCTTGTATGATTTAAAAAAATAAAAATAAAAAATAAAATAAAAATAATAATAATAATAATAATAATAATTAATTAATTAATTAAATTTTGTTGGAGAAATTTCATAAACGTGTATAGGAAAAGAGTTGGGTAGAAAAAAGTATTATGTTCAAAAATTCAACCCCACTGTGATCTTCAACAAAATAGTACATTGGAGCTAGCTTTCCATGGAGAAAAAAGATTCTTATTGCTCAATTAAAAACTAACTCACATCAACTGCGGTGGGAAACAGGATAATGGAAGAAACCTAAAGAAGCTTGGTAAGAAAGAGTATGTACTTCTTACACTTCTGAAGCAGTGGGATCAGAAAAGCATTTCATTTGAAATGTGATGCTTTGGAAACATGTTATAAGTTACATTATTCCCAATGTTTATTTTAGCGGATGTAAAATATAAAATTGACATGGATAAAAGTGTTTATGATGTTAAATTGATATGAATAAAATCTATGTCCATATTATCATCCCAAAGAACTTGGAAAGCACCCTAACTATGCTATGTACCTTGGTGGCTTGGTAGTTGGGATATTGCCATATGGACATTTCATCCTTGCATTTATAGTTTTTTTATTATTTTATATAGTAAAGAAGTCTTTACCGCCATACCTTATTAAGAACAAGTACAGTAGAAATAGACGTTTCCATGAGAAAAGAGGCCCACACCTAGTAGACAAGGAAGGGATCTAGTGTAGATACAACTTAGCATGGATTGATGTTCAATAGCGAAGGAGATTCATATTTGGGGGTTCACGGAGGTGGAATCCAGGAAATTAAGAATATGGTTAGGAGCTAAACCTTTACAAGGGTTATGAGGCAGATTAACAAAGCCCTACTCCGTGCAAGCATTGTTTGTCAAAAAGAAACATTTTAATAATGACTTAGTTAATGTATTTAGATTGTATGGTAAAACTTAAGAGAGGGTATTGGAAGATAAGATTTACTTGAAGAAATGAAGTCACATTCATACAAGTGACTTATTACCCACCAAAAGTTAGTAACCGTAGGAGAAGTTTTTCTCGTCTATAGACAACCAACAAGCCAGTAGCCCTATATGATGAGCACATAACATTATGACACTATATAAGATGATTCATGGAAATTATTTAGGTGTATATAAAGATTAGTTGGCGGAGTTGCTCCAAAAGAGTTAACTCTTGAAAGAAGGAAGAATGGTAATGAAAGCATGACTAGGGACCTTATGACAAGACTGTTAGATGTAAAGTAAAATACAACCACATAAAAGGCTAAGCTAGTTTGAGATAAAGTGAGGGATGAAACATATGTCAAAACGGTAAGAAACCACCTTATAAGGTAATAAACACACTATTAGAGCAAGACGATATAGTTGCCAAGAGAATGCAGCAGAAAATTTCCAAGTTTGATCTCCATTGTTACCATAATATAATCAACATAGTACTTATGAAGATGGGAAAATAACGAAATGGCAAACTTCTAATGATGATAATAAATGTCAGTTATCGTAATCAACTTAGAATATTGAGATCGACAAAATAGCACCAAAAGTAAGTGAGTGGAAGTTTCACAAAGAAATATAAGAAGTCAATGAAATTAGATTAAAAGTGAATCTACAATAACGTCGATCAATTATAGGGTAATTTGTGTGCATAGGACATCTATAATAGTTTCTCCCTCTAATGGGAGAGCCATGATATAAAATTTTTCTTAAGTGACATAACTATACCGATGGATTGTGGACATATGGGAGTATGATTAGGAAATAGTAATGACATTTCCAAGTGTAATAATTGTATGCATTAAGAGGAGAAAAGAAAACCAAGATGACTTTAGGTGAGAAAACAAATTGAAGTAAACATGAAGTAAACATGGAATATTAAGAATATCTGGTATAAGGAAGTAAAGAGATGTTTTCTATCAAGAAGAATTCTTTTAAAGATATGAGCAACATGAATGGTAAGGGTCAAAGCAATGACCTATAAGGAGTTATGAACAATCCTAATTTGTTAAGAATAACAAGTGATAAAATAAGAAAATGGTTAAAGGTAAATATTAAGGATAATAATTATACATCATTGGAAAAGAAGATACATTTGGTGATAAGATGAAGCCTAAAGACTAATGAGAAAACAAATAATGTGAATAATAAGGAGAAAGTATCCCCGTGATGTGTTATGTGTTTGGATTAAATGAGTCAAGGTAATAAAAAAAATAAAATGAAACAATGGTTTAAGGAATCATGGTAAAACTAGTAATATCCTAGTTAGAGTTAAGACTCTAAATGATGAAACTTGCAAGTAAAGAGACTACATCAAAACTGTAACGTACTAATAATGTGACTATGCATATCTTGTAAATTGTGAATTTCTTATTAAAAGACGAAATTATATGTTGTCAACAATTGAAATCTTGTTGGAAAACATGAAACTCTTAGTAGACCTAGTATAATGCAAAGTGAATAATGCATTTTCAAGCAGTGACAAATTCCTTCTATGAAAATAAACCTCTCACTAAGGGATATTTAGAGTAGTCAATTAACTCTTCCTGCATCTCCAACATAACCCTAATGATTAGTTCTGCAAAACCCTACTCCTTGACTACTAGATTTTAGGCTGAAGATGAACTGAAATAACATGATAAAGAAGTTAATGTTATTATTATCAAAGATAATTAGACTTAAAAGACAAATAAATAACAAGAATTAAAAGATTGGTTGGATCCATTTGTAGTTTTGTGTTTCAGAGTTCTTAATCAACTTTTATCAAGAAATTAGATCATGCTTCGACTAAACAGTAAGTGTTTTGTGCTCTTGTTTCGATTCATTTCGTTTCTATATATGCAATCATAAAATTTGGAGCATCCCTCCATTTAGATTTAAAGTCTCAACCTGTGACTTTTATAAGGATTAATCGGTTAATAGAGTATAGAAAATAGTGACTATCTCCTTATTTTTATATCCATGTTCGATTATTCTATATGACATTTATAACTGTGAGTAATATTATCTTGCCTTGGATGGATACTTAAGACTATCATTTTGTACTATGACATGTGAGAATATGTTAAATTACTTAAACATTGCTGGTACATGGATGCCAATATGAAGAAAGTTTTTCTTAAACATTGTTGGTATAGGGATACTAATATAAATTAGGAATTATGTTGTGGATATAGTATCTATAATTTTCATATCAACGTAAATGATGAGATAGAAATAAAATAGTGATTGCACTTGACTATTCAGGGTAAAAATGAATTTACAGACCTATTTTAGAATGTGCAGAAATTGTTATATGGGTAGCAATTTGTTTTGAACATATTGATACATATGTGGACCAGTGTTTTAATCAAGTATGTTATATGAACTCAAGGATCAATATCACAGATAGCAACATATTTGGAATGTGTAGAAATTGTTATATGGGTAACAATTTGTTTTGAACATATTGATACATATGTTATAATTTGTGGACAAGTTTTTTAAATTACAGATAATATCGTTACCAAACCGACTGCGTGATGACAAAACTCCAAGAACAATTAAGATGCACTGAGATTCCCTGATAGGGTGTTGACCCTGGTCCTACTGAGAGGGGTGGAGGTGTTGCCCACCGTTTATCCTCCAATACCTGGGGTCATGGGAGAACTGTGCGAGTCACGCTCCCCTAGACGTGTGATGATGACTGCCGGATGCCTACAAAAATCATGTCGACGTAATCGACACTGCTACCTTAAGGTCTATGAATGGATCAGTAAAACTGATGCCATGGCATATTCCTGTAGAGGATGGAGAGGATGGGAGCAGAAGAGATTAGGAAGGATAGGATGATTCTAGAATAGCTTGGGGATACTGTTGAGGCAAAACGTGACTACTAAATTGGTGAACCAATAAATGATCAAAACATAAATGTTAAAAGTGTTCTCACATATTTAACTATGATACACCAACCTTATATGATTATATTAATCACTAATATAATTAATGATATACGACATAAAATTTAACTTCGGGACGAAGTTTTCTGAAGGAGGGGTGTATGTAACGACCCAACTCGAATTATATGGAACTTAGAAATATTAGCATGCATATGAGACCTGCATATGATAGCTACATATGCATGTATCACGTGTATTGCACTAGTATACATACCTGCTAGTATGGAAACTAACTAAGTTAGAGTAACAAACTGAATATCGTAATGCATTTATCTCACCGAGATATGATGGAACATCAAGCTAGAGATTGAACGCATGTACCACTCTTATATGAGTATGCGTGGTAGAGCATTATTTAAAATAAATAAATAAATCTTAAAATAATTAAGTAAAGTCAATATCTCCATAAATGACTTGGTCAATAAGTCAATATCCCCATAAATGCCTATAATATCTACATTAATGACTATAATATTTTAATAAATCTAAGATATTTATTAAAATATAATATTTCTAAGATATTTTTTTCAAAGATATTTTTCAAATATATTTATTAAAAGATCATATTCTAATAAATATCAGGAATGGAGTTTGTGTATAAAAAGGGAAGAGGGGTAAACTTGATGAGCATGGGAGTGGAGGGAAAAACTAACCCAGATGCTGTCAGAGGAGTTCTACCTGCGTGGTTCATGAGCAGTGAGTTTGAGAGTTCTAACTGAGTTATGGAATGCTCTTGATTGTTCTTGGAGTTTTGAGCACGGGGGCCAGAAGACTTGTCTTCTGGATCTGGGGACCGGAGAGGTTGACCTCAGATAGGCTGGGAGGAAAAATGGCGGTTTGGTAACGGGATTTGGAGCCATGGCAGATCAGGAACATCTCCAAACACGGTTCCAGGTAAGTATTAAATTGTCAATTGATGTATATATTCTACTTCAAAAATCCCACTCTGAATTGTGTAGTATGAATTCTGTGAATGATTGTAAGTCTTAAAGATTAAGGGCTTTACATTTCTCAAATTTTATGAATAATGTTTGCATTCCGAAAATCAAAGTTTAAGGTCCTTACAGAGAAGTGGAAAAAGTAGTTGAATCTTGGCTAATCAACATGAATAAATACTTTCATATTTATGAATATGATTAAAATTTAAATTCTATGTTGGAAATTTATGATTTGCAAGGTAAATCCACACTGTGGTGGGAAGAAACTAAATTTTTTCGTGGAATTAACAAACAGGAAGTGACTTGTTACAATTTTAAAAAACATTTCAAGGAATTTTTTAAGTGAACAGTTCTATGATGAAAAAGAAAAATAGTTCCATGATCTAAAATTACGACAACAACCCATGAATGAATTTGTAACCAAGTTTACATCTCTACTGAGATATATTTCCTATATCTGTGAAGAGAAATATAAGGTGCATTATTTTGTTAGTATTTTATCATATTTCATGAAGAAAAGGCTATAATTTGATACTCCGAAGATGATGCATGAAGATATACATAAAGAACAAATCCGCTACCAACAAATGAAACAAAAAGGTGAAAGTGGTAGAAGTTGGAAAAATAAAAGGGGGTAGAAATTTTCCAGGATACTAAGAATGCAAAAGCTGTTGGAGTTAAGAAGGCACACAGAAAACAACATAATCAACCTTCGGGGAAGAATAAAAAAAAATTTAGGTCATAAGGTGAAACCAGACAAGTTGAGGTGCCAAGCATACTAGAGCCTGGTCAATTACAAAAACCCCCTTTGCAGTGGTGGGGTTCTGGGGAGCCCCATTATTATAAAAAATATCCTCACCATAACAGAACAAAGCCAATTGCTAACATTCAAGAAGCCTCTACTGTTGGGGAGATTGCAAAGACTATGCCAAGAATTAATGTTGCTTTGGAGGATTATCAGGCTGAATACGAACTTGTGATGATATAATTTTAAGGTAAAATAGAATACCATTATGTTTCTATTTTAATAGACCCTGAGGGATGCCTAACTTATGTCAATATAGAAATAATTAAGTGTTGTCATTAGAAAATTGTCAAATTTAAAAACCCCTAGTTAGTAAAATTGGCTACTAGGGCTAAAAGAAGAGTGATTGCTAAAGTAAAGAATTGTCCTGTTGAAATAGTGTGACAATAAATTAAAGTAAATTTAAATATGTTGCCTTCAGGATCCTATGATGCACTAATAAAAATGGACTGACTAGAATGACATTGGTCCTTGGTAAACTATAAAGACAAAACCATTAGTTTCCTTATTGAAGAGGGTGTTAGGAAAGAAATTCATGGAATTAAAAGAGCCATTAAATTACAACCTATCACAACTAACTAGCTAAGAAAGTGCATCCATAAAAGGCTATAAAATATACGTTGTGCAGGTGGGATATATCAATTCTAAGGATAAGATAACTAGCCTGGAAAACATACTAGTTATTTAATAGTTTGTTGATGTATTTCCGAAGGAAATTCTAGGGCTACCTCCGAAGAGGGATATTTAATTTATTACATAATTAATTCTAGGAGCGACCCCAGTGTCAAAATATCCTTACCGTATGAGCATACTTGAACTAACAAAACTTAAGTTGCAGTTGCAGGAGTTACTTGAAAAAGGGTGTATCTGCCCAAGTGTGTCATGTTGGGAAGCCCCAGTGTTTTTGTGTGGAAGGATGGAACTTTACGAATATGTATTGATTACATGCAGCTGAATAAATTAAATATCAAAAATAAATATTTGCTACCAAGAATTGACAATTTATTTGATCAAGTTAAAGGTGCTACTGTATTTTCTAAGATTGATTTGTGGTCAGGTTATCACCAGATAAGGATAAAAAAGAGTACATTTGTAAGACAGTGTTTAAAACTCGCTATGGTCATTACAAATATTTTGTTTTTCAATTTGGGCTTACTAATTCCCCAACAACATTTATGAGTTTGATGACTGTTATTTTCCATCCTTAGAAAAAATCATTAGGATTTTCATTTATGACATTCTTATTTGCTCAAGAAACTTAGAGGAACATAAGGAGAATCTACATAGAGTGTTGCAAACGTTATGGGAAAATCAACTATATGCTAAATATAGTAAATGTGATTTTTACAAATATCAAATCCAATTCTTGGGAGATATTATTTCATCAGAAGGCATAGCCGTAGATCCTAATAAAATTAAAACCATCATGGAATGGCTTGTCCCCAAAAATGTTGCATACATTCAATCTTTCATGCATCAAGTTTGGGTATTACCATAATTTTATAGAGGGATTTTCTATAATCGCTTACCCTATAACTTATTTGCAGAAAAAGGGGCAATGCTTCATGTGGACAAGATAGTGCTAGTGTAGTTTTGAACAATTGATACATTTATTGAATATAACCTCGGTTCTGAAAGTTGTGGACCCAGAAAAATAGTTTACAGTTGCATAGATGTGTTCCAAGAAGGTGTTGGAGGAGTTCTAACGAAAGAAGACACAGTAATAGATTATGAATAACATAAGTTGAAAGATCACACACAATGATATTCCACTTATGACTTGGAACTAACAGTGATAGCTCGCGCCTTGAAGGTATGGTAACATTACCTATTAGGAAAAAGGTTTCTTTTAATGATTGATCATAGCAGTTTGACATGTTTATTAAAGCATCCTAATCTAAACACATGACAAGCTAGATGGATCACTTTTTAAGCGAATTTGAATTTTACATAAAGCATATTAGAGGAAAATAAATTTGTGTGACTGATACACTAAGTAGGAAATTGCATTGTGTGTATGATATATCCTATAGGAGAATAGAATTTAAATTTTCTAAACAGATCAAAGAAGATTCCCTAAAATATCCAAAGTACAAATTTTTATGGAAGCAAGCCAAACAAGAACAAAATTCCAGAAATCTATCTGAATATGGTATAAGCAATGATAATTTGTTGACGTTTAGGGGAAAAATATATGTTCCTAATCAAATAAATGTTAAATAATTTATCTTGGATGAGTTTCACAGAAGCCCCTATGTTTCCCATCCTGATTATCATAAATTATTTCTGCAATGAAAAAGGAATACTTTTGGCCTGGTATGAGGAAAGATATTGCTGAATATTTAGCCAAATACTTGGAGTGTCGATAGGTTAAGGCTGAGCACCAACACCTTTCTGGTTTTCTTCACCCACTACATATTATTGAGTGGAAATGGGAATTAATTACATTATATTTTATAATAGACATTCATAGATATAAGAATCAAAATTATTCCATCATGGTAGTGGTGGATAAATTAAGAAAAAAAACCCATTTAATCTATGTCAAATCCACATACAATATTGTTCAAATTGCAGACATATTTATGAAAGAAATATTTTGATTACATGGTATGCTGGAAATGGTAATTTCTGATAGGGATTTCAAGTTCACCTCCGCATTTTAAAAGGTCCTTTTTATTGGATTGGGTACTCATATTAGGTTCAATACTTCATATCACCTGCAAAATAATGGTAATATTGAATGGTTGAATCAGGTACTTGAGGATATATTAAGAATGTATGTAATGCAACAACCAACCAAGTGGGAGGAATATATTCACTTAGTTGAGTTTTCATACAATAACAACTACCATGAATCATTTAAAATGATACATTTTGAGGTGTTGTATGTAAAACGGTGTAGAACTCCTACTAATTGGAGCAGTGCTGAAGATAAGTTAATACTAGGACCTGAAATGCTAGTGGAAAGGGAACAAACGGTGAAAAAGGTTCGACATAATTTAAAATTTACTCAATATAGACAAAAGGCTTATGGAGACAATAATAGGAGTTATAGAAAATTTCATGTGGGAGATCATGTATATGTGTGATTTAAACCCAAGAAAATTACTTTAAGGTGGGGTGGTTGTGCAAAACTAGGACCTCGATATTGTGGACCCTTCCAAATTTTGGAAAGAATTGGAAATGTAGGATATTATCTTTCACTACCAAGTGATATATGATTCAACAATGTAATTCATGTTTTATTATTAAATAAGTATATATATGATCCCATACATATCATTAGCTAGAAAGATTTTATGGGAAAAAAGTAATGTTGAAATTCTCATGTATGTATGTCTTGGATTAGTGATTAAAATAAAACTAATGAAAATGTCATGATTCTGAAACAGGTCAAATTAGACAGAGAGTTCCAGATAGATCCCCTGCATATCCTTGATCACAAAGAAACAATGTTACGAAGGCGAGCTATCACCCATGTTAAAGTGCAGTGGAGGCACTTTAGCCCATAAGAGGCCACCTGGGAGGATGAAACCTTTATGCGACAAGGATATCCTAGCTTGTTTCAAGGGCAAGAATGAACACCAGGGATGGTGTTTCATAGAAGGGGGGGAGCTGTAACACACTCACTTATTATATATATTGTTTACTTACTATTATTTACTTTTACTACAAACCTAATAACTTATGGCTTAGTGAAAAGCCTAATGAAACTTTAATTCTTTAAAGTTTTTTAATTATTTATGTTTAATATAAAATTATGAGTCTTGGAAGTCACAGAAATATCCTTAATGAATTTTCAATTTCTAGATAGTTAAATACAATTTTCTTCTCTCATTCCTTAAAGATAAAAACATCTTAGTGGGAAATCAAGGGGATTAGGAAAAATAAGGACGTTGGGAAGGTGTGGCAAGGTGATTCTTGTGGACTACTATTGAGTTGGACTAAGAGGCAGTGCGAAACTCCAATACAGACTTAAGCTTATAAGTTCTAGGGTGGATTGTTTGGTCTTGATGCGTGTCAACCGACCTTGAAAGGTCACTGTCAATTGGATTTTCTGGAATTGAGAATCTTGGGGGGGAGAATTGGACATAATTTCCAATATCATTTGTTGGGTGGTGTGGTATCACCTGTGAATTATTAAAAAAATATCATAAAATATAAGTATTATGTTGTATAGTTTTTATTTATTATTATTAAAAGGATGATATCGTAATGAATGTTGTTCATCATTCCTTGATTATTTCATCAAAAACTGAGTTCGGGTGAAGAAGATAGAGCCTGTTGTTCGTTTTCCTAAACAACTAAAAAAAGTGTAGAATAGTGACAAGTTGATGACATGGTGGCCTAGTCAGCATGTAGGGTATATTTTGGGAATATTCTTTAGTTTTTCCCAATGACAATGTGATAAGTGTCACAACAGGATTCACCGAATTGGTTTGAAGGTGAATTTTTTTTAAGTTTTGGCTCCTAAGGTTGAATTCAAATATATATATATATATATATATGGATAGATAACGAGAGGCTAACATGTGGTGCAACCAGGGGCCTCCATGTGCCCCCTCTGGTGGACCCTATCCGATGTTTGAAATTCAAATTACAATTTTACATTATGGTCTAATTGCATCTTAATATCCAAAGGTTGGACCATATATGGTGGCGCATTACATTTTTCCAAAGTTTGAGTTATAATATACATATGGGCGCATGTATGCTAAACTCAGATACGCATTAATCCACACTTTGAAGGGTTAATAATTATGCCAAAGGTTTGAAATGGTTTATTGGCGCGTAAAGGGTTTACACAAGACTGGGCGAAGGTCGAGGCTCAACCCCACGACCTCCCCCAACCTACTCTCCACCATTACCAACACACCACACCTCCGACTTAACTATATGCAGTTTAGAATTATATTTACTATCAAACAGTTGGAGCAGCGGGGCTATGCAGGGGGCCAACCCCCTCCCCATGAGACCAAGCCACAAGAACACAATGTGGAGCAGAAATAATAATGTGCGGATTAAGCTTTAACATGGGTTTAATTAACCATAACCTTCATGTTAAGCGCTAATCAGAATTTTAATTCAGATTAGATTAAAAGCACACTTATTGCGCTAATCTCAAGCTTATAAATTTTTAAAATACTCTTTGTATTAATTAAACAAATATTAAAGTGGTGGAATTTACGGCAGAACCGCCATTTTAGGCGCTTCCCCCAACTTTGGCGCTCTTAACTCGAGTCTTCTCCAGTTTTAGAGGCAATATGGTAGGGAAAATTGAATGAAGCGTATCTGGAGCAATTTTCGACCAATTTTGGCTCGGGAAGAGTCATTCCTAGCATATTTTCATGCTCTGAATCCATTGGTACAGGTAGCAGAGGTAGAGGATAAATTATAAAAGTGCTTTTGTCACTTTGAAGAAAAAAAAGCCTAGGGCCACCAAGAGGGAAGGCTATGCCTAGATCAACTGAAGACCAAATTGAGAGCGAGAAGAGTCATTTCAAATAGATTTGGACATTCTTGACTCATTGAAGCATGTTTCAGGAGCTGTAGGTGAATGTAAACATAAATTTTTCACTTTTGAGCTAATACAGAGGCCCAAGCCATGGAAGTTGGACCAAAGAGATGTAGCCTAGGAGGGGTGAACTCCATCAAAACTCTATGTTGATTGATCAATTGTGATGGTTTTCTATTCTTGTTTTTGTTGTTGTTCAACATATTTATTTCATGCTTTATGCTCTTGAATTCACTCATAAAACTCAGTTAATTTACCTGTTTGACATAGATAAGCAACAAGGAAACCTATGTATATCAAGCATAAGATTAGAAAATAAATTTTAGAATATGAAGATGAAATTATCACTGAAAAGCTAACATTCATTCTCATATCAAGTTGGTATCAGATTAGGGGTTGCTAAGGTTATTTTCTTGATAGTTGCTTGAGTTTTGTGCAAGTAGTGTTTTAATGGTTGCAAATTTATGATGTTGACAAGGTTAAATTTGCAAAAAGGTGAAGGGAAATTGTTGGTTGCAAGTCCTAAGATTAGGACTAGAAGAAGGAGAGCTAGAAGGGTACCATCTCCACCCAAATTCCCCCTCACAGTTGCACTTGAAGCACTGTTGGCTGGATAAATCACTCTTGCGGACAAGATCGATCTCCCTAGTGTCAGAAGACAATCTAGCAACAAATGAACAACTAAGTTTGTCTTTATCTAAATATATTCGTTTTACAAATAAATGCTATGAAGGTGTCGATCCTACCTTAGATATAAATTCTTATTTGCAGTCGTAGTGCTTCCGTCGCATCAAAATCCTTCTGTCGCAACAAGAGATCTTCCGTCGCAACAAGAGTTCTTTCGTCACAAGAAAGTGTCATCTTTCGTCGCAACAAAGTGTCGTCTTTTGTCGACCTGCAATCACAAACAAGCAAATATTAAATACAACCTGTATAACAAATAATTATAAAACATACTTATCACATTGATCAAGGAATCTATGAAATAAACGATCAAATGACAACTTATTGAAATAAACAATCGAACGATAATTTATTGAGAAAAACAAAACTTGATTGTATTAATCTTAAAATAATAGAAGAACCTTAAAACCTTAGCCTTGATGTTGAACAGGCCTTCCTGGGGTCTGAAGAAGGAGTCTCCTCTACTTTGATAAGTCTTGCACTCTTCCTCCAGGAGCACATAGAGGTATGTGATCTTTCTTCTCAAAAGCTCAGCAGAAAGAAGTCTAAATCTCAACAGCACTTCAACTCAATCACCCATAAAACTTGAACTCCAACTGTCAATCTTCAAAATCTTCCATTTGAGGCTACCTAATGCCTCCTTTTATAAAGCAGATGAGGAGGTTATGATTCCACCTTTGAAGGGATAGAATCCTCCTTCAAAGGGATAGACTCCTCACATCAAGGGATTAGTTCCTTAAGGTAAGGGATACATGCACCTTATCAAAGCGTACTCATCCCCAAAAATTCTTATCTAGAACCTTCTAGAATTGACCTCAAACCAACTTTTTAACTTTAATTTCTCGCCTTTTTGAGTTTGGAGGGGGTACACAGGCATTCCTAAGGAAAACTACGTTCTAGAACACAGGTAAGCCATGCATTACCTGCGTACCCAAGCCAGGAACGCAGGCAAGCTTCATGTTACATGCGTACCCATTCTTTCAGAGGTTTTTCTTCTTGTTTCAGGGCTTGACATGAGGAGTAAAGGTTGTAAGACTTGTAGAGGAGGTATGTATGAGTGTTAATGAGCTCATACAGTTAGCAGAATGTCAAGGTGACAATTTTTAGTGTAACAGATTTCCCCCTAAAGTGTGAAGTCTGAAATAGATGAAGATGAAGTCTATCATATATGAAGAGTGAAGTACTTTATCATTTCAAGGATCATCTTGTGGACACCCCGGTCGGAACCTATAAAAAAATTCAATGCAAAATATATATATGTAATCATATCATCGCTGAGGTAGGCATTCCCATACTCAGATCAAAAACTAACTAAACTTGTTCTGATACAGATATGATTTTAATATTACATCAATAATGTAGACACAACATGGGCGCAGCCATCTATAATGAATAGTCTACTATATAAATGATTAACAAAATTCCTCGCAGCCTGGATGGTAGAAACTAGATCCAGGGTCTTGATTTCTGCTTCTTGAACTAGTGTGATTCTATCCATGCGATTAAATGTGTTGAAGTCAAACATGGTAGAAACCACTTGATTACCAGTCAATGATGCGAACTGTTAACAAGTGTGAGAGAAACCACTAGTAATTTCAATGGTTCTCAAAGTACTCAGTACAATCCATGAAATGTGAATGAATGAGCTGAAGTCGAACATGTCACGGAATCATTCGATCGAAGGTCAATGATGCAACCTGTCGTCGAAGGAAAGAAACTTTCCATTGAGGCATGCAGATTTCAAGGTACTAACGATTTGTAGATCAACTTCCTAGATAATGAGTTGTCGTCGATAGAAAGTGATCCGTCGTAGGCAAGCCCACAACATGAAATCATAGATCAAGTTTTGAAGAAATATATTGGCAATGACTGACTCAGGGATGGTCAAAACAGATGACAAATATTTCGCAAATGAATGGTTTGTTTGAACTGTCCTCTTGAACACATAACGACACTGCAGATGGCTTGGTGAAAATTGACCCAAAGCTAATATCCAGAAACCGGATGAAGACTTTCAAAATGGTTTAATTAACTGTTAGGAAAAGGATTTCCCAACCCAGGTGAACAAAAGTGTCGTGTTCAAGAGTGGTTAACGGTTTTCCAAATAATCAAAATGTAACAAACATGTTCGTTTTTCTCTCTTTTCCCCCACCATTTTTGGCAAGTACCTCTTTATTTTTGACAAGCTTGAGGAGGATAACATTTTCTTGTTTATAAGCTCATTCTTCGGATGAGTCCAACTTAGTTTAAGATTCGAACCCTAAGACGGAGCGGTTCGTTCCTGTTTAAAATTGAACAGGTCCTTTACTGTTAAATTTTAACTAGTCCAGTATAGGAGAAACTCGGTGTTTTTCAATTTTAGGGAGTGAGAAGAAAAAAATTAAGAAAACTCCATGGGTGTACTTTTTCGTAAATTTAGTCTCTCGGGCCCAAAAAAGGATAAAATAATGCGGGAGAGAACTCTATTGACCTTAATTAGTCAACGTATACCTTTTTCGTAAATAGTCCATTTCAGTCTGTAAAAGGGGTAAACTTATACTGAAAGGACAATTATTCATTTACTTTAACGAGTTCGAATAATCAAGTGCTCAACAATATTTTCATGTTTAGAGAGTCTAAAAAGGGCTTAAAAGAGGACTCTAGGGTTTCGCTTTTTTGTAATTTTCAAAAGTCCGAAAAAGTGATAAAAGTATACTCAGTAGTTTCACTTTTTTTGTAAGTTTTAACGAGTTCGAAAAAGGGATAAGAATATACTCCTGTGGCCGAATTTCAATTTAATTTATGAGCAGGAACAAACGTAAAGAACTCGGCATTTTCATGTGTTTTACGAGAATGAGAGATAGCAAAATAATCTCGGGATTTTCATGAGTTTAACGAGTCTTGAAAATAGTCAAAATTGACTCAAGATAGGTTTCATTTTTACAAAAGCTTGAAACAGAGAAAAACTATAATTCAGAGTGGTTTCATTTTTACACAAGCTTGAAACAGAGAGAAAACTGTGCTTGATGCCTCCTAAGCGTAACTGCTAGATCTTGGCCGGATAAATCGCTCTTGTGGACAATATCGATCTCCCTAGTGTTAAAAGACAATCTAGCAACAAACAAACAAACAAGTTTGTCTTTCTCTAAATATATTCGTTTTACAAATAAATGCTATGAAGGTGTTGATCCTACCTTAGATCCAAATGCTTATTTGCAGTCGTAGTGCTTCCGTTGCATCAAAATCCTTCTGTCGCAACAAGAGATCTTCTGTCACAAAAAGAGTTCTTTCGTCACAAGAAAGTGTCGTCTTTCATTGCAACAAAGTGTCGTCTTTTGTCGACCTGCAATAAAAAACAAGCAAATATTAAATAGCACCTGTATAACAAATAATTATAAAACATACCTATCATAGTGATCAGGGAATCTATGAAATAAACGATCAAACGACAGCTTATTGAAATAAACAATCGAACGACAATTTATTGAGAAAAAAAAACTTGATTGTATTAATATTAAAATAATAGAATAACCTTACAACCTTAGCCTTGATGTTGAACAGGCCTTCCCGGGTCCGAAGCAGGAGTCTTCTCTACTTTGATAAGTCTTGCACTCTTCCTCCAGGAGCACATAGAGGTATGTGATCTTTCCTCTCAAAATATCAGCATAAAGAAGTCTAAATCTCAACAGCACTTCAACTCAATCACCCATAAAGATTGAACTCCAACTCTCAATCTCCAAAATATTCCATTTGAGGCTACCCAATGCCTCCTTTTATAGAGCAGATGAGGAGGTTAGGATTCCACCTTTGAAGGGATAGAATCCTCCTTCAAAGGGATAGACTCCTCATATCAAGGGATTAGTTCCTTAAGGTAAGGGATACATGCACCTTATCAAAGCGTACTCATCCCCAAAAATTCTCATCTAGAACCTTCTAGAATTGACCTCAAACCAACTTTTTAACTTTACTTTCTCGCCTTTTTGAGTTTGGAGGGGGTACGTAGGCATTCCTAAGGAAAAATGTGTTCTAGAATGCAGCTAAGCCATGCATTACCTACGTACCCAAGCCAGGAACGCAGGCAGGCTTCATGTTACATGCGTACCCATTCTTTCAGAGGTTTTTCTTCTTGTTTCAGGGCTTGACACGAGGAGTAAAGTTTGTAAGACTTGGAGAGGAGGTATGTATGAGTGTTAATGAGCTCATACAGTTAGCAGAATGTCAAGGTGACAATTTTTAGTGTAACAGATTTCCCCCTAAAGTGCGAAGTCTGAAATAGATGAAGATGAAGTCTATCATATATGAAGATTGAAGTACTTTATCATTTCAAGGATCATCCCGTGGACACCTTGGTCAGAACCTGTAAAAATATTCAATGCAAAATATATATATGTAATCATATCATCGCTGAGGTAGGCATTCCCATACTCAGATCAAAAACTAACTAAACTTGTTCTGATACAGAAATGATTTTAATATTACATCAATAATGTAGACACAGCATGGCCGCAGCCATCTGTAATGAATAGTATACTATATAAATGATTAACAAAATTCCTCGCAGCCTGGATGGTAGAAACTAGATCCAGGGTCTTGATTTCTGCTTCCCGAACTAGTATGATTCTATCCATGCGATTAAATGTGTTGAAGTCGAACATGGTAGAAACCACTTGATTACCATTCAATGATGCAAACTGTTAACAAGTGTGAGAGAAACCACTAGTAATGTCAATGGCTTTCAAAGTACTTAGTACAATCCATGAAATGTGACTGAATGAGATGAAGTTGAACATGTCACGGAATCATTCGATCGAAGGTCAATGATGCAACCTGTCATCGAAGGCGAGAAACTTGCCATTGAGGCATGCAGATTTCAAGGTACAGACGATTTCTAGATCAACTTCCTAGATAATGAGCTGTCGTCGATAGAAAGTGATCCGTCGTAGGCAAGCCCACAACACGAAATCATAGATCAAGTTCTGAAGAAATATATTGGCAAGGACTGACTCAGGGATGGTCAAAACGGATGACAAATATTTCGCAAATGAATGGTTTGTTTGAACTGTCCTCTTGAACACATAACGACACTGCAGATGGCTTGGTGACAATTGACCCAAAGCTAATACCCAGAAACCGGCTGAAGACTTTCAAAATGGTTTGATTAAATGTTAGAGCAAGGATTTCCAACCCGGGTGAAAAAATTATTAGGTGTTCGAGAGTGGTTGCTTTATTTTGAATAATCAAAATGTAGCTAAACATATTCATTTTTCTCTTCCTACATTTACGGCAAGTACCTCTTTATTTTTGACAAGATTGAGGAGGATAACATTTTCTTGTTTATAAGCTCATCCTTCGGATGAGTCCAACTTAGTTTAAGATTCGAACACTAAGAAGGAGCATTTCGTTCCTGTTTAAAATTGAACAGGTCCTTTACTGTTAAATTTTAATGAGTCCAATATAGGAGAAACTCGGTGTTTTTCAATTTTAGGGAGTCAGAAGAAAAAACTTAATAAAACTCCATGGGTGTACTCTTTCGTAAATTTAGTCTCTCAGGCCCGAAAAATGATAAAATAATGCGGGAGAGAACTCTATTGACCGTAATTAGTCAACGTATACCTTTTTCCTAAATAGTCCATTTCAGTCCGTAAAAGGGTAAACTTACACTGAAAGGACGATTATTCATTTACTTTAACGAGTTCGAATAATCAAGTTCTCGGAAATATTTTCATGTTTAGAGTCTGAAAAGGGCTTAAAAGAGGACTCCAGGGTTTCGCATTTTTGTAATTTTCAAGAGTCCGAAAAAGTGATAAAAGTATACTCAGTAGTTTCACTTTTTCTGTAAGTTTTAACGAGTTCTAAAAATGGATAAAAATATACTCCTGTGGCCGACTTTCAATTTAATTTACGAGGAGGAACAGACAGAAATAACTCGGCATTTTCATGTGTTTTACAAGAATGAAAAATAGCAAAATAATCTCGGGATTTTCATGAGTTTAACGAGTCTTGAAAATAGCCAAAATTGATTCAAGATAGGTTTCATTTTTACAAAAGCTTGAAACAGAGAAAAACTATGCTTCAGAGTGGTTTCATTTTTACACAAGCTTGAAACAGAGAGAAAATTGTGCTTGATGCCCCCTAAGCGTAACTGCTAGAGCGCATACCCCCCCAGCTTCATTTCATTCAACTAAGTACACTGCTGGTAAGTAATAGTTGGATGGAATGAAGGTTAATTTACGAGATCATATGAAAGACTTGATCTAAAACTGTAAGAAAATTATGCAAAAACTAAAATAACTAACCTAAATATATGACTTAACATTTACGAGATCTATTCAAAGACTCGACTCAATTAGGGGAGGATTTGTTTCAGTTTTTAATGAGCTTGACACATGAAAAGAACTATGCTCATGGCAACATGTTTCATTTTTTAATGAGGTTGACACAGTAAAAGGAACTTTCATCTTCTACATGTTTCATTTATTTAACAAGGTTGACACCATAAAAGAAACTATCCTCGTATCTACTTTCTACAATCTACGTATATAACCTACTGATTCATTTTTTAATGAGGTTGACACAGGAAAAGAACTGTCCTCATACCTAATTCATTTTTTAACGAGGTTGACTCAGTAACAGGAACTATCCTCTGACCAACTGATTCATTTTTTAACGAGGTTGACATAGGAAAAGAACTATCCTCATACCTGATTCCTTTTTTTAACTAGGTTGACACAGTAACAGGAACTCTCCTCATAAACTACTTATTTCTAATCTATTAATCTACTCTCTACAATCTAATTAATGATTCATTTTTTAATGAGGTTGACACAGGAAAAGAACTGTCCTCATGGAAGCTTTTTTCATTTTTTAACGAGCTTGACACAAGAAAATGAACTATGCTCTCGACTAACTGATTCATTTTTAACAAGGTTGACACAGTAAAAGGAACTTTCCTCACTCACTGATTCATTTTTTAACGAGGTTGACACAGTAAAAGGAACTATCCTCGCACTCACTGATTCATTTTTTAACGAGGTTGACATAGTAAAAGGAACTATCCTCGCACTCACTGATTCATTTTTTAACGAGGTTGACACAGTAAAAGGAACTATCCTCGGACTCACTGATTCATTTTTTAATGAGGTTGACATAGTAAAAGGAACTATCATCATCGCCGACTGATTCATTTTTTAACGAGGTTGACACAGTAAAAGGAACTCTCCTCACACTCACTGATTCATTTTTTAACGAGGCTGACACAGTAAAAGGAACTATCCTCGCAAACTACCTGATTCATTTTTTAACGAGGTTGACACAGGAAAAGAAACTATCCTCGGACTCATTGATTCATTTTTTAACGAGGTTGACACAGTAAAAGGAACTATCCTCGGACCAACTGATTCATTTTTTAATGAAGTTGACAGAGGAAAAAAACTGTCCTCATACCTGATTCATTTTTTAACGAGGTTGACTTAGTAACAGGAACCATCCTCATAAACTACTGATTTTTAATCTATCAATATACTCTCTACAATCTACCTACTGATTCATTTTTTAATGAGGTTGACACAGGAAAGTAACTTTCCTCATCACCAACTGATTCATTTTTTAACGAGGTTGACACAGTAAAAGGAACTCTCATCACCATCCACTGATTCATTTTTTAACGAGGTTGACACAGTAAAAGGAACTATCCTCAGAAACTACTGATTCATTTTTTAACGAGGTTGACACGGTAAAAGGAACTATCCTCGGACCAACTGATTCATTTTTTAACGAGGTTGACATAGCAAAAGGAACTATCCTCGACTAACTGATTCATTTTTTAACGAGGTTGACACAGGAAAATAACTATCCTCAGACCTGATTCATGTTTTAACGAGGTTGACTCAGTAACAGGAACTATCCTCTGACTAATTGATTCATTTTTTAATGAGGTTGACACAGGAAAAGAACTATCCTCAGACTAACTGATTCATTTTTTAAGGAGGTTGACACAGTAAAAGGAACTATCCTCAGACTTGATCATGGCTTCCAATTGGAAGAAACACATGTCAATGGACACACCTTGATCATGGCTTCCAAGAGGTCTTCGTCAGAAGGAAGTGTTGAGTCTCAAAAGTGTTTTCCATATTCATACATATTTCCATTATGTCATAACCATCTAGCCCTTATTTCATAGCCATCTGACCTAAAGCCCTACATCAAATAACCATTTTTCATAAATATATGGGTTAGGATCCTTGTTTTCCAAAGTTATTTATTTTATGTATTTAAAGTGAATTTATGATTAGAAACTAGAAAATTAACATAATTTCATATATCTATATATGTGTTGTGAGTTTTGTGACATGTGTAGGTCAAAAAGGAGACTTCTAGAAGACCCTTATGTGGCACTCTAAGGCCAAATTCGAATTTGGTTGGAGAAGATCATGGGATCATGAGAACATGTGTCTCACTTCCTTGTTGTATTGAAACTCTAAAAGGATATGTGTCTCACTTCCTTGTTGTATTGAAACTTTAAGAGGATATGTGTCTCCTTTCTTAAGTTGTGTTGAAATTCTAGAAAGACATGTGTCTTATCATTTTCTATTTTGATTGTAACTCTAGAGTTGGAGGGAGAGATTCATGGACTCTCATTAATGAGATGACTCCTCATATTTTATATAAATAGGAGAAGCTTTCTCCTATCATGGTTAATGAAGAAGTAGGAGAAAATAGGAGTCTTTTGTAACAAAGTTCAAGATGGAATGGGATGTAGATTTGTGAGATTTTCAATAGAGAAATTCAGTTATTTGATGATGTTTTGATTACAACTTTAAGGAGCTGAAGAACTTCACCAAATTGGTAGCAGAGGGCCCCTGCTATCCAAGGAGGCTTTTACATGCTTTCTAGATAAGTAGCTTTTAATTCATGTCTTGCATTATTTGTTTAACTGAAAAATCCTCATCATCTTACAATCATTTTTTTTTCTTAAAACACTCTTCCAAAATATCATTATTAGATGGAAAAGATTTGGTTGTATTATATTGAGTTAATTAGCATTTTCTGTTTTGCAATTAGATTAAAAGATCCTCATTATCTTACAATCATTCTTTTTCTTAAAACGCTCTTCCAAAATATCATTATTAGATGGAAAATATTTGGTTGTATTATATTGAATTAATTAGCATTTTCTGTTTTGCAATTAGATTAAAAGATCCTCATTATCTTACAATCATTCTTTTTCTTAAAACGCTCTTCCAAAATATCATTATTAGATGGAAAAGATTTGGTTGTATTATATTGAGTTAATTAACATTTTCTGTTTTGCAATTAGATTAAAAGATCCTCATTATCTTACAATCATTTTTTTTCTTAAAACGCTCTTCCAAAATATCATTATTAGATGGAAAAGATTTGGTTGTATTATATTGAGTTAATTAGCATTTTCTGTTTTGCAATTAGATTAAAAGATCCTCATTATCTTACAATCATTTTTTTTTCTTAAAACGCTCTTCCAACATATCATTATTAGATGAAAAAGATTTGGTTGTATTATGTTGAGTTAATTAGCATTTTTAGTTGCATGTTAATTTAGTGAGAGTACTCCGGAGGTAGATTACATTTATGTTCCCAAAAACAATAAGAAAAACACATACAACGAAGTAAGGAAGAGGTCACTTAAGCACATATAGTGCACCACACTTCATCAGTTTACTAACCCTAGTTGATAATTTATGTTAGCAATTTAGGACGCTAAATTGACTACACATTTTGGGGCCGTTGCCGGGGAAGTGTAATTAGGAGATCTTATTTCTTACATCTAAAAAAAAATAAAATTAATAATTCTTGAGTATGCTCTCCTCCTGCACTTTGTGTGATCTGGAGGATCAGAAAAATGATTGTTATGTAAAAAAAATAAAAATTAATTAATAATTCTTGAGTATGCTCTCCTCCTGCACTTTGTGTGATCTGGAGGATCAGAAAAAGAATTGTTATGTTAAAAAAAAAAAAAACAGAGACAATAAACTTCATCATTTCAATTGATTCAATAAATAAAAAATAAAAAAAATTCATCATTTCGTTTGATTTAAAGAAAAAACAAAACTCATAGAAATAAGACCCATGCATACGCATGAGGCCATTCTTTGGCTTGGCTTTATGCACATATGCAGACTTTCAATCCACACAAAGACCCATGCACTGCAATTTAAAAAAAAAAAAAAACCTTCTCTTTTTCATATTCGTTTTTCCTCAAACAACAGTTATTAGAAATCATTTTTAAAAAAAAATTGCACACAATGAATGATATCACATAAAGAAACTGTTGATGAGGAAAAGATTACAAATTGTTGATGAGAAGAAGATTGCAATTTGCTGATGAAGATAAGATTACAAATTCAATTGTAGGGACATATAATGGAAGTGTATCATATAAAGAAATTGCTGATGAAGAGAAGATTTCAGAGTGTTGATGAAGAGAATATTGTAGATTCCATTGCAAGTAATTGGAATGAGGAAGATCAATCTGAACTTCTCTATAAGATACAAGCCATTACACTTCAAAACCTGCAAAATAAAAACAAATCAAACCACAAGTAATTGCCAGAAAACGAAATGCGTAATTGTTAAAAACACCCGATTTTAAAACGAATTTTCTGAGCAAACTGTGGCGAATTTGAAAAAACTAAAACATGGGTTTTTTCGGGAACGGGGTGAATTAGGTAATCCTATAAGAACTTTCTGAAATTAATAGCCATTTGGGAGAAATTCAGGGTTCTTCGGAGCATTAATTTGCAATGTGCGTGAGAGAAAAATGTTTTTTTTTAATTATGAAAACAGTCACGGTTTTGAGAAATAATCAATGAACTAATTTCCTTATTTGAGGGAAAATGTGGCAGAATTCATGTGTGGTGGCACATGATGAATGACAAATGGATTATTTGAGGCAAACACATTATCACATGTGCATCAAATGCAAGTTGTATAAATTGAAAATGACTCTGCCTTCATCTCCTTCATAGTTAGGAATTTGACTTTAGAAATTTCAAGTTTTTTATTTTTATTTTGCATGAAAGAGGCATTGGCATGACTTTGTTTCAAAAATATTCATAAGGACAATTATTTCATCCATGCTTTATTTCATTTAAAAAAAAAAAAAATTCAACCAAAAAAAATAAAAATTGAATCAATGAAATGAATAAGTTATTTGCTCACTTTTTTGAAGGTATTGATTAATTTTGGACTGATGATGAAAGATGAAAGACTAACTTTTTTTTATTCAAGATTTTTAGCAGCTGAAAAACCTCATTATTCAAATCAACCTAACTTTCTCATACAAAATCAGATTTTGATGATTTAAGTATCGTTGGAAAGGTCTCAACAAGATCTATACAATGAGAAATCCATCATTAGAGTTTGAAATGGAAAATTATGAAATAAATTGCTGAAAAGAAGCAACATTCGACTTGAGGCACTAATTTCAAAATAGGTATAAATTCTTTTGATTTTTCCTTTGAGAACTTGTTTCATTAATACAAATTCTTAGTTTTGTGTGTAAATATCATAACTAGAGAGATTGATCACCTCTCTCCCTTTGATAATCTTACATTCCATTGCAGAAGAAGTATTAGTTTTTTTGCAGGTTCTAGGAGGAAAGACAAATGACTACAAGAGAATGGTGTCTCTCTAAGAGACCAATTTGTTTCATAAGAGGATGATCAGCAACAAAGAGGAGGAAATATGCTGATGAAAAATCAGATCCAAACACTTGAAAAACTTTCAGATACCATTGTCTCCATCACATCCATACCTCATAATAAACCATTCACCTCATTTCACTTCATACTTTCCATTTACATTCACATCCACTTTCCATTTCTTTTTGTCCATTCATAACCCACAAATAAAAGCAAGAGGCTCATTCACATGCTTATTGCCCATTGTCATTTCTACTCCCCATTGCCATCTTCCATTTCTTGTCATTTTCATTTCGCAAATAAGCCCTGCTTCAATGCAAATTATTGAGTCCATAGTCTTTTGAGTCTAAGTTCTTTGTAAAAACACCTTGAGGCTTGCATGCCTTAATGATAAGTTCTCATGCTGAAAAACAATGTGAATACATTAATGTCTCTTGTTCGTCAGATCTTCTAGGTGACTCGACATCAGCAAAATCATTCGTACCTAGCAAGATGTGTTTGGGCATCTTGACTCTCATTGTCATCAATGGTGAGAGTTCTCGTGTTGACTAGTGGCATCCATTAATGGCCACTAAGTCAATAATTTCCTACTATGTTCGACATTAGAACATCTTTTCACATAGTAGGAATTGTGCCAATGAATTTTGAAAACATGAAGACTATTATTTTCAGCATTTTGGAGCAGATTCAACAAGTTTTAGTAGGAGCAATAAAAAGCCATCTCATCTCTTTATCCATTACTCCTCTTGTTCAGCCACTTGAAGAAGAATATGATCAGAATTTTGCAGCCACCACACATGCACAACTCATCCACATTTAAGGTAAGTGAAGGTATGTTGTTTTCTAATTTTTAGTCATGTAATTCATTAGAATGCTAAAATTGTAACTTTGGAAAAAAATTTCACTCCCTTTTTCACATTGTCATATCTTTAGTTGGGGGGAAGGGACATCATTTCATATCCACATGTCATACACTATCACACATTTTCATTTCATTTCCATCCACATATACTTCCCAACCAACTATTGTTGCAACATTATCCAAAAGATTATATGCCTTGCAAATGATCAATTCATTGATGAAGTAATTGATTCTAAATGTTTTCATGAACTTTGATGCAACAAAGAAAATAAAGCATTGTTACACAAGAACCAATGCTCAAAAAAAAAAAAAATGGTTGTCACACAAGAACCAACCATTGAAAGAAAAAAAAATGTTGCAATCAAATGTATTATACTTTGCCAAAAAGGAAAATTTCAAGAAGCAAAGTTTGGAATGAATCTATATGAGTCAAAACTCATAAAAGATCAACTCATGGACAAATGATTCATTACAATAGTTGCATGAGGACATGCAACAACTTCAGTTGGGGGGTATGTTAAGTCTCAAAAGTGTTCTCCATATTCATACATATTTCCATTATGTCATAACCATTTAGCTTTTATTTCATAGCCATTTGACCTAAAACCCTACATCAAGTAACCATTTTCATAAATATATGGGTTAGGATCCTTGTTTTCCAAAGTTATTTATTTTATGTATTTTAAGTGAATTTATGATTAGAAACTAGAAAATTAACATAGTTTCATATATCTATATATGTGTTATTAGTTTTGTGACATGTGTAGGTCAAAAGGAGACTTCTAGAAGACCCTTATGTGGCACTCTAAGGCCAAATTCGAATTTGGTTGGAGAATATTATGGGATCAAGAGGATATGTGTCTCACTTCCTTGTTATATTGAAACTCCAAGAGGATATGTGTCTCATTCCTCAAAGTTGTGTTGAAACTCTAGAAAGACATGTGTCTTATCATTTCCTATTTTGATTGTAACTCTAGAGATGGAGGGAGAGATTCATGAACTCCCATTAATGAGATGTCTCATCATATTTTGTATAAATAGGAGAAGCTTTCTCCTATCATGGGTAATGAGGAAGTAATGAAGAAGTAGGAGAAAATAGGAGTATTTTGTAACAAAGTTCAAGATGGAATGGGATGTAGATTTGTGAGATTTTCAATAGAAAAATTCAGTTCTTTGATGATGTTTTGATTACAACTTTAAGGAGCTGAAGGACTTCACCAAATTGGTAGCAGAGGGCCCCTGCTATCCAAGGAGGCTTCTATATGCTTTCTAGATAAGTAGCTTTTAATTCATGTCTTGCATTATTTGTTTAACTAAAAGATCCTCATTATCTTACAATCATTCTTTTTCTTAAAATGCTCTTCCAAAATATCATTATTAGATGGAAAAGATTTGGTTGTATTATATTGAGTTAATTAGCATTTTCTGTTTTGCAATTAGATTAAAAGATCCTCATTATCTTACAATCATTCTTTTTCTTAAAATGCTCTTCCAAAATATCATTATTAGATGGAAAAGATTTGGTTGTATTATATTGAGTTAATTAACATTTTATGTTTTGCAATTAGATTAAAATATCCTCATTATCTTACAATCATTCTTTTTCTTAAAATTCTCTTCCAAAATATCATTATTAGATGGAAAAGATTTGGTTGTATTATATTGAGTTAATTAGCATTTTTTTTTTTGCAATTAGATTAAAAGATCCTCATTATCTTACAATCATTCTTTTTCTTAAAATGCTCTTCCAAAATATCATTATTAGATGGAAAAGATTTGGTTGTATTATATTGAGTTAATTAGCATTCTCTGTTTTGCAATTAGATTAAAAAGATCCTCATTATCTTACAATCATTCTTTTTCTTAAAATGCTTTTCCAAAATATCATTATTAGATGGAAAAGATTTGGTTGTATTATGTTGAGTTAATTAGCATTTTTAGTTGCAATTCCTTTTGTTAATTATCACAGTTAGACTTATTCTAATAAACTCTTCCAAAATATCATTATGATGAATAAGGCATAACTGTGGTATTGTAGATTTAGTGCTTGTTTACACTAAGTGGCATATCCATTCTTACTCTTACAAAGCTCTTATAAAATATCATAACAATGAGTAAGAAATAGCTGTGGTGTCTTAGATTTTAATTGTATTTACTTTGATTTTTACGTTTGTGTTCAATTGCATTGGATAATACAGCCATGACTGTTTTATAAACTCTTCCAAAATATCATTCATCATGAACACGATGGGCTGTAGAATTCCATAGATTAGTTTCATGTTAATTTAGTTATAGCACTCCGGAGGTAGATTACATTTAGTTTAGAATGTTCTGTTCCCAAAAACAATAAGAAAAACACATACAACGAAGTAAGGAAGAGGTCACTTAAGCACATATAGTGCACCACACTTCATCAGTTTACTAGCCCTGGTTGATAACTTATGTTAGCAATTTAGGACACTAAATTAACTACACAGGAAGAATAGTTCTCTGGAAGGAACACACGTCAAGGGACTCAAAAGGGATAGGAACATTGCGTTCAAATAATCCCATAGATTTTTCCATGTCAATTACTGGATCTAAGTCAAAGGAAGACGAGAAAACAGTGAGAGGCTCGCTTACATCGGTAACTGAAAACATGGGACTAGTTGCCACATAATCAACCTGTGGTGGGGTAGATACCACTTTAGAATCATGAACATTTAGGGGTGTCATATTATTGGTAGTAGAAATAAGACTAGGGAACGAAAGTTGGTCTACAGTCATAATATTCTCATTGTGAGGGAAAAACATCACACGAAAGAGTGTCGATACGGCAACTTTCATTGCATAAACACAGTCTTGCCCAAGGAGTAAATTGAAATCCAAGGGACCTTGAAATACCATAATATCAATACAGACAGTTTTACCTTCCAAAGTAATAGAAAACTTAGGAAGGATCCCTAAAGGTTCACTAATGGTTCTGTTGAAAGCTTTCAGATTCTGTGTAATAGGCACAAGCTGAGGGGAACCCAAAGCTTTCCAAGGAGTTGAGGATAAAATACTAACAGAAGCACCTTCATCTACCTGTGTGCGGTGCATGTCCCTACCACCAAACTTCACAATGATTTGGAAAGGGATGGAGGAAGGAAGACGAGGTTTTGTCAGACTATTCCAATGAAAGGAAAAGACCTCAGTATTTGGAGGGGGTTTTGTAGAAACAGGTTAAATTCCCTCTAGCGTAGAAGAAACTAATGTAACAAGGAGAACCTGAGCAGTATGAAGTTCACTCTCTATAGGGATAATGGGTTCGACCGAATGTGAAATCGAATTGACCACTTGATCAACTAATAGATCATCAACCTGAGTGATATGAGTTTCACTCTCCAATGGAAGAGTGGGATCGACTGTACTTGAAACTAGATCAATCACTCCATCAGTTGACAGTAGGTTGGGAGAAAGTTTACGGTAACCAGTTGGAAATTCTTGTTGTGGAATAATAAGGTTTTCCAATAATTTTGAGGCTTCATCCATGTGAGGGAAAATGTGAGTTTGATGACTCCCTTTGCATAACTTATAAGGAAACCTAACATTACCCTTTTTCCCAAGAACCTGACTATCACTGGTTGATGGATCAACGGAAAGTTGATGATATTTTTCTGACCATACTTCCAAGACCTTTGGAATACTGGGACAATTGATAAGGAAGTGGTCACCCTTACAAAGACTGCAAGGGTATTTGGGTTTACGATGGATGTTGGAGGTCCTTACAAAGCCTGCAAGGGTATTTGGGTTTATGATGCATGTTGGAGGTTTCCTCAACACAACTAACACTTACAACCATTGTTGGTTGGTTGAATTCTTTTTTATTTTACTTCTTCTTCTTCTTCTTCGCCACCTGGTTACTAGCGTCAAGGCTTTTACCAAGCGAAGAGGAAGAAATGGAGGAAGAAATATTAGGTGAAGAAGGTAAAGGGTCAACAAAAGGTTGGTGATGTTGAGATGGTGAACTCTGTTGAGGTGAAGCATCCGGTTGAGGTGGAACAATTGGAGTATTTGAGGCCAACGAAGTTGAAAATAACCATATCGGTAAACCTATTGTAAATTAAGGTAATGACAAATTAGCCATATAAGGAGGACCAACATTTCCAAAGCAAGGAAAAGTACTAGGATTCTCGTTAAGAGGGGTTCCTTGGTTGGTAAGTTCCGGAATAGTTGCCATTATATTCAACTTCAGTGAATTTTATTAACAATTTAAAACTAAAATTAACAATTCACAATTCACACCTAAATAATTAAAATTCACAAATCACACCTATGGTCTCAAAAAATAAAAACAAACAAATCAACATGCGCTATCAAATCTAGGAGTCAAACCACACACAAACAGTAACTTCCCGTACTAAAAACACTAGTTGGTGATGAAATCCAACATCGTAGAATTTTAATGCAGAAATGGCGGTTGGAACAGTTACCTCGACAACCAGCTTAATGAAATAGACTGGCACAAGTTTCTTCACAAAACCATCTCGAGTGAAGAGAACCCCCTAGAGAGTCCAAGTGAGTCTAGTCAACGTCTGCTCCAGGTACAGTGAGATCTTTCCTTCACCGTCACCTTAGGAAATAATCTTAAGTTTATGGACACTAAGGTTACCAATAGTAACAAATACAACTGGGGGAACAGTCTACGATCCGATCCCATGCGCAAGGGCAGAGTGACAAAGCTCAATCCCCTTGAAGGCTCCTCGACATAATCCGAGGTTTACCGACAAGTGACCCCAGGCTCCTCGACAATGGTTAATCCGAGGTTTACCGTTTGTAATGCACGCAAAATCTTCTATCTTCCCCAATGAAGCAGAATTGATTGTCTCAAATGTTCAGACATGATCTCGTGATTAACTCCTTTAAGAGAAGCTTCCCAGATTGTACCAATTACAATTGGATTTATTTCCTACCGCAAGATTTATCTACTTGTTTGTTTTTACTATCTTGGAGAGTTAATTACTCCCTACTCCAATATACTAGCCTAAGCTATGTTGGTGATAAGAGCCCTAGAAATAAAAATATTACTAGATGAATTTTAATTAAGCGTTGTGTTATTTAGGCTGTTATTACTCAAAAGGGTAAATGGATATGAAACCAATGGTGTTATGACCCGACCCAAAACTGAATGAAATCGAATATGATAATGTAATCTTTTCAATTCGATGAATCCTAACTAAAGTAAGGAGAGAGTTTCCATTCACTTCCAACAATGCAAAAATTGATCACTAAGAGAAAATATAACAAATTCTCTAATGCACTAATTTCATCAATAAAAACTAATGCAAATCAATTCCAAAACAGTTTTTTATTTTTGTGTTTTTAAAGCAAGCATAAAAACATCTAAATTCAAATAAAAAAAACTGATCTAAATCTACGATTGATTTTTCAGAATGGAAACTATGCAATTGTAATCTATGCACAATTCACTTGAAAAGTATGCAAATGTAATCTATGCACATTTTTCATTCATATTCTGAAAATGAGAATTCTAATTATGCAAATGTGATCTATGCAAGAGAATTCTCAAACACAAGATGATTCTAATGTAAACCAATCAAGTGCAAGAAAAGAAAATTGGGTGAGAGTTCCAAAGATCAAAAATAAAAACACTCAAAGGCAATTAACACTTATACACAATTTAGCAAAAACAAAAGAAAAAAGATGCAAAATTGTGAAAATACTGAGACAAACCTTCAAGTAATGACCAAAGGAAATCAAATTAAGAATTTCTCAAAAAAAAGACTCAAAACACCCAATTAACTTAATGGAGATTGATGAGATGAAAAATTGCTGAAAGAAATTCAGAAACAAGAGATTTTTGATAGAAACATACAGATCTGGGTAGATGCTAAGAATCCTAAATTAAATATAAACTAAACCGAAAAAGGAAATTTGGAGTTTTTCCAAAATTTTAATAGGGTCCGCAGGCTCCCAGAAGTAACAGGTGCGGTCCCGCACTGTTTACTTAAGGAAAGTGTGAAACTGCCCGCACTGTGCAAAAGAACAAAGTGTGGTCCCCAGAAAAGTTCAAGAAAAACGTAAAAGATTTCAAAATTTTCAAAAAAAGAGAAAACCTAAGCTACCCAGGCAGATATCCATCAATCAAAAACCAGGAAAAACTTTTCCTCAAATCAAAATAAAAGAGAACCAAAAACAACAAGTTCTTTCCCCAGTGGAGTCGCCAATTTGTTGGCCGGATAAATCGCTCTTGCGGACAAGATCGATCTCCCTAGTGTCAGAAGACAATCTAGCAACAAACGAACAACTAAGTTTGTCTTTCTCTAAATATATTCATTTTACAAATAAATGCTATGAAGGTGTCGATCCTACCTTAGATCCAAATGATTATTTGCAGTCGTAGTGCTTTCGTCGCATCAAAATCCTTCTGTCGCAACAAGAGATCTTCTGTCGCAACAAGAGTTCTTTCGTCACAAGAAAGTGTCGTCTTTCGTCGCAACAAAGTGTCGTATTTTGTCGACCTACAATCACAAACAAGAAAATATTAAATAGCACCTGTATAACAAATAATTATAAAACATACCTATCATAGTGATCAAGGAATCTATGAAATAAATGATCAAACGACAACTTATTGAAATAAACAATCGAACGAAAATTTATTAAGAAAAAAAAAACTTTATTGTATTAATCTTAAAATAATAGAAGAACCTTACAACCTTAGCCTTGATGTTGAACAGGCCTTCCCGGGGTCTGAAGCAGGAGTCTCCTCTACTTTGATAAGTCTTGAACTCTTCCTCCCAGAGCACATAGAGGTATGTGATCTTTCCTCTCAAAAGCTCAGCAGAAAGAAGTCTAAATCTCAACAGCACTTCAACTCAATCACCCATAAAGCTTGAAATCCAACTATCAATCTCCAAAATCTCAATCTCCAAAATCTTCCATTTGAGGTTACCTAATGCCTCCTTTTATAGAGCAGATGAGGAGGTTAGGATTCCACCTTTGAAGGGATAGAATCCTCCTTCAAAGGGATATAATCCTCGCATCAAGGGATTAGTTCCTTAAGGTGAGGGATACATGCACCTTATCAAAGCGTACTCATCCCCAAAAATTCTCATCTAGAACCTTCTAGAATTGACCTCAAACCAACTTTTTAACTTTAATTTCTCGCCTTTTTGAGTTTGGAGGGGGTACGCAGGTATTCCTAAGGAAAACTGCGTTCTAGAACGCAGGTAATCCATGCATTACTTGCATACCCAAGCCAGGAATGCAAGTAGCCCTCATGTTACATGTGTACCCATTCTTTCAGAGGTTTTTAGGGTTTTTCTTCTTGTTTCAGGGCTTGACATGAGGAGTAAAGGTTGTAATACTTGCAGAGGAGGTATGTATGAGTGTTAATGAGCTCATACAGTTAGCAGAATGTCAAGGTGACAGTTTTTAGTGTAACAAGAACCTCAAGTTTTGTCTCAAGAAGTTCAGATTGAAGAGTTACAAGCACCAAAAGTTGAGCTTAAATCCATAGCCATCATGTCAAGTTTTGGAGAAACTGAAGGTCATTCAGAAGAGGATGATGTCAAAAGAGAATCCAATGACATAAAGAGGATGGTTAAAATTATGTTTGATGCATTTAATGATGGGATGGAAGGAGAAGGTTCTAAGCCTTCACATGGAGAAGGAACTTCAGATGATAAGAAGGATGAAGAAAAGGATTCAAAGGTTACTTGAGGAAAGCCACCTCCATGTTCACCATCTTCATCATCCTCATCTTCTCCATCAACATGATCTTCCACTTCCACCATAAAGACCACCCATACTCACTCAAAGACCATAAGTGGAAAAACACCCCTACTCAAACTTCATGTCAAATTTGAGCCTCCAATGTATAATGGTGAGATAAATGCATAAATGTTTGAAAATTGGATACGTCAGTTGGATGTTTATTGTAGAACTCATAACCCTCATGAAGATGACATAACAATTTAGTTAATATTCTATATGTATTTGGTCAAGTTTTATTGCTGATATTAAAAGGAAATTATATCCATTAACTTGCATGAAAAAGGCCATTATGGACTGGAAAAATTTTAGACAGTTGAAAGGGAAAAGTGTGCAAGATTATACTTATGAATTTCGGAGAAGAGTTCTATTTTTGGGTATTAATTTGTATTCTCAAGAAACTTTGTTAAAGTACATTGGGGGTTTTCATAGTTACCTTTGGCACACTATTCTCATGTTTAATCCCACAAACATAGATGATTTTTGTGTTCAAGCCACACACTTAGAAGAAAGAGGGAAACATAACATAGATGAGAAAATTGATAGCGAGGGTAAAGGAAAGGGAAATTTTTATGGAAGAGGAAAAATAAACAGCTCTGTCAAAAGGGAGAAAGATAAACTCACATGTAAAAAATGTCTGATGAATGGCCATGATGAATACCATTGTTGGCAACTTCATCCAGAGTTGAAGCCAAACAAATTGAAAAACAAAGAAAAGGAGAAAATTGTTGCTATAATTGAACATGACTTAGGTTCAAATTTAGGAGATGAGACAAAGATTACAACCATGGGTTTGAAAGATAAGAACATAGCAAGCACTAGTTCTTCAAATTGTTCCAATGTCACTCAAGATGAATATACGAGAATAGAAATTTTCCATATTAGATTTGTCTCTAAAAATACAAAGATAGACACACTTTTTGATAGTGGGTCACAAGCTAATCTCATTTCCAAAGACTTAGTTAACTAGCTATACCTTGAAACCGTTAGACATCCAAGACCTTATCCTTTAGGTTGGATATGCAAGAACACAAACTTGCAGGTTACAAGGAAGTGCATACTAAGATTCGACATCAATTCAAACTTTCTTGATGAAGTTGAACTTGATGTGGTGTCACTTGATATATTAGGTATTGTATTGGGAAGTCCTTATCTAAACGATAGGAAAGTAGTATTTCATCACCATGAGAATAAGTATCACTTGTTTAAATATGGCATTGAGTACATAGTTAGAGAGCATAAGAACAAGACACGTTTGTCTCTTCTACATGCAGGAGAAATGAAGAGGATAGTGAATGCAAGTCTGAATTTGACATTGTTAATGATAAAACAAAGAGATGTTTTAAATCAAACCTTTCAAAAAGATGCATCGAATGAAAAATTTGATTTCATTAAGGTTTCTTATGATTGTAATGATATGTTTCAAGACTCTAACAGGTGGCCTTTGAAAGGAGGTGAATAAGATGTGACAAATTTGTAGCATTCAACATTAGTGTTGAGCAATGTTGGAAACAAGATGTCAGTGCAAGAGAGTGAAAAGGTCAGAGAAAGTGACAAAGAATTTTGAAAAAGAAGGCATGGGTTCCAAAAGTGCTTGTTTTTTGTTTCCAAAAGATACATGGCAATGGCAAAGATACCGGGTCAAGAGTTGACACAAGTACAAAGCGATATCAATTAAGAATCGTCATGAAGACAATGTGCAAGGTGAGACAATTTTTAAGTTTCCTTTGATAGATGACCAAGGTAGGAACAATATGGTTTCTGCAAGAACAACTTGTTTCTCTGCAAATTCCAGGAAATTGCAGCATGACAGTGTCAATGACAACAAGAGAAGGTCGCAAGAGTCAAGGAAAAAATTAAGTTTCTGTGAAAACCTCTAATTAATGAAAATGGGAAAATTTCAGTGGATAGAGACTATAAGGGTGAGGGAACAATACCCTCATCCACATCATCAGTAATCAAAGAGATTTTGGGTTCCAAAAGGCTTCTATTGGGGAGGAATGATCAGGTACTAAGTGTAAAATCTCAAAAATTAAAGTGCTCAGAATTGATTGGAAACTGAACGAAAACAAAGAGCTCGTCGCCAGGAATCTAGCACAATTTATTTCTTCAAAAACAGAGTTCGGATGAAGAATATAGAGCCTTACCGGGCAGGATTTCAATATTAGGAATTTGGCTTCTGTGATCCATAAATTGTGTATAAAGCCTTTAAGTGAAAATCACATTTAAGAAAATTTCGTCGATGTGTTTCGAACCAGCCAGTGTGGTTCATCATCAGGACAAGATGAGAAATATGATCTAGGAAACAATTTAAATAGATGAGGAAAGCTCCAAATAGTCGTTGTAAATAACAATTAGTTTGACTAGAATAAGAAAAATATAGAAAAGAATTAATCAAAAATATTATTATTATTATTATTATTATTATTATTATTTATTTCTTATATTATTATTACTAATATTATTTATTTATTCATTCATTTATTTATTTATTATTATTTTACATAAAATAATAATAAATAAATAAATAAATGAATAAAGAATAATAATAATAATAATAATACTATTGATTAATTCTTTTTCTATATTTTTCTTATTCTGTCAAACTCACCGTTATTTACAATGGCTAGTTGGAGCTTTCCTGATCTATTTAAACTGGTTCCTAGATTAGATTTCTCATCTTCTCCTGATGATGAACCACACTGGCTGGTTTGAAATGCGTTGACGAAATTTGCTACAATGTGATTTTCATCGAAAGAATTTATACGCAAGATAGAGTGTGTTGTTCATTTTCCTAAATAGTTAAAAAAATTGCCCAATCGCGACATGTTAATGACATGGCAACCCAATTAGCATGAAGGGTATATTCTCGGAATATTCTTTAGTTTTTTCCAATCACATTGTGACAAGTGTCACAGCAGGATTCGTCGAATTGGTTTTACGATGAATTTTTTTTAAGTTTTGGCTCCTAAGGTTGAATTTGAATTTTTTTATATATATGGATTGATAGCCAACCATCGGCTGACACATGGTGCAGCTAGGGGCCTCCACGTGCCCCATTTGGTGGACCCTATTCGAAGTCTGAAATTTGAATTACAATTTTACATTATGGTCGAATTGCATCTTAATATCCAAAGTTTGGATCATATATGGTGATGAATTACATTTTTCCAAAGTCCGAGTTATAATATACATATGGGCGCATGTATGCTAAAGTCTGAAACACATTAATCCATAGTTCGAAGGGTTAATAATTATGCCAAAGGTTTGAAATGGTTTATTGGCGCACAAAAGGTTTACACAAGAATGGGCGGAGGTCGGAGCTCGACCTCATGACCTCCCCCAACCTATTCTCTGCCATTACCAATACACCACGCCATGAGACTTAACTATATATAGTTTTGAATTATATTTATTATCAAACAGATGGAACGGTGGGGGTATGGAGGGGGCCAGCCCCCTCCCCATGAGACCAAGCCACAAGATCACGACACTAAGCGGAAATATTAATGCACGGATGAAGCTTTAACATGGGTTTAATTACCCATAACCTCCGTGTGAAGCGCTAATTAGAATTGCATTTCGGATTAGATTGAAAACGTGTTTATTGCGCTAATCTCAATCTTATCCATTTTTAAACTGCTCTTTGTATTAATTAAACATAGATTAAAGTGGCAGAATTTATGGCGGAACCACCATTTTAGGTGCTCCCCCCAACTTTGGTGCTCTTAACTAGAGTCTTCTCCAGTTTTAGAGGCAGTATACTAGGAAAAATTGAATGAAGCATATCTAGAGAAATTTTCGACTAATTTTGGCTCAGGAAGAGTCATTCCTAGCAGATTGGCATGTTCTAAATCCATTGGTATAGTTTGCAGAGGTAGAGGAGAAATTAAAAAAAAAAAAAATTTGTCACTTTGAAGATAAAAAGAAGCCCAGGGCCACCAGGAGGGAAGGCCATGCCTAGATCAGCTGAAGACCAAATTGAGAGCAAGAAGGGTAATTTATGATAGATTTGGATATTCTGGACTCATTGAAGGATGTTTTAGGAGCTGTATCTGAATGTAAACAACATTTTTCTCACTTTTGAGCTAATATAAAGGTCCAAACCATGGAAGTTGGACCAAGGAGATGTAGCCCAGAGGGGTGAACTCCTTCATCAAAAATCTGTGTTGATGGATCAATTGTGATGGTTTGTTGTTCTTGTTTTTTAGGCTGTTCAACATATTTATTTTATGTTTTATGCTCTTGAATTCACTCATAAAAATAAGTTAATTTACCTGTTTGACACACATAAGAAACAAGGGAACCTATGTACATAAATCATAAGATAAACAAATAAATTTTAAATATGAAGATGAAATTTGCATAAAAAAACTAACATTCATACTCAGATCATTTCTTTATGGTGAGAATGAATGAAATTTTTGTAAGCTATGGTCTGTGTTAGACATTAAAAAAAATATTTGGCAACCACCTAATAAAGAAAATATTAGTATATTCTTTAATATGAGAACATAGTTGAATTCCTCTACAAATTTTATGGAGAAGTTGAATATAACGAGAAGGAAGACTCTCTTGCATTTATTTTTTCAAAAGGGGTGTAATGAAAGATACAGGTAATAATAGTTTAGAAGGAAGGTTTTTAGTCTTTATATTTATATCTGTGCAAATTATTAAACTGAGCCTGTAGACTCTGAAGTGGTAAGGAACTTCTACAGTATCAAAGGAACAAACATGATGAACTAGAGGCCCTTTAGTAGACAAAATAATAAAAGCATTAGTAAATAATTCTCTACGGGTTCATATTAGCACTCCTGATCAAGACAGATTGTCTAGTGACTAGGGGAATAGTTTTGAACTCGACGGGGACATTGAGGGAACAATAAACTAAAAAAAAAACTGCATAACTATTGTTTGGTTCGAATATCACCAAAAATAAATTTCAATATACAGATAATATAATTTATATATATGCTCCTTGATGTATTAATAAGAAACCCCAGTGTATGAATGACCTAGGTTATAATTTATGAATTGGTTTTAAAGGGTTCAGACTACCTGACCTAAATAATTTCTGTTAAGAAAAGACTCATACAAAAATAAATGAGTATCAATCTCAAGATATTTGAGGAAAATTTATAAAATACATACTAAGGTAAACGAGAAGGGGAAAACCAAACTCAATATGAAATATGGTCTCTTCATTAAGTCAGAGTGTATAAGAAAGTAATTTTATTTTTAGATATAGTTGCAAGCCACCGAGGAATATTTAACTGTATTAGGAATCATTATCCTGAATAGGAACACTAATATACATTTTTATAATTTAATTAATAGGCACGGTCTAGGAAAAAACTAAGGACTTTTCATTGAGACCCAGGTTAGCCTTGAAGACCCAATTGTTTCCAACAGTCAAAGGGTAGTCTTATGCTGAAATACCCAGCCTCAATACACGTTAACTTGAAATAGAAAACTCATGCAAGAACCTTTATATCTCAACAAAGACATTAATTTATAACCAACAATGAAATCATCTGTAAAGACTGGGTGAATGTCTATGACATGCATGCATAAAATATAGGCTAATATTACAGACAGAATAAATTATACACTATAAATCTTCTATAAGGGAAACCAAAAATATAATTTACACAGTATATATTTTAAATCGTCACAAGTGTTATTTTGGCACCATAAATTAAAAGAGGCATATTTCATTACATCCAGTAATCAATAATTGAAGCAAAAACCATTCAGTAAAATAGTTGAAACATTTGGAACGAGGCACCACTGTTGAGATACCACATGCATCCCATTACAGTGCCTATCATGCTTGCAATGAGAGCTTCACATGTTGTTGCTACTGTAGACTCCTTCTTACTTGCATTCTTCTATGGAAATTTCGTGGCATAGCGTCTGAACTCGTGACAGTAAAAACACTTGATGTTGGACTAGTATTTATTCTTTCCCTCTTCGCCTTGGGACTTCTTTCCCTTGGTATTCTTTCCTTTACTGACTAATAAAAATTCCTCTTATTTGGAAGAGAAATCGTCTCTGGTGTTTCTCCTAATCTCTTCCCACACCAAGTCAGACCATAATCGCTCTAACTTTGGTAGCTTCTCCCTCCAATTTACCGAATCCTAGTAGTTTTTCTAGCTCTTGGGAAGGCCTACGAGTGCTAGGCTTACCATATCTTCCTTGACAATGGTAAAACCAACACTTCCAAGCTCATCCCGATATTGGGTGAACTTGGTCAAGTACTTTGGTATTGTGTTGCCCTCCTCCATCTTGATTTTCTGAGCTTGTCCTTCAACGCCAACTTCCTATGGATGTTTTTTTTCTAAAAAAAATCTATTAAGGCATTCCACGTAGCATATGGAGTTTCCTTTCCGTGGATGTTTGAGACAATATGATCTCGAACACCTTCCAACATAATCCTTCTTTCCTTTGCTACGTTCCTCTTCCATGCTACCAAATCTTGAGCATTTGTTCTTGCGGGATTAGGAATATCACTGTCTATGAATTCCTTCAGCTAGTTTTCTTACAAAAATGCTTCCATCCTGTCTCTCCAAGATATTTAATTCGAACTACCCTCAAGGGCATATTCGAGTCTCAATCTAGGGAAAGGAATCATGATCCTACTACTAGTCTTGAAGAGTAGATCTGCAAGTTTGATTCACCTGCACATAACAAACTAATATTATTCTCTTCTAGAGTCATTCATGCTATGATACCATGTAGAAAATCCACGTAGATTCAACTGATAATTGTAATATGCTAACACATTATACTTGGATCTACTCTACCAATTTCAGAAACCAATTTAGATATTGAAATCAAAAAACATGAAAGAGAGAATTTCAATCGCACAACACAAAGATTTTCCTGGGGAAAGCCTAAGCTAAAATCCCTGCTATCTATATATTGCATAATCCAAATAATATGAGAAGAGTGCAATGTTTTTTCTCCAAGCTGAGAAATCTCTGCACTATCTCTATCTGTCTCAATGATTCCTAGACAAGCCTGGTTCAATACTTGACCATTTTTTTTCCCTTGAGGATCACTATTTCCTTGTGAAGTTTCCTTGGGTAATTAGGCCCTATTCATTAGGGAAATTACCAATCCACACTACACATTCTATTAGGGGCCTTCCTCTGAATGCATGCACCACATGTACAATTCGGATAATTATACAACTGATAGCACACTACCCTTGAACTCCAATCTCAACTGGGTATTTCTCAAAACTGATATGCATGAATTATTTATGAGTGAATTATCAGTTAACGGGTTGAACACATGAAGTGACACCCCACTGTCTAACCTCCTACTAACTCCTCCATTAGTTAGAACTAGTTTAAATGAATTTAAGTAAGATAATTTGAGTTAATTAATTACAACTCAAAATAAACTCAACCGAGGCTCCTATAATGTAGGAGACACTCTGCATGCCTCTGGTTTGACCCTCAACTCAAATTAACTGAACCAACTAAGTGAGCCTAACTTAGTTAACTCGTGCAAGATGTTATGTGACCTGGAATTAGAATTTCATTCTAGTTTAATTCAAGGGAAAATTAAATTAAAAATGTCATTTTCAAGATTTCTTGTTTCCATTTTCAACAGGTTAGATCTCTTTGTTTTTTAATATGGTATTCGATTTGCTACTTTTGGATGATCTTGGTTAGTTCTTTCTGTTTTTTTAATAATTTTGGATGATCTTGGTTAGTATCTTTGTTTTTTAATATGGTATCATAGTTCCAGGGTATCAACTTCCTCCATCCTCATTAGTTTTCTTTGCTTTGAGATCTGAGTAGTTCTAGTTCTCTGCAACACCATCTTCCCTCTATCTTTGTTCATGGATCGATCAAATTGCTGAGAATTGGGCATTGTTTGCAACTTTTTGGTGATCATCAATTGTTGTTTGATTTTTCTGAGGGTTCAACACTCTTTGTTACAGGACTCACACGTCACAAACTTGCTATTAATTTTGTGCCCCGTCTTGTAGATTGATCCACTCATCTAATGTGCCATATAAATGGAATCTGTGATGGCAATGACTTCACTATGTATTCCTTGCGTGCAGAAAAATTTTAGTGGTTTGAATTCCAACCTTAAGGTTGATTCTGCATGACTTTCGATGGGCATTCATTGCACTTGCGAGAATGAAGTTTTCTTATTCTTCGTCAAAGTTGGAGTTTCTAAGGAGATTGAAGTTCAAAACCCAACCAACCTTGTTGCCCAACATGGTTCCTTGATCAGAGTTTTTGGTTGGAATCAAACTCTCAATTGTTTGCTTTGTGACAGTCATCCATGTTGAAGGAGATGAAATTGTCATCCCTTCAAGGTTAAAGAAGCGGTTGTAGAGTTTTTATATTACCATTCTTTCTTTTTTATGTGTTTGGGGTAAACAATAAGTATTACATATGACATTAATAATGGGCTTCCTCTCTTCTCATCTTATTTTATGTTTTATTTTAAGTAATAGGCCACCAATTTAAAGAAGTGACTTAATCATTAAATTACTATTAATGTGCTTATTATTTACCCTTAGTTGAGTGGCTATTTTCGTTGATTATCTACCCTTAGTTGAGTGGTTACTTTCGTTGCTTATCAATTTTATTGTGTATATACTTTAATTAGCCTTGTATGATATCATAGAGTTTTCATATAAATTAACTTGGAATTATTATGAGCATCTTTAATGGCATTGTTAGAGTTACTATGAGCATCTTTAATGGCATTTTTATCTTAAAATTATGTTGATATTTGTAAAATTATTATAAAGATTTTTACGACATTATTAAGTTAGGATTATTTAGACATTTTAAAGATTTTTTACTATATTTGTATTTGAAATTTCTTCTCTTTATTCCTTCACCATCCATCCTTTAAATTTAACCATACTTTGGCATTCTTCTTTAATATTTTAAAATTTTACTCATACTTCCTTTTGGAACTTTCAACGAAAACCATATATTTAAAGTTCCTTTGCATTCTTCTTTAAAGTTTTAGTGATAGTTCCTCTTGCTACGTTCAACCTTACCTTAACATACTTCATGTTCTTTCCTTTCTATACATCTTTCAATTCATTTTCATAATATTTTTTTTTAATTTTCATTCAAAGCCTTGTGTTGATTTCGTAGCCTTCTGTGAGTCATGTTACTATCCTTGGTTAATGTTTTTTTTTTTAATAGCATTTTGTACATAAATACATATCACACTCTGGTTGTATGGGAGACGATACATGTACTAAATGTGGACAATCACCATCCAATGAATGAAGGAGACGATAAATACAATGAATATAGTACAATAAACCATTGTTCAATCATGCTGGTCAAGGAAAGAGATTATCTACCATTGTTGAACAGTACAATGGGTATACGTAGGAACGTTCTATGGTTTATAATCATTTTCTGGTTATTCAAAATCTTTGAAAGTGTGACTAGTCTACCTTTTAAAGTTTTTATTGGAATTAAACTAAATTTTAGAGGTAAGATGATTAATTTTCAAAGTAATCTCTATCACTATATCTTTTTCCCTGGAATGTTTGACTTGCATTGATAAATTTTCAAAGTAATCTATATCAGGATATTTTTTTTCCCTTAAATGTTTGATTTGCATTAACATGTAGTTTTCAGAGTATTGTCGACTTACAGTTTACGCATTCATTTTGTGGACTTTAGTCCTAGAAATCTTATTCACAAATTATAAATGGTTGGACCAAATGCATTTAACTTATTGTTTGTTTTGAATGACATGCATGGCACTATAAACTAAAGCCGTAGCGAAGGGTCCATACCTTTAGTGTATTGGTCGCCTCGTATTTAAATCCATCTTTTTCAATCACGTAACACTCTTGTGTTAGTTGTTGGACTTATGTTCATTTCAATTTTTTTATTTTTATTTTTATTTTTTTTTATTTTTTAAATTTGAAGACGCGTTCACATTTTATTGGCTACTTTGCTCGGGAAAAATGCAACCAGTAAAGTACACACAACCCTGTTTTCAATGAGTGTTTTATTTCTGCATATTTTGGTGGTTGATTATCCCATTTTTATATATTCAAGAAAGTTATGTTTTAATAATTTTTTCCCCTAAAACAAGGTGTTTAGCAATACCATTAATAATTATTTATATTTAAATATTAAATTTTCACACTTTCATTTAATGCAATTAATTCAAATAATTTTATTAATGTAAAAAAAAATTAGTTTTTTGGTTTATTTTTAGATTTATTTTGTCTAGAATCTAGTAGTATTCATTGAAATCCCAAGTTTTAATGGTGAATTATTCACAACCAAAGTGTCTTAGAAGTTTTTTCAGAGTGTTGAGTTCATGTATTTAGTCAAAAAAACCAGTTTAAACAACACAAATCAAGGTTTCACCACAAATATTTTCACACTGGAAACTCCAAAAAAATCACACTTAAAGCACTTTTTTTTTGTATAGTTTCATTTAATGTCACTAATTCAAGTGATTTTATTAATATAAAAGAAAATTTGTATATAAGAGATTCTTTCACAATGAATCAATGAGCAACAAGTAAAAATTATGGTCAAATTTAGTGTTTAACCATTGATCAATTATTCTCAATAGAAAAACTTTAAATCACTCTATGTCTAAAACACATTATGATTATGAAATTACTATACAATTAATGCATGTTAAAATATACACTTTTATTCAAAAATACATTAAACAAAATTAATTTTTATTCAATCTGAAGCGTCTAAATATCTTGAAAAGCATGATAAATTTTGAAATAAAACAATTACAACATTCCTCATACATATTCTTGATATAAATAGACTTAATCTCTAATTATGTATTAGTTATATTAATGTGAATTAAGTAAATATTTTAATTGGGTTAAGATTTTTTAATTTTAATTTTAATTTTTACATTTTTGTGATTATCAAAATGTTTTAGAGAATTTGATTCTTTAAAATAAAGGAAAGAGAAATCAATAGTTTTTAGTTTGAAAATAATTTTTAATTTATAGAATAAGAAATATCAATGATTAAAATTATAAAATTAATTTTACTATCAAATTGTATATATGTAATATTAAAGGATTTTGAATCTATTTTTACATTAAAAAAATGATTTTAATAATTTAAATTTATAAATTTATTAATAAATTCTAATAATAATTAGAAAAATTTAAATTTTAAAAAATATTTTAAATTAATATAGTAATTAATATTATTAAGTTATATTACTATATTTTAAATATTTTTTTATATTAAAATAATAATTTTAATAATCTAAAACTATAATTTAATAAAAAAACTACCATCATATTTTAATAATAATAAAAAATCAAAATTATCCAATATATAATCTTTTTCCATATTTCATTTAATCATAAATTTTTACCATTATAAAATAATTATATTATAGCCTTCACACTAATATCTTTATGAATACGTAAGTTTTCATGGTTGGAGATTATATTGTTAATAAGATTTTTCTTAATAAAATTATATGGATTATATGAAATGTAGTTTGGACACTCCATCCATTATACAAATATATAAATCATTTATTGATCGTTAAGAGTGTGCTATTAGTATAAACAAGGTGAAATATTAAATCAATAGTTTCAAATTTGACCTAAATTTTATTAAAGAGATTGTAAAATTAAATTTGAGTAAATTCAAATTAGTTAAGAGAATTGGTTCAAATATATATTTAGATTTGATCTATGACCATTTTTATGGGAGGTAGTAGTAATTGACAAATTTCTCATGAGTTTAAATAAATATTTAGATTTGAATCTTCAATATTTAGATTCAAATCTAAATACCTATTTAAACTACCTCTCTTAACTAATTTGAATTTAATCCAATTTAATTTACAATCCCCTTAGCAATAATTTGAGAAATTCACATTAATATTTCACACTATTTGTCTTGTTCGTGCACTCTTAAAATTATCAATGAAAGATGTGTATGCCACTCATGAAGGGTTAATCATCCACTTGAAAATTATCAATGAAAGATGTGTATGCCACTCATGAAGGGTTAATCATCCACTTGAAACATGCACAGTTGTGTCCCCAAAAAGTTTTCAACAATTAATATATATATTTTCACACGTGCGGCGTGGGGTCCAACCCTCCAGATAGGGAACCGCCTAGCTTGCAAGAGAGGTACCCGAATAAGACGAGACTTGAACTCGTGACCTGCTTAACAGCACAAATGCCTTAACAGTGCGTTTGTTGGCCACTAGACCATGCTCCTGCAGGCTCAACAATTAATATCTTTATTATTCATATAAATTTGTTAAAAAAGTAAAACAATAATTTTCTTTTGGTAAAATATCATTTTTCTATTAAGCTGATACCATATTACATAATATCAATTTTTTGTGATATTGTCTACTTGGTTGGAAGTCATATCAATGGTAGAATTTAATGTATTTTGTAGAATTAAATGTATTTTATTTCAAATGTCCATATAATAAACAATGATCAATGGGAATGATGTTCTGTAGAGGAAAAAACATTCTTTAAGAGAGTGACTTGTACATAATTGACAAACACATCATCTCCTGGATTAAATCAATTTTTTGCCTTCTCCTCTTTTTTCCTTCCTTCCCATGCTTGGGAATATGTTTGGAGCTTTGTGTTTTCACCCTTAGAAATCCCATACCTTTTTAATTTTTAGATGTGAATATCTTTATTGAAATAATCTTTTGGCTCATTTGGTATCTTTCTTGGGTCCTTACCTATCCATTCTCCAATGAGATATGAGAGTTTAATTTCATCCATATCAATTTCATCTCACCTATCGGCATTCTTTGTTCCCTATATGTATAGCATATCAATTTTCTCTATTGATGTGTTCTTTGTGTATTCCTTTGGCGCTTTCCTTTTATGAGCTTCCACCTCTAGTTTCCCATTGCACTTCTCTTGATTTGTCTCTTGAGGATGTACCTAATTTTGCATTTCTTTTTCTTCTCTAGTTAATGCCCCATAACGATGGACTAAAGGGGTTCCTCCTGTCTTGACACATTTTCTTCTTGAGGGTTTTTTCGATGAGGATGGAATTTCTAAAAACCTTCATGATCCAATGTTAATTAATTTTTTTTTTGTTTTCTTTGTGAGATTAAGGGAAAATTTTTAAAGAGAAGGTTGTATTAATGGTACCTATGGGATTTCAATGGTATATGTTCATAATCCAAACCTTGTTTCCAAACTTCAGTAAAGTAGGATATTTCAATTGATTCTGCGAGTGACTGTAAGATATTCATATACACACAAATCCTCACATAAGAATTGTAGCATCTTTAATTAGTTCGTTCGAAGATTTTAACAAAATATTCGATCACGTTTCCAATGTCTTCTAAGATTTCCTCCTTCCAAAATTATTTTGGAAAAGAAAATAGAGGAACCCAAATTTGGAATGCTAGGAATTTCTCCATTTTTTGCATGTACCTTTGTTGCCAGAATTTCATGAATAACCTCGAATTATTGAAAAAATACAAGCCTGCTCTAATACCCTACTCAATTTTGCAAGAATAATTATAAAGAAACACTTTCTCCTACCTCGAGATCATTGTGTCCCTTCAAATACCATTTTTGTTGGATCCATCCGATCAATGTTCTCTCCATTGGGAAAATGTCGATGAACTTGCATATTAAGGCATGATCCTTCATATGCTAGATGTAGCTCTCAATTTTTTTTTTTTTACCTCACATTTCAAATCCTTCATTGCATTAAGGAAACATCTCCCTTACATACAATTTTTACAATTCACCTCCGGTGGATGATCTCTTTTTTTTTCTATCTGCACAACTTAGGCTTGAAGTTAATTGACAGGGTGTTTGCATATGAAGGCTTGAACTAAAACCTCCATCCCCAATAACGAAATTCTTGATAAAGGAGATTGACTTTCCTCGTGAGGCAACATCCATATCCTATGAAAACATTGTTGAAGGAGAAATTCCCCCCCTCTCAAGTTGTTGTCCATGACACGTTCATGGCAATTGTCAAGTTGCACCCGTTGGGTTAAGGGCGAGACCCATACATAAAGGATGAAATTACTTCTAGACAACAAATTGTGGTTGTGCCAAAAACCATGGCTCTTTTATTGAAAATATCCTAGCTAACACTTTGTCCAAGTGAAAAACAATGAAACCTTTTGACTTTTTTTTGCTATATTTTTTAATATATAGTCACATTTATTTATTTTAATATTTTGTAGTGCAATTTAATTATTATTAAATATTTTATTTTTAAATTATTGTGCTTTACACTTAATAAGGATTTCATAAATTTAAAGTAAATTCTAAAATTAAAATGTTTTAAGAATTTTTGAAAATATTAAATCTATTCAAAAAAAATTATATAAAAAAATACATTTAAATTACAAAAAATCAATACCTTAAAATTCACATTTTAAATAATAAAAAATCACAATTTTATTAAAAATTATATCATCCAATTCCAACTGAAAAAGTTCAAATAGCCATTATTAAATATATTTTGAATGATATATAGTTTTAATATATTTTGAGTGATCTATGGTTAACGATATTTATTCGTTTGAGGTGATATTTGAGTATTATGCTTTGAACATAACAATACATAGCTTGGAATATTCTGGGTATATGGTTGACGATATTCATTTGAGGTGACCTTTGAGTATTACGCTTTGAACATCACAATACATAGCTTTGAATATTCTGAGGAGAGTGATTCAACTACTCGATTACTATTTAACCAAAAAAAAGGTTTGTGTTTTATGATGGTAATTCATTATTAAAATATGCGTTCGTGTTAATTTAAACAAACACTGAAGCATGCTCTATATTACTTTGATTTTGTATTATTTCTGAATCGACCTTGAATATAAATGTTCGTTCAAACCGTTCTAAACATTGGTCAAACATAGATTTGACCACGAGTGATTGCATTTTATCAAATTTAAAATCAGTAAATGACTTATTATACACGAAGCGAGAGGCAGTTAGTCATAAATATATTATTAATAATTTTGATGGTACTCGTATACATACGTACAATATTTTGTTTTTCCAACCCAATAGAGACTGTCCATGTCATTGCCATATGTTGTTTACCTATGTATTCGTGCCACGTCATCATTTTCCACAAAACTTCACATTAGCACAGCTTCACCGGTGCAGGAGAACCACTTACGTGCCAATTTGCCTCCCAGACCTGAAAGGGTACGTGGCAGGAGACTCTTGCTTGCTTGATTGCTCATGTATTTAATGATTGCTTCCAGACCATCTCTAACTATCTCTGGCGGTGGTCGAATTAGGGGGTTTCCCTCCAGATTTAGCCGCTTCAGCTTCACTAGCCCCCCAAAGAAATCGGGCAGGGTTTTAATCTGGTTATAACTCGCGTCTAATTCAACGAGCGAATACAGCCCACAGATCGAATCCGGCAAGGCGTTCAAGTAGCCAAAATTGCAACTCACATTAAGAGTTTGAAGGCTTACCAGGTTGTCAATGTCTTGAGGCAGATATCTGAGCTTGTTCATATGGACGTCTAGAACACGCAGAGACATCAGGCATGAGATGGCGGAAGGGAGATAAGAAATTTTGTTTGAATGAGCAGAGAGCCTCTGCAGGTTAAACAATTTGATTCCCAGCGTCTCAGGCAGCCGATCTAGCTTGTTAAAATCGGCAATAAGCTCTTCCAGCGAACTGATAGAGTTATGTGTAATATGTTAGCCATAAAATCATACAATCCATTAGATTGCAGAGAATTAAATATTCAAACCTAGGGTTTGGAAGCGAATTTTACCGGCAATCTTGAAAAATTCGGCAGACAAGTTCCCGAAAACATGGAGTATCTTGAATTAAATATTCTTGGAAAATAAAGAGGGTTCGAATAGAATATTGTTTACCGGCAATTTAGAATGGTCTCTGGTAATTCGGTAAAGAAGTTTCCAGAAATGTTGAGGATTTTAAGCTTCTTCAGTCGTCTCATGGATTGCGGCAGCGATGTGATTTGGTTCGAATAGACGTCGAGAGTTCTCAAATTCACCAGACTCGTCACGGATTCGGGCAGACACTGCAGCAAGAAATTAATATTGGAAGCAAATTCAGATGAATGCGATCAAGAAAGTCTATATGACGATGCAATATTGCTGTATTTACTACCTTCATATTGTTATTAGAAAGGTCAAGTTTAGCGATGGTAGACAG